>JASPKZ010009817.1:177500-777500 GCA_030220185.1 Diploptera punctata | reverse complement strand
AATTTCTTGTTTAATGATTTGGTCGTAAGAATTCGTTTTATTTCACAAAATCTTTTGCTACACCATACTTTGGTCCTCCTTGGTCGTAAATTAAACAATATTAATTGGATTCTAATATTCTATATACCTTAAATAACTGTAAGTTATGGTCAGTCAGTCACAGAAAACGGATAAAAATTACTGTACACAACATAATAATTGATGGATTAAAATTTCCTCCTGGATTCTACGTTATCGGTACACAACTAACAAAAAAGTATAGACGACATTTTCTTGTAAAGTCATTATTTTTCCCGCTGGAGTCCCGTGACTGACTGACTTTTTGTCCCCTCACTTATATTGCTAATACGCATAACGCAGTCAGTTGCTTGCTGGACTCCGCTGTGTATTAACATAAACATGTTTAGGAAATCTGGTAGACTGTTCGGCTCAGCTGTTTCATTAAATGTTTACTGGCCCTTCTTCTGTGACAATTTGAGCAAAAAGGCAGCCAGCGGAAGGATTTAAATATAGAGTAATTACATGAAAATGTCATACCGATGTGAAAATTTTGAAATTGGCGCAGGAGTATTTTTTCGATGAGATATTTTTTTGCAGATCAAATTTTCCGATTATAGAAGTTAATGTTTGAAATACGGATTATACTTACTCACTTACTCACTGGCACTATCGAACCCGTAGGTTCATGGCTGCGCGGACATAAGCTCTCCATACATCCCTATCCTGAGCTAATGTTTTCCAATCATTCCCTGTATAATCTACTTCCCTCAAATCATAGTTAATGTTATTCTCCCACCTCATTCTTGGTCTACCAACTGGGCGTTTTCCCTCTGGCTTTCCTACAAGAAGCCTCCATGAAAGTCTTCCCATACGTGCAACATGTCCTGCCCATCGCAGTCTACGAGACTTAACTGTTCTTATTATATCTGGCTTCCTATAAAAACCATGTAGTTCATTGTTATGTAGTCTTCTCCATTCACCCGTCTGTTCATCTCTCTTTGGTCCAAAAATGTTCATAAGTACTTTGTTCTCAAATACTTGTAATCTCCTTTCCTCCCTTATCTAAATTAATAGTAGAACATGATATATTCCGAAACCTGAAAACACATGCAAAATTAAACGAAATTTTGTTTTACGATTTCACTGTATAAATTTGTTTTGTTTCACCGACTCTTTTGTTATACCATATTTCGGTCCTTCCTGATTATAAATGTAATATTATTAATTGTATTATAATATTCTACATAATTAAAATGCGCCCTATAATTATTAAGGGTAAGCTACAGTCAGTCACATAAAACATACAAAAATTATTGTACACAATACAATAATTGATGGATCCAAATTTCCTCTGGGATTCTATGTTATCGGCACATAACAAAAAAGTATTAACGACATTGTCTTGTAAAGTAATTACGTTAATTATATTAATTACATTTTTATATTTGTATTAATGACATTTAAATAATTTTTCATTATGGGATTCTTCAATATGTACGTTATTGAGTGAGTGGAATAAAAATAAGAGCGCGGTTCTTATGTGTTTAGAAAATGTGTGTGTGGCAGTCCTTGAACGTGAAAGGTTCACGCATTAGTTTGACCTTTGACATGACATGTGTGTCGCATTATCGGGGATTCACAGTGCGATGTTGCCACATTGAAACAGAATCATGCGTGTTAATTGCAAAAACAGTTTTAATCATACGAAGTTTCTTGTAGGCTATAAAAAATACAATTGGCGTGGAGTATATGTGATTAAGTATGTACAACCTGTAGTGTAAATTAAAAGTATTATTTGGGCGTAACATTATTGGAAACCAACAGTGAAAATACGTATGACAACACTGGTACTATGTGCACCTGCTGCAAACAGACAAACATAAAGTAAGATTTCGCGCGTTGTAAGAGATTTCTTTCCATTGTTTAGTTAAAAATAGAACTCATGTCAGCAAAATAATTTGTAATCAGTTGCTTTGACAGAATTATAACAGAATTTTCCATATTTAAATACAAATTTCAATAATTTGTATACTGTATACATTTCGTTATTTTTTTTTTGTCTTTATAGTTGAGACGCGTGAAAGTTAGTTTTAGTGATGTGGAACGAACAATGCAAATTCCATATCGGCATTTTTATTTATTTTAATGGTTCAATCCATTAACAGTATCAGATAAATTTTAATCAGTTAATATGGTTGTAATAACATTATACCCTTATTAGGCACATTTAACTATAGAGAAGGCCCTACGTTGTTCTGTCCGAGGGCAGGTCTTTCACTGCAATCATATCATTTTCACTCTATGCTTGCAGCTTTACTAGGGAACTGTAGATGTGGTAGCTTCCCGTTGCTTTCCACACCGGTGAAGAATGATGATGATGATAAGGATGATGATGGCCATATGGTTTCGGGGACCGTTTGAGCCTTAAAGTTTTCTTGGCATTTATCTTACAGGTGAGGAAAAAACCCGATAAAAACCTCACCCAGAAAAACTGTCCCGACCGGGAATCGAACCCCGGCCCGCTGCATGACAAGGCAGCACGCTACCTTGAGACCACAGCGGTGGACTTATCTATTATAATTTAATATTATTTTGTAATATTTGTATAATATTTGCAGCTCCAGAACATTAAAGTCAAAATAAAATTCAGATATGTCAGTCAGTTACAGAATGTAGTCAGTCAGTCACACATCATATATTAGGTTATAACTCTGGTCTTAATTGCGATTTTTGTTTCGTTTTTTTATTGAGAATGTAACTTGAAATGTGTCCTCCAAACGGTATTTTGGAAAACTGAATTAGGAATCACACTTCAGAGCATGATGCAGATGAACATGTTAAGCTGCATGATAAGTTGACATATATGTCAGTCAGTCACACTTACTTTGATAGATAATAAATAGCACTGTTTCTCTTCAAAAGGTGTATATTTAAGTACAGTCTTAACCACACACTATTCCTCTATCATATCACGTAGATAACACCCCTAATTTCAATCAATTGTAATATTTATGCAACCATTTTGCTGCAAAAGTGTATTGTAAATGTCAGTGAGTCACATATGGAATTACTCTAAATTAATATTGAGAAGCTAAAGCTGTTAGTATGATTGAAATAAGTATATTAAAGTACACAACTAAATTATTATAATCAAATGGTAAAGAGAAAAAGTATGCCTAAAGCGGGAATCGAACCCCAAACCTTCAGCGTTCCGTGCTGATGCTCTTAACCATTGAGCTAATTCAGGCTTCCTTCCTTCCCATCCAATACAATATTACAATTCCAATAATTTAGTTGTGTACTTTAATATACTTATTTCAATCATACGAGTAACAGTTTCTTAATATTAATTTAATAAATAATGCTTTAGCTATGTGGAGTCCCTTCATGTCTTCTTATGTAGAAGCCATTCATTGTGTATTTGTGAATGATGATTCATTGCGTTTGAATGTGAGACCAAGAGAGTAAGGCAAAGAAGGATTTATGCTTTGGATGGGAAGCAAGCCTCAATTATCTCAATGGTTAAGAGCATCAGCACGGAAAGCCCATGATTTGTTTTCATTAAACGAAAACCAAAAATATACTATAATAACTTATTAATTATACATAAATATTAAACTGGCGAAATTAAATCTGCAGATCAGTTTATTTAAATTTGCGAGAACGTAGTGAAATCAGATTGCATTATCTTACTGTTATTATTGTACAATTTGGTAAAAAATAAACTATTTCTTAACTATTGTTATTTAAAATATGAAATACATGAAGCCAAAATATTAAAAAAAACTGTGGTCAATTATTGTACAATTTGGAAAAAAAGTACTATTTCTTAACAATTGCGAAAGGATTATTGTTTTTAACAGGAAGGATACCCTCTGTTACTTTCTAGACTGAAAACTTACAGGAACCAGCCTGTACAATAACCTAGCGTCCAATCCCTACCTTCGTGTGGTGCAACTGTTGACATATTATAATAAATGGATTGCGCACAAATGTGCAAAGGTGATAACACAGCACTTTTAACAATCACTAACACTTTAGCTTTGTCTTGCGCAATCACTAATTGTTTTTGTTCTATTTTTACATATTTCGATGTGATATCATTCGCATTTCTGTTCACATACTTCGCATGTACATGATGTCTTCGGGCCATGCAATGTTTCCTCTCTACACATTAGGTGGTGGAATTCATGCACGCTTAATCTTGTGATGACGTGTTGTATCTGGATATTTATTACTGTCCAGTTGTGTCTATCATCGCTCCGGTGCTGAAGAATTCCGACCATACTTCCTCTCTTTTCCTGTGTAGTTTTGTAGCACATGTTCCAAGGGTTCCGTGGTTGGTAGTAGATATGCTGTTTTCAAGTCTTCGATAAGGAAAGTTTCCCTTGCCAGTATGTACACCAGTCGGCTTCTAGTCTTTTTGATACTCCTATTGCTCTTTTTATGTATGTAGCTTTCACTTTTTCCAGCGTGTTTAGATTAGCTTCTGTAAGATGTGGCCATATGATTTCTATCCCGTAAGTTATTATTGGGAGGATCTTTGCATTGAATAGTTTCATCATTGATTCCAGGCTTAAAGCTCGTATATTGCGTATATAATTTATTACCATTATTGCTTGCGTTGATCTAGCTGTTAACATATAGTTTATGCAATATGAACCAAAGGGATGGGCTACCCAACAATTAACACTGTTCAGCTTGGTGGGTTACAGACCGATCTGGTATTTCTTCCTTTTCTAGTACCAGATCCCACTTTTTACTTTCCACTCACTTTGAATGCCCACATAAGCTGCATGTTTAAATGCAGCCCCATTGCAGTTTATGGCATAAGTATGCAATGGATTCGTGTCATCAACTACAGCTGGATACACGTAATGAAGAATGAAGAACAATTGTTATTTAAAAATAATTTAAATACATGAAGCCAATATGTTAAACAGTTATTTTCAATTCGAGGGTTAATCATCATCATCATCATCTTCATCATCCTCCACGGATTATGTCTTTGCCTTTTTCCGATCTTACATCTGTTCAGGCCATCTTTCTCAAAAGTCTCACACGATTCAAAGGTTAATATATGACTACATTTTGGCTACATCTGCAGATTAAGCACAATTGGGAAGACCACACCGTCCTAATGAATCCGTGCAAGTTGCTTAAGCCCATAATAATGAGATACTGTGTTAGCAAATGAATACTTCGTTGGGGCATCTCATGTAAAGTTATTACGAAGATTTCTATCTCAACTGTAACGGGTTTCCTACAAAACACACGTTGTACAGGATGTTGACTTGATTTTCTACAACATGATAATTCCAATAAACTCATCGTCTAATTGGTTAAGATTTGTGCTATCACATCTTAGAAAACCCGATTCATGTGCAAATTTTTCTTCTAAGATATCACAGCCATTTATTCATTTATTTTTCTTGATCCTATTTTATTTTCTTAATATTTTCTTGCTGCTTATTCATAAAACATCAGATAGATTGCGAGACTGTAATGTTTCCAACTTCCTCTACTAGAAAGATGTGTATTGTGTGCAGAAATGAGCTTGAGGCCAGAGTGTGTGTTGAAAGGAACTCAATATTTCCATCTGGCGGATAAATTGCTGAAAACCGATAATGTCCCTTCTCTACGTATTCAGCCTGAAACAGAACTATATTATAAAACTCTATTAAACATTCTGTACACCCGAACATGTCCTGGCACCGAAAATTAAAATTTTCTTATTACAATTATTCAGAAAGCATAGCCTACCTTATAATATAAAGTTGCGTAGCATTTATTCTGAAAAGGTAAGATCGTTAAACAGTGAAGTAATAAATTCAGTTCTCTAAAAAAATAAATCAAGAAATTTTGTGTTAAACATAAAAAACGATGAAATGAAATGACTAACTGGTGGGAGAAAAAGTAAATAATCATATCAGGAGGAAGAAGTAGCGTATGATTTATTGTCTAGCTTGGAGAAGTCTCGTTAGATGCAACGCGAAACTCTGAGAAATGTTACTTTCCCAAATTACCTTTTTCCAGGAAATCTGATCTACGTTCCGTGAGACATGCGATCAGCCCATCCGTATGAGTAAGAAGATAAACACTTTAAGAATGACATAGAATCTCTGTAATTTTTATAAACGGCCGCAGGAACTCCATATGTCTACACAGCATAAACGGTTTGAAATAGAGCTATATAATATGAGCTATTTGTTTCTTTTTTCATCTGAGAAAGATGTATATTGTAAATGGTTTACACAAAATGTCTTTTAGGAATTCTTCATTGCATTTTTTATTCTCAAAATTTGTGTAATCATATTTCTAATAAAATCGGCTGCGGTGGACTAGTGGTTATGCTCCTTGCCTCTGGTCCCGAGGGTCGCGGGTTCAAACCCAGCCGGGGTCGATGGATTTTTTAGGATGGAAAAATCAAAGGAGCAAATCCTCCGGGAGGGACTTTAACCCGTGGGTCACGAGTCTGAAAATTTTCAGGCTCGTAAAAGATCCTTAAGCCTGAATGAAAGGCCTCGAAGCAACATTTACCAAATTTTTCCGTCCTAGTACTACCTTGGTTTCCTAGATGTCAGTATGAGGCGGAACGCTGACCACGGGCCACTCAAATTATATATATACGAAAACAAGTGTAACTAAATTAGTATGGTTCAAATCTTCCTTGTAGGGGGAGAGCGCCTAAATCTCTGTTAAGGGAAATTTGAGTTTACAAGAAGAATATTTGTAATATAAAATTGTTTACTCAAAAAGAAAACAGAATATTAATTTATATATTAAGTATTTATCTAGATTACAATAAAACGATAGAAGTAAGATTCAATCGGCTGAAATGAGGTTCCTTCGTAGGGTAAAAGACTGCACAAAAATGAATCTGATAATAAATAACGTTATAAGAGACGAAATAATTATATACAACTTAAATGAGAAATTAGAGGAAAATAGAGACAATTGGAGAGCCCAAATGATTCTTATGAATAACGAAAGAATTCCAGCACTAGCGTATAACTATCAAACTCAAGGAAGAAGAGATGTGGGACGTCCGAGGAAGAGATGGTTCTAACAGTGTGAAAAAGGAACAGGCAAGATTGCCTAATCCCTACAAGGAAGATGATGATGATGAAATATTCATCTAGTTTGGTTTAAAATTATTTATGAAATTTATATAAAGTTGAAGATACAGTTTTTATAGAATTAGAATTGAACTTAGTTTACGATAATAGAATTCAAACCAAAAAAGTCAATCACAATAAATATTTTAAATCAAGTAATTTGTTATTTATGAGCCTTTGCCATGGGTTCCCGTAGTCACCGCCCGGAGAACCAAACGGGTGACTATTTGATCTCCGGAAAATTTTATCACAGTGGAACTCATGCCCGCATTTCTTCACGGTCGTATTTTTACGGTGAAAGATCGTCACTCTTTCGACCAAGGTACTTTTTTTCGTCTGGCTCATTACCTTTGACCAGTCCGGCATGAGTAACCCTTTTGGCAGCAATGCTATCGCTGGCATAGCTCTCGGGATCATTTAAGCACGCAAGCCACTCCACCACGATAAGATAAAAATACAATGGAGGGACCAGTTGGTAGAACAAGAATGAGGTGGAAGAATTACATTAACTATGACTTGAGGAAAGTAGATTATACAGGGAATGATTTGAAAACATCAGCTCTGGATAGGGATGTATGGAGAGCTTATGTCCACGCGGCCATGAACCTACGGGTTCGATAGTGCCAGTGAGTTAGAGTTAGTTAGTTAATTAGTTACTTATTCGAACTGGATGGGCAGATTACCTGAGTACCGCGACTTGTATATCTATTGCGCTATCCTAGTATATTATAGATGAATGGATTGAAGTCTACTCTGCAGTGTTATGTGAGGTGGAGGCGGCACACTAATTCATCTCTCATGACCCATACCGCCATTTTTGGGTTCGGTCCGAGGCCGCGAGGAGGGACTATAATCATCGCGTTGTCCATTTCTTCCCGTGTTTATTTATTGTGCTGGAATTCATGAGCCAGTATTACAAGCGGCGGTCAGTTAAGCCCCGCCGTATTGATAGCGTGAAGACCACTATTGTTTAAGTGGTCTTTGGCCCGAGCGGTTGGCCTTGGTTTTGGAGGATGAGTTCTACATTTAAACATGTTAAAAACACAGTAAACGAAAAATTAACATTATTTATTAAAATAAAACCAAACATAAAGAAATATTAGATCAACAACATATAAAACAAGTTATTAGAATCAGCTGAAATCGCCACATTGTTAAACGTCAAAAATATTCAAAATATTAAAGTGTTAAAATTCAGAGAGGGAGAAAACAATCATTTTAAAATATTCAACTTTGTTCGTTATTCTAAGTTCTTTGGACCATTTGGTCCCTTATTTAATTCTAAGTCTGAAAATGACACAAGAATGATAAAAATATACATATTACCAATGTAGCTGCCACCCCTGCTGGGGGACCGCGTTCGGTCCGCCGCCCTTCTTCTTTTCTCCACTAAAAATCCCTGCTTTTATATGATTATCTTTACCTTTCACCATCCCCTAAAGCTAATGGAAATCCTATTTTCTTGCCCCATCTGTAGTAATATTCCTAGTATGTCATGGCCATGTTATATAAGTTGTTTTTAACTTCTTCCTAATGTGTTTGGGTTATATAAGTTTTCGTAAGAATTTCCTATTTGGTTGAAACTAATAAGTTGTTTTTGATATTATATAAGATTTCGTAAGTGTGTCTTCATTGTTTGACAAATATATTGATGTGAAATAGTCATTTTATAATAATTTTTTCCCTAGTTTTTTATCTATAAAGCACTTATGTATATTTTGATTTAGACTTCAATCCGCATTTAAAGGGTGAATATTTATGCCCTATTTTTTGGTATATGTGTCTATCCTTTATCGGCTTTTTATAGTATTTTATTATTATTGCAGTTAGGCCCTAGTGTTGGCATAACAGTATGTGACCTCCACAAGATCCGTGAAATCACATATTATCAACACCTGTGGGTGACAACCGAAGTATTTTTACCAACATAAAATTAAGTGAAAGATGATATGAAACGAATGAATGGGAAATTAAATGATATGGAGAGGTGGGATGAAATTTGGGAAACGGGAGAACCCAAAGAAAACGCCGAAAAAATCCTAGTATGACCCACCACAAATACAGCTCTGCAACCCCCAGAATTCGAACCAGAGATCTCTCTCAAGGCATCGGTGCTCTGAGACGGCTTAATTAAGTATATCCAACTTTTGTCAGCCTTAATGGTGTCTGGTTATTCTCCAGATCCCAATGTCGCGAGTTAAAATTCAACGACATTTTTCGGATGAGGATAAATAGTTTACGTATGACAGAGATGCATCGGCTGCGGTGGACTGGTGGTTATGCTCCTTGCTTCAGGTTCTGAGGGAAAAATCCAAATAGCAAGTCCTTCGGGAGGGACTTCAAGCTGTGGGTCTCGAGTCTGAAGATTTTCAGGCTCGTAAAATATCCTTATGCCTGAATAAAGAGACGTCTAAGCAACGTTTACTGACATCAACGTCCTAGTAGTACCTTAGTTGCCTGTGAGATGTCTCATTGGATCTGTATTGGCCGCATGACATCCATGCTATCTAGGAGCAAATCAGGTAACTAAAAATTCACATGGTCTAACAACTCCTTATAAAGAAGAGGCTATGGCTCAACAATGAGCTACGCCATTGTAGATGGAGATGGCAGATGCAGTATTGACAAGTTAAAGAATTGTTTCAACGTAAGAAGAAAATTCCTAAACAATTCTGAGATGTAGGTGCTTAACTCCTGGCGTTTTCATTAGCCTCCTAGCAAGAGGCCAATTCTATAAACTGAATATATAAGAAAGCAAAAGTCCATCTAAAGCATTATATGAGTAATGTATGTAGCCCAATCTAATTAAATGAACTAGTGTTCGAGAAGTAATCAAAATTCGACCATAGTCATAATTGGATCAGAAATGTTTATACTTCACAAAATATGTATATTTATGCTAGAGTTTAACTGATGATGGGGGTGACATTTTTCTAAATTAGCACCCAGAATCCTGAGGAATTTCGGTAGCTACAATAAGTAGCAGCTTCACGTTGGGAAAACCAGATGTAACGGCTGGTGGACCCGACTTGCTGACCTCATGTCATCCCTACATTGGCAGGATGATCGTCTACTTCTATAATTAACACATGTTAAGCAATAGTTATTTGTAAGACAGGTGTCTGTATTTCGCACAACGGGTGTGCAATGAGACCGAAATAAAATTTCAGGTGTAGGTAGAATTCACCCGGCGGCACCAATCATTCCTTATTGTTTTATATATGTATGTATGTATGTATATATGTATGTATAAGAGAAATAAATGTTTGTTCTGGATTCGCCTGGTAGCGTACGTGGTAGCGCACTGAGATATCAACTCATAGGTCCGGATTCAAATCCCGTTCAGGTATTTATTTTTCTTATCTTGTCATATATATATATTCGTTGTTTTATATATTTTTATTTAGGTGTGCTGCTATGTAAGTATTTGTTTATATTACGTTTATTTATTTTTTTTTTATTCAAGGAAAAATAATGCACGTACGGCCAAGTAGGCCCATGCATAATTTAATGCAAATATATTTCCTTTCTTTTGAAATAAAGGCAATAAATTCCATTCCATCATTCCATCAATGTCATTGCTCTTTACTTATTTTCCAAAAAAAATCTATAGATCCGACCGGGTTTTGAACCAGCGAACATCGAAACCAGATGTTAGACTGGTAACTACTGGATGTTTGTAAATTGTATATTTGTGCTTGTAAAACGAATCTGTACACAAGAAGACAAACTTAAAATAACATTTAATGAGTCTATATAATCCCGCTTTGCCTTTGACTTCCAATAATATTTGGGATTCCATAAACTTGTGTTAAAACACTAGCGATAAATATTTATTTTAAGGAAGAAGGAATTTTTCTTAAATTCACATACATTTTGGAATGAAACCAAGATAACAGTTAAGTGCTACAACATGAACAATTTCATTACATTTCCCTTAACTTACTAAACTCACTGGTAGTATAGAAACCAAAAGTTCATGGCCGCGCGGACATAAGCTACTTAGCTTTCCATATATCACTACCCTGAGATATTTTCATATATATGTAATAGTGTAAAAAACTAAAACAAAACGCTTTATTAGAAAATCGAACTAAAAAATGAAAAATAATTTTAATTTCCAACACGCTTGGGATAAAATTAAAGTGGTTAACAAAAAAATCATCTCCAAAACATCTAGAATAAAACTAAAGTTATCTACAAAAAATAATTTTACCATCAAAAGCGAGTGGTGCCCTATATTAATTAATATACTTGATAATAAACAAATATTGGTAAAAGTAAAGTCTCTAAGAAGAAAACGTAAAAACCATAAAAAACTTGTGATGGTAAAATTATTTTTTTTTGTAGAAAACTCTAGTTTTATTCTAGATGTCTTGGAGATGATTTTTTTGTTGACCACTTTAATTTTATCCCAAGCGTGTTGGGAATTAAAATTATTTTTCGTTTTTTAGTTCCGTTTTCTATAAACCGTGTTGTTTTAGTTTTTTAAACTATTATTTATTTTTTTAATTTTTAGTTCAATTGATTGTCATAAACCGGAATCCCATGAAAATTTAATTGCTTACGATATTTTTAGTGTCTAGGCAAAAATATAATTATATATATTTTAAATTATTATTATCTAATATTATTATAATATTTTTGAACATTTTAATATAGATAAATAGTTACAATTAATCGTACTCTTCTCATATTTTTTGGATAAATTACAATGTGGTAAATTTACAAAATTGTCATTAATATTTTACAGAATCAGATAAACATGTAAATATCTTTAAATTCGATACTATTGTAGTATGAGCTAAAAGTGATACTCTTCTTAAAAAAATCCTCTGAGCTACGAGAGAATATAATATTAATGTCTTACAACGATGAACTAAATAGTCGATCAGTTCGCAAACTATTGTATCTTATATATTATTTATGAAATTATTGTATTGTCATTGGTATTCAAAGTTCCAAGTCAATCCAATGTTTTTAAGTGGGTAAAAATCGTGTTGAAAGCTTCCTTTACATACATAGATACAGGTCAAGCTAATATAAAGCGTGTAATATATTTTTAATGCCCCATTTTGTCCTTTTTGGACATTTCTGGCGTTCTCCCCTGGCAATGGCGTAATTATAACCCACTTCTGAGGTTGGGGCGCCTAGAAGTCGAGGTTACGTTGCCCCGATGGTATGATGGGTGATGATGTTAGTGGTGCGCCAGGAGAATCCCTAACCCTAAGCTTAATCTAAGATGAATATGAATGATGATGATTCCGATGGACATATGTTAGGGGACCTTTTGGGCCTCAAAGTTTTCTGATATTTGTCTTTCAGGCGAGGAAAACCCCCCGATAAAAAAACTCACCCAGGAAACAGTCCCGACGGGGGATCGAAACCGGGCCCGCTGCGATACAAGGTATTTTCATAAATCCTCCTATATAATTTACCTCCATTAAATTATGGTTAATGTTAATCTCTCACCACATTTTTCACTCAGGTTTTCCTACACGGAGTGAGACAAGGCTGCCACCTATCCCCAACACTCTTTGCAATTTATATCAATGAAGTAATATGTTGCTGGAACAAAACATATATATTTGGAATAAGAATATCAGAAAATAGAAAATTAAACACCCTATTGTTTGCAGATGATCAAATAATAATAGCAAATTCCGAAGATAATCTACAGAAAGGTCTGTATGAACTTAACAAAAATTACAGAAGAATATGGATTAAAGATATCTACAGAGAAAACAAAAATTATGGCATTTCAAGGTGTAGATCCTGTCAGAAGTAAAATTGTACTGGACAATAAAATTTTGGAGCAGGTGAATAATTTTACATATCTAGGATGCAATATCTCATATGAAGAAGAAAAGGATGTAAATGCAAAAATATCTAAATTTTTAAGAATTTTAGGGTTAATAAATTCTATCTTCAAGCCACATTTAGTCCAAAAGCATTCAAGACTGAAAGTGTATAAAACACTGGCTCTTCCAACTCTTTTGTATGGTAGCGAAGTATGGACGTTGAATCAGAAGGATATACAGAGACTTAGATCTGCTGAAATGAGATATCTTCGGAGGACTGCAGGATACACATTACTAGATCACAAAAAAAATGAAGACATCTTAGAATAATTACACATGGAACCTTTAGAAAACAAAATTTTCTGATTATAAGTCAAGATGGATACAACATGTTCATCGAATGGAAGATCACAGAATACCCAAACTAATGTTAAGATATCAACCTCCAGGAAGAAGACGACCAGGACGTCCACTCAAAAGACTTCTGGATGGTGTTTCTCTTGAGGCCGAAACAGGTCAACAAATGGCCTAAATTCGTGAATGTACTACGATGATGATGAGTTTCTACACCCTTATTTCATTCTAATTCGTTCCATGTTTCCTGCCCTTTGCAATCTACGAAATTGGTCATTTCTTATTACATCTGGTTTCCTAAAAAGTTCATATAGCTCTCCACTCATCGGTCTTTTCGACGTCTTTGGTCTAAACATTTCCCTAAATGCTTTATTCTCAAATACTCGTAATGTTTATCCTCCCTTAAAGTAAGAATGCATGTATCGCATCCATATAAATGGAATAATATTAGTTTTATACATTTTTATTATAACGTGTCTTTTTTACACGCTTTATATCAGCTTGACCTGTATCTATCTATCTATCTATCTATCTATCTATGTAACGGAATCTTTCAACGCGATTTTCACCCACTTAAAATCATCGGATCGACTTGAAACTTTGTATACTTGTAGAGGACCCGTGACAATACAATAATTTCATATTTATTTTCTAAAATCGTGGCCATAATCATCAGAAAATTAAAAAAGTGTTTTTGTATAAATGTAACGGAATCTTTCAACGCGATTTTCACCCACTTAGAACCATTGGATCGACGTGAAACTTTGTATACTTGTAGAGGACCCGTGACAAACCAATAATTTCATATTTATTTTCTAAAATCCTGGCCATAATCATCAGAAAATAAAAAAAACGTGTTTTTGTATCAATGTAACGGAATCTTTCAACGCGATTTTCACCCACTTAGGAACATTGGATGGACTTGAAACTTTGTATACGTGTAGAGGACCCGTGACAATACAATAATTTCATATTTATTTTCTAAAATCCTGGCCATAATCATCAGAAAATTAAAAAAGTGTTTTTGTATAAATGTAACGGAATCTTTCAACGCGATTTTCACCCACTTAAAATCATCGGATCGATTTGAAACTTTGTATACTTGTAGAGGACCCGTGTCAATACAATAATTTCATATTTATTTTCTAAAATCCTGGCCATAATCATCAGAAAATTAAAAAAGTGTTTTTGTATAAATGTAACGGAATCTTTCAACGCGATTTTCACCCACTTAGAACCATTGGATCGACGTGAAACTTTGTATACTTGTAGACAATACAATAATTTCATATTTATTTTCTAAAATCCTGGCCAAAATCATCAGAAAATTAAAAAAGTGTTTTTTTATAAATGTAACGGAATCTTTCAACGCGATTTTCACCCACTTAGGAACATTGGATGGACTTGAAACTTTGTATACGTGTAGAGGTCCCGTGACAATACAATAATTTTATATTTTATTTCAAAACTCCTGGCCAGAATCATCCGAAAATCAACAAAATGAAAACTGGTATAATAGGTTGCGGACTTGTCGAGTTTTTAGTCAATCGTTGTAAAAGCTCAGTTGGTAGAGCAGTGAACTCTTAGTGGTATATAATTTCAGTCATCCATACGTCGCTGGTTCAAATCCGGCTGGGAGGGTTTTTTTTATACAAGAGTATTACTTTTAGCTCATACTACAATAGTATCGAATTTAAAGATATTTACATTTTTATCTTATTCTGTAAAATGTTAAAAATAAAAAATAAATAATAGTTTTAAAAAACTAAAATAACACGCTTTATTAGAAAACTAAAAAATTAAAAATAATTTTAATTTCCAGTACGCTTGGGATAAAATAAAGTGGTCAACAAAAAAATCATCTCCAACACATATAGAATAAAATTAGAGTTATCAACAAAAATAAAATAAATTGACCATCAAAAGCGTGGGGTGATTTTTATGATTTTTACTATTTCTTCTTAGAGAGCTTACTTTTACCAATATCTGTTTATTATCAAATATATTAATTGATATAGAGCACCCCACGCTTTTGATGGTAAATTTATTTTCTTTTTTTGATAACTCTAATTTTATTCTATATGTGTTGGAGATGATTTTTTGTTGACCACTTTATTTTATCCCAAGCGTACTGGAAATTAAAATTATTTTTCATTTTTCAGTTTTCTAATAAAGCGTGTTCTTTTAGTTTTTTAAAACTATTATTTATTTTAAGTTAGGACGACAATAGTTCATGTAATGTGATAATAGGATCGTCCTCAGAATTGAGCCTGTTATTAATTTCTTTCTGGACCTCACTAATGTTTGTAATTATTGTTCTAGGTATTTGAATTTATCAACGTATTCTACATTTACCATATGTATCATTAAGTGTCTATTTCTATTATTTGTATAAATAAGTAATTTATATGCAAGAAAGTGTTCTCAATTCTTCACTCCCTCATCATTGAGGTTTTTCTCCAACCGATGTTAATATTTAACATGAGTTGTAAAAAATAATACAGATGACTACGGAATTATAGACTATAAGTTTGTAATGCAGTGAGTAATTTATACTCATAAAATGGTTGTGGTATTTAGCCTATAAATAATTTATTTTGTACTAGCTATTATCCGGCGTGCGCTACTACGCCTAAATAAATGAAAATGAATGTGTTTTTATGTTTAGTTGGATACGTAAAAGGAAAAATAATTATAAATTTATATTTTTAAGTACCCGTGCTGATTACCCGGCGTTACCAGGGAATCTACTTATCTCGATATAAATGAGCTGAAATACGAAAATTAATGTGTTTTATGTTTAGTTAAATAAGTAAAAGGAACAATTTATATCGTAATTATTTTTAGATACACCGTGATGTGTACCCGGCGTTGTCCGGGAATATAATCATCCCGATCTTCCTTGCATAAATAAGCTGAAAGACAAAAATTGATGTACTTCTTATGATTAGTTGATTAAGTAAAATGAAAAATAATTATAAATGTATACCGTAATTATTAAATAGATGGAAAAATTACTTTAATCAGCTATTAAATGTACATACAGAACAGGACATTGAGGAGGATAATTTACAGACAGCAGAAATGTTAGTCACAGAGTCAAGTGCATTAGAGGTTGAAATGTCGATTGAAAAATTGAAGATGTATAAAGCATCAGGTTCAGATGAGATCCCAGCAGAACTGATAAAAGCAGGGGGAGAAAAATTGATGGACAAGATACGCTGGTTGCTTAGTATGATTTGGGAAAAAGAAGCTCTTCCAGATGAATGGAAGGAATCAATTATCGTACAAATTTATAAGAAAGGAGATAAAACTGATTGCAACAATTACAGGGGCATCTCATTACTTTCAACTTCGTACAAAATTCTAAGAAATATATTAGTAAGCAGACTTACTCCCTACATTGATGACATTCTAGGAGATCATCAATGTGCATTTAGAAGAAACAGGTCTACAACAGATCAGATTTTTAGTATAAGACAAGATTTTAGAAAAGAAATGGGAATATAGTGGTACTGTACATCAACTATATGTAGACTTCAAAAAAGCATATGATTCAATTAAGAGGGAGAAGTTATATAGTATCCTGCTGGAGTTCGGAATTCCTAAAAAGTTAGACTTATACGAATGTGTCTAAATGGCACAAAGAGTAGGGTGCGTGTATGCAAAGAGTTTTCGCAAACTTTTGAAATCCAGAATGGGTTGAAGCAAGGAGATGCACTATCTCCTCTACTATTTAATTTTGTACTAGAGCATGCCATTAAATCTTTAGAGAATGAGGAAGGCTTACAACTCAATGGTATTAATAAGCTGTAATTTTATGCTGATGATGTAGCACTATTGGCCGATAGCGAGGAGATACTGAAGGACAACACGCACACACTATTGAGTAACACTAACAACTTAGGACTGGAAGTAAATATCAATAAAACTAAATATATGGTCACACGTAGAAATACATTATATAATGGAAATGGACAACTAATGAAAAATGAGGGAAATTTTGAAGAAGTGGCTGAATTCAAATACCTAGGAACAACAATCACAAATAGAAATGAGATGCACAAAGAAATTAAACATAGGCTCAATTGTGGAAATACGTGCTATTATTGCATTGCAGAGACTCTTGATGTCCCAACTCCTTTCAAAAAAAGTTAAACTGAAAATATATAAAACTATTATTCTACCAGTTATACTATATGGGTGCGAAACATGGAATCTTACTTTAAGGGAGGAAAGGAGATTACAAGTATTTGAGAATAAAGTACTTAGGAAAATGTTTGGACCAAAGAGAGATGAACAGACAGGTGAATGGAGAAGACTACATAACAATGAATTGCATGGTCTTTATAGGAAGCCAGATATAATAAGAACAGTTAAGTCTCGTAGACTGCGAGGGCAGGACATGTCGCACGTATGGGGAATGAAAGACTTGCATGGAAGCTTCTTGTAGGAAAGCCAGAGGGAAAACGCCCAGTTGGTAGACCAAGAATGAGATGGGAGAATAACATTAACTGTGATTTGAGGGAAGTAGATTATACAGGGAATGATTGGAAAACATTAGCTCAGGATAGGGATATAATGGGAGCTTATGTCCGCGAGGCCATGAACCTACGGGTTCGATAGTGCCAGTGTGTAAGTAAGTAACTAAGTATACTGTAATTATTTTAAGATTCCCCGTACAGATTATCCGGTTTTGCCCGGGAATCTACTTATCTCGATCTTCTTGGCATAAATGAGCTAAAAGACAAAATTCGTTATTGTGAGTTATCCGTAAAAGAATACCCGCCATGTGCTGCTGTGCTTGCACAGAAATCTGCGTATTTATCTCGATCTTCTTGGCATCAATGAAATACAAAAATGGTTATTGTGAGTTATCCGTAAGAGATAAACATATGCTGTTGCGGACTTTTTTTGTAGAGCTTTTTGATATATTCATTTCTGTGTACATTAATTTTGTGTATTTGTTATGGTTTAGGCCGCATAAGCCATTTAAGCGTCCAAAAAGCTACTTTTTTAAACATTTTCAACTAGAAAGGGCGATTTTAAGGGTGTGGGAGTTGAGTATCATAACTATCTTATAGCCTATGTTCATCCCGGGAATCTTCTGAACATTTTGAAAAAAAGCCCCATCACAATCGGATCAACGGTATGGCCACTCATGAAGTACGATCAAACAAACTAACAAACATTCATTTTTATATATTAGATTTTTCGTTATCGTTTTGCCCATAACTATCTCAAAGCGAAAATATCCCTACCATTATCCTAAATGGCAAAACATCCCCTACAGCTCAATGGCAAAAAAAAATTCTGGATATCTAGAGGACCTAGATTGGAAAATCTACGTGAATAATATATGCAAGAAAGTGTTCTCAATTCTTCACTCCCTAAATAGATTTGAAAACTTCCTTCCCAACAAATTAAAACAAATACTTGTACAGACTCTTGTAATGACGCACTTCGATTACTGCAACATATTACAGACTAATCTGACAACTGATTTGACAGACTACAGCGTGCTCATAATGCGTGCATTCGATTAAGATTCAGCCTCCGTCGTTATGACCAAATGTCTCCTTTATTTCAGGCCTTATTATGTTTATGTCTAAATAACAGAAGAACTTTACATTCACATGTTTTACTATTCCAAATTCTGCACACATATTTACCAAGTTTTTTATCAACGCATTTTCAAAATTTATCGACTCATAACAGTTTAGCAACAAGATCACAAGACTCTTCTTTACCTTTGATACCACAGCACAAGACATGTCTATACTCTGAATCTTACACAACATCTATGACCAGAGCATGAAACTCACTTCCCAGTCATGTCAGGGACTGTCAATCAATATCATTATTTAAATACAAATTAACTGATATCACACGTTCCACACAATGAAATATTAACTGCATAACAACTATATTAAATATGGATATTTAATACATTCATACATTTTTAATTCTGACATTATCTAATAATGTATTAAATAGCATAAATTATTTTTATAAATTAACTAGTTAATACCCGGCGGGCGCTGCTACGCCTAAATAAATGAAAATTAATGTGCTTTTATGTTTAGTATAAATTGGCTGAAAGACGAACATTAATATACTTCTTATGTTTAGTTGAATAAGTAAAAGGAAAAACAATTATAAATCTATATCGTAATTATTTTAATATTCCCCGTGCTGATCACACGGTGTTGCCCGGGAATTTACTTATCCCGATCTTCTTGGCATAAATGAGCTAAAAGGCAAAATTCGTTTTTGTGAGTTATCCGTAAAAGAATATTCGCCATGTGCTACTATGCTTGCACAGGAATCTACGTATGATACTTGTTCCGATGATCTTCCTAGCATGAATGAAAAACAAAAATGGTTATTGCGAGTTATCCATAAGAGATAAACATATTCTGTTGCGGACTTTTTTGTAGAGCATTTTGAGATATTCAATTCTGTGTACATTACTTTTGTGAATTTGTTATTGTTTAGGCAGCGTAAACCATTTAAGCGTTCAAAAAGCTACTTTTTCACGTTTTCCACTATAAAGAGGATTTTTAAGGGCGTAAGAGTTGAGTATCACAACACTCATATAGCCTATGTTCATACCGGGAATCTTCTGAACATTCTGCAAAACGTCCCATCACAATCGAATGAACGGTTTAGCAGCGCATAAAATACGAACAGACAACAAACATTCATTTTTATATATTAGATTATAGCTTTATTTTACCTGGCAGAGTTAAGGCTATAAGGCCTTGTCTACCACTCAACCAGGTTAAAAAAATACAAAAATTATTCTTACACCTAAATTACAATTAACAAATATATACATGTTACGTCTAAAATATAATTATTATTTACAAAATATTTGGTTCAATCTAGAGTTAACGATTGAAATATAAAATGTATAGGATAGAAAGGTCAGATAAATAACTATTAATGACATAGAATAAATTTAGTTGTCGAGAAAACTTAATTATTTAACAACGTGTATTTGTTTAAGCGTGACTTAAAAGTGCCAAGTCTGCGGCAACCCCTGATATCTAATTAATAATAGTAATAATAATAATAATAATAATAATAATAATAATAATAATAATAATAATAATAATAATAATAATAATAATAATAATAGCAGCTTTATTATACCTGGCAGAGTTAAGGCCTTAAGGCCTTGTCTGCCACTAACCAGGTTTTAAAAAAATAGTCGTACATCTAAATTACAATATACATAAACGATTACATGTTATAAATACAATACAATTAATATTTATAATGTATTTTGATTTACTCTAAATTTAACGAATTAAATATATAATATGTACAAGATATATAAAAAAAGAGGAAAAGATTATTAATGACATAGTAGAAAATTAAATAAATAGATACAAATTAATTATTAGACAACAGGTAACTGTATAAGCGTGACGTAAAGGTGCCAAGTGTGCGGCAACCCCTGATATCTTGAGGAAGGAAATTCCAGGAGCGGGCAGAGGCTACTGTGAAGGAAGTAGAATAAGAGGAAGTGCTATGAAGAGGAATTGTTAGCAGACGGGTATACATTTGATTATTTTGACCCTGTTCAATCCAAGGTAAGCGAAGTTTTCTCATCATTCCAGGAATTTGTTTCTTAAATTTTATATTCCATAGGGAATTTAAAACAACTAAAAACTAAATTAAATTGTGGCAAAGTAAGAGAAATTAAGACATTTCAGATAGTACTGTAGTGTACTAAAGGTGATAATTAGGAAATGAGTTGGTATATTGTTTCATGTTTGGATTCGTGTAGGGAATTATGAAAACCCATATTACAGGATTTAATCTAGAGAAGTAGGGAGCTGCAGACCGCCGTGTGACCACATGGATAATTTGCTGTGAAGCTCAGGAAATAGAATGTTGGTCGCCTGCGCTTCGAAACCCTGGTTCATATCTGATATACTCAATTATCTGGAAAAGCAATGCATTCATATTACATTATATTGTTTAATTTCGTTCAATTCTATTGTCACTGTTGTTAATGATATTCAGTTTTTTATCATATTAATACAATTTTATACAGGGTGTTTCATGATCTCATCTGTAAACGTTTAGAAACAATATGTCATACAGAGAGAATCATTTTTATAAGGAACATATACTCTCAACACATTGTTTGAGTTTTTCACATTGGTCAAACTCCTGCCCTGTATTTAGACATTTAAAAAATTGGACACAAAATACGCTTTAATGAAAGACGCATTCCTACAACGTGTGTTCAAAGAAGCAAAGAGCGACCAACTCTTCAGGTTTCTGTGAAACATGTAACAGACTCAGGCAATCAGTTGAGCTTTGACATTAATAGGAGTTTCATACTTTTTATTTATTTATGTATTTTACCTGATGGAATTAAAACCATAAGGTCGTCTCTTCCACCGCACCAGGTCAAAATTATGCATATCATAACAATTATGAATTATCTACAAGTTAATGATACATAATATGGTATAGGCTACATAATAATTATAGAGTTGACAAGGGAAAGAAAGGAAAATAGTAATAATAATAATAATAATAATAATAATAGTTATAATTATAACAAATAATTTGATTAAGTAATAGGCTTGTTAAGAAAGTTTAAAGTACACCATGTCCCATACAAACCTTCCACATTTTAATTAATTATTACTCTCAAAGTATGCGGAATTTTGAAATGACGTTGGTATTAAAAGAATCATTGAACACTCAATTATCAAATGTGTAGTTCGAAGGAATCTGTTCATTATTTGCTATATTCAACGTATTTGTTGGAGAGTCAGTGACTGAAAAACAATGTTCTGACCTGTTCAGATTATTAAAAAGGAGGAGCTTTCATTATTATGGTAAATAGAATTCGATAAATATTGAGGTGAAACATGATTGTCATCGGTTGTAAAACAAAGTTAATTGAAACGTGATTCGTCATTGACTGTCATTTGGGGCACGAGTTAAATAGTCTGTGTCAATTTATAGCCGAAATCCACTTTTTTAAAATTGCAATTTATCAATCTATTTTTACTTACTTACTTACTTACTTACTTACTTACTTACTTACTTACTTACTTACTTACTTACTTACTTACTCACTGGCACAATCGAACCCGTAGGTAAATGGCCGCGCGGACATAAGCTCTCCATACATCCCTATCCTAAGCTAATGATTTCCAATCATTCCCTGTATAATCTACTTCCTTCAAATCATAGTTAATGTTATTCTCCCACCTCATTCTAGGTCTACCAACTGGGCGTTTTCCCTCTGGCTTTCCTACAAGAAGCTTCCATGCAAGTCTTTCATTTCCCATACGTGCAACATGTCCTGCCCATCGCAGTCTACGAGACTTAACTGTTCTTATTATATCTGGCTTCCTATACAGACCATGTAGTTCATTGTTATGTAGTCTTCTCCATTCACCTGTCTGTTCGTCTCTCTTTGGTCCAAACATTTTCCTAAGTACTTTATTCTCAAATACTTGTAATCTCCTTTCCTCCCTTAAAGTAAGAGTCCATGTTTCGCTCCATATAATATAACTGGTAGAATAATAGTTTTATATATTTTCAGTTTAACGTTTTTTGAAAGGAGCATAATAGCACGCATTTCCAGAATTAAGCCTATGTTTAATTTCTTTGTGCATCTCATTCCTATTTGTGATTACTGTTCCTAGGTATTTGAATTCAGCCACTTCTTCAAAATTTCCCTCATTAGTCATTAGCTGTCCATTTCCATTATATACTGAATTTCTACGTGTGACCAAATATTTAGTTTTATTGATATTTACTTCCAATCCTAATTTCTTAGTGTTACTCAACAGTGTGTGCGTATTGTCCTTTAGTATCTCCTCGCTATCGGCCATCAATTTATTTTTAAAGACAAAAATTAGGATACACTCGTCAACATTCTTTTTTACAAGAGGTATGTAAACTTTAGATATGTGACTGAATATTGTCTGGAAATAAAAGTTTACATGTGAAATGTATCGTTTTTGCAACTCTGGTTGTCATGGAAACAAATAAAATTTTTCATCGCAGAAGGCCTTGAATGTGGTGAAATAATGACGTATAACTTCAAAGAGAAACAAATGACTGTGACGTAGGTTCAATTTACATGCGAGAGTCAAGTAGCGAGCATCATGTGGTAAAAACGGCATAAACTTAAAATTGCGAAATTATTCCTAAAATAGCACGTTTAGTGAAATAATTATTTTTTTTGTTCCTAATTTAACCCCTCCCTTCTTGAGTGCTTTTACATGTCTTAAGTCAGTCGGGCCTGTTGTTAGATACATTTAAACGTTGGATTACATGGATACTATTTTAGACTGCACAAGGACATGGAGGTCCTCCGCTAATGAGGGATTAGTTGTATGTGGGGCCATCTCCGATACAGCATCAACATTTCTTCTTCTTCTTCTTCATTCCAAGGTTTGGACGATTTACCTGTTCTCTGAATTCACAATGATTCCTTCTGGCTCTTCCCAGGCTTCCTACATCCCTTAATCCTTTTGGTTTATAATTATATGCTATCTTGGCAATCTTGTTTCTTACATTCTCTGATCATGCTGTTCCCAGCCGACGCGGTGTTGTTGAATTCTGTCATTTATGGGATATACTTATCTAATTTACTTCTTACTTCTTCATTTTTTATGTGGTCCAATTTTGTGAATCCTTTGGTCCTTCATAGAAAGGTAATTTCTGCATTTTGTGTTCTACTCGAACTCCTCTTATTTGTTACCCAGGACTCACTACCGTATAAATGTACCGGTACCGCCATTGTTTTGTAAAACTTCAGTATTATATTCTTCTATGTTTTATGTTTTAGTGTTCTATGAAGTGTCACATATAATTTGAAATTTGATAATTTATTGTCTATACAAATTAAGATAACTAGTTAACTAACTAACTCACTCACTGGCTCTATCGAACCCGTAGGTTCACGGCCGCGCGGACATAAGCTCTCCATACATCTCTGTCCTCAATTAATGTTTTCCAATCATCTCCTGTATAATCTACTTCCCTCAAATCATGGATAATGTTATTCTTCCACCTCATTCTTGGTCTACCAACTGAGCGTTTTCCCTCTGGTTTTCCTACAAGAAGCTTCCATGCACCTCTTTCAGCCCCCATAGTAAAACATTTTAATATTTATAACTAACTCACTAGCTCTATCGAAGCCTTAGGTTCACGGCCGCGTGCACTAAAGCTCTCCATACATCTCTATCCTGAGCTAATGTTTTCCAATCTACTTCTCTCAAATCGTGGATAATGTTATTCTCTCACCTCATTCTTTGTGTACCAACTGGACGTTTTCCCTCTGGTTTGCCTACAAAACGCTTCCATGCACCTCTTTCATCCCCCATACGTGCCATATTCCCTGCCCATCGCAGGCTTCGAATCAGCATTTAAGATAAGACACATAATTCACTCACACATTCACACTAAATAAAGCGATTGCGATAGGATGATTTTTGATGACAATGATGTTCGGGGACTATATATGTGTTAATGTATCCCGACATTTGTGTTACAGGTGAGGATAAATCCCGTAAAGGATTTAATATTATATTACATTATATTATATTCTATTACATGTCCACCACTGTGGTCTCGAGGTAGTGTGCCGCCTTGTCACGCAGCGGGCCCGGGTTCGATCCCCGGTCGGGGCAGTTTTTCTGGGTGAGGTTTTTATCGGGGTTTTTCCTCGCCTGTAAGACAAATGTGAGGAAAACGTTAAGGCCCAAACGGTCCTCGAAATCATATGGCGATCGCAATCATCATCATCATTCATATTCACATTAGATTAAACTTAGGATTAGGGACTCTCCTGGTGCACCACTATCATCATATCATCATCATCACCCATCACATCATCGGGGCAATGTAACCCCTCCTACCAGAAGTAAGTTACAAGTACGCCATGCCAGGAGAGAATACCAGGAATGTCGCAAGAAAACCTGGGGCATTTGCAAAAAAAATTATATAATATTACATTACATTATGTTTTGTTTGAAGTCTGTTCACTCATATCTGAAGTCTTTCTCACAAATATGACTTTTACTAATCGTAAACTTGATTTATCTTTAATTCCCAAATATTGAGGTGGCATTTATCTTCTTCTTATTCTTCTTCACGGTTTAGGCTTATTTACTAGCCTATTCCGTGTCCAAATTGCTGCTCTTTCCATCTTTTCCTTGGTCTTCCCTAGCTTCTTCTTCTTCGTGATGAATAGTTGTATGCTGCTTTTGGAATTCTATTCTCAGTCATCCTTGCCAAGTGTTCTTTCCAGTTTGCTCTGTATTTCTCTATTGTTGAGTTTAATTCTTCTATTTTTAGTTGTTGTCTTATTGCTGTGTTATGTTTTTTGTCTGTTCTTTGATATCCTGCTATTGGTCTGAGGAATCTCATTTCAGCAGCTTGTATCCTGGCAGATTGTTGTGTTGTTTCTGTCCATGTTTCGGATCCATAAGTAATAATAGGCACTGCTATTGTCTTGTATAATTTCATTATAGAGTCTTTGCTGGCTTTATTTTTCAAAGTTAGGTGGCGTTTATAAAAAAAATATTATATATGGTTTTGTTTAATTTTTACCTTGTCCCCTATCGTTATTTAATTATCTAATTGTATGAAATTTTAACCTTATATCCTTGTTGTTATCTAAATATGTACACAATTATTTTATGTTCTCCTGAACATCTTTATTCTCACTTCACTTTACAATGCAATAAAATTTTCTTCGCACGATTTCAATTTGCACCTGGGTGTGAAAATGTGTTTTTATACGTACTTGAGCGTCAATATCACCTTATACGTGACCTCGTCAATAAAGGCAGCTGAATTTACGTTTACTTTTATAAGAAAATCTGAATTGAAGATTTTTTTGAACGTGAGCTGTCTTCTTATTCATAAATAACGTATGAAGTAACTATACACATTGAAAAATAAAACTTGTTTTCGATAACCGCACGAGATACAGAAACAAGATGAATAGTTACTTGTCAACAAAAGAAATCATTAAACGATCATTCATATGCACTGTACACGAACTTTTAATTTCTCTTCTTCTTCTTCTTCCTCTTACAAGGATTAATCGTTATTGTTCGTTCCGGCACCAAGTATCATAGCTCTTTCGTGGGCGTCCCCGACCTCTTTTTCCTCTTCTCGGTTGATAGATCAGACTTTTCCAAGGCAACCTGTTGGTATCCATTCTGCAGACATGTTCAAACCATTTTCTCCTATACTCTTCTATTTTATCGCTAAACTGAATATTTGTAGTACTTTACCAATAGCATCACCTAGCTTTTTATCCATTAAAGAATACCACGACAAATCATAAATTACCAGCCACCAGGCAAGAGATTTTTGGGCAGATCCTTAAAACGTTCGATTGAGACCATAACTAGGTGTAATCAAATTAAAGAAAGAAGAAGAAGTATATCCTGCCATAAATCGTAAATATTTCATTTCTGCTGCTTATATTATTTTAATTGACTGTTTTATTCAAAGTCCAAATTTCTGAGCCATACAATATTGCAGGTACAACCAATATTTTATAAAGTGTTTATTTTCTTACTTTCTTTCCCACTGCGTTTTAAGGGTGCCACAAAAATATTGAAATATTTGTACTTTATTTTTTGTTTTTTTCTCTATTACAGCCTAAAGATACTCCTAGATAATTGACATCCTTTACTTGTTCCAGCGTTTTTCATTTAGTGATATTTTTGTTCTTTCCATTTCTTTGCCACACTTGGTCATTACTGTAGTTTTTGTTGAAGGAATGTTTTAGTTATAAACTTGTGCAATATATTTAATTTAAAAATAGCAATTCTCTGAAGAAGCCATTGTAGCTACTTTTGATTTCAAAATTTAGTCAAAATCTATTTGATTGTAACTTTAAGCGAAATACCATAATTATGCTCCTTGTTCAGAAGTTCCCAGCTACTGCTTCAGTAATGTGTGGTTCAGTATGAACTAATTAAAATGAGAGGGAAATTTAGGAATATATCATTTATAAATAGTAAAATATAATTTCAGTGTAAAACCACAGATGCAGCTAAAGATGTAATACTGATATAGATATTGAAACTAAGCCGGTCTATGTGATAATTTCTTTTCCACTGCTCTGCGTATAACACGTACAAGAACATGTCTTGGTGCATGTTGCACCACAGATGGCGGGAGAACACACACATGCGACATCTGTTTGCATCTAATTCAGTTACATGTTAAAACGATATTCCTTCCCTGTAAAATAATATAGTACAGTATATTATGATGCGAGGTTGGGAAGTGGTTTTTACAGATGCGAGGAAATTTTTAAAACCCGAGCGATAGCGAGGTTTGTAATTTCCGAGATTCTGTAAAACACTTCACAAACGTGCATTGTACATTATTTTTTGCGCCATGGTGTTTTCAAAATAATTAACAATAGTAAACTATTAATCTACCAGTTATATTATATGGGTGCGAAACATGGACTCTTACTTTAAGGGAGGAAAGGAGATTACAAGTATTTGAGAATAAAGTACTTAGGAAAACTTTTGGACCAAAGAGAGATGAACAGACAGGTGAATGGAGAAGACTACATAACAATGAACTACTTGGTCTTTATGGGAAGCCAGATATAATAAGAACAGTTAAGTCTCGTAGACTGAGATGGGCAGGACATGTTGCACGTATGGGGAATGAAAGAGTGCATGGAAGCTTCTTGTACGAAAACCAGAGGGAAAACGCCCAGTTGGTAGACAAAGAATGAGGTGGGAGAATACCATTAACTATGATTTGAGGGAAGTAGATTATACAGGGAATGATTGGAAAGCATTAGCTCAGGATAGGGATGTGTGGAGAGCTTATGTCCGCGCGGCCATGAACCTACAGGTTCGATAGTGCCAGTGAGAAAGTAAATAAAATAATATAATCTTCGTTGAAAATTTGCGTTCATTATTAACAACTGACTAACGTTAACAGTGTGGAAAATGTTTATTAGTTGAGACTACAGCAGGCCGTGACACCAATCAGGGATAAAATGGCGGCAAGTACGTATTTTTTTATATTGTTTCAAATGAAGTTCAGTTAATTTAAAATGCAGTGATTTGTTTCGTTTAATATATATTAACACTACCTTTTGGCTATTTTTTGTATATAAATTGCACGTAGTATACATAGAGGGCAGTGGTTTGTAATATGTAATATTAGTTATTTAGGTTCTCAACCCCGAAAAGGTGGAAGTTGAACTATGAATCATGGTCGCCATTACGTAATTAAGTACAACAAAACGAACTATAGCGCAAAAAACGATATTACGTCCCTGTAAAATAATAAATATTTTCTTGTTAAAATTGGAAGAGATGAGAGTAACGTATATAATTTTATATTTCTGGATATATAAAAAAATTATAGGTTAATTTTAATCATATCATCTCATCATCTTCCCTTCAAGGTTTAGGCGATACGCCTCTTCCGAATTCACAATTATTCCTTTTATTATACATAAGATACATAGTCGATATCTGTATGTTCAAATCTAATAGTATTTCTTGCAGTAATTTAAAAACATATATTTATCAGATAAATTTGAATCCTTCATAATTTTAAATTCAGTTAATATTTACTTACAATAACAATGTTTATGTTCAAACCTCTCTCTCTCTCTCTCTCTCTCTGTCTCTCGCTCTCTCTCTCTCGCTCTCGCTCTCTCTCTCTCTCTCTCTCTCTCTCACCATCCCTCCTTCCCTCCCTCCTTCCCCGTCCCTCTTTCTCTCTCCCTTTTCTGATACGGTAATATTTTAACATACTACAATTGTTTTGCAGAGCATATTTCTTTCTAATCTTATGTTCAACATCAGTGCAAAAATATCGGTCCTATTTCATACATTCACAAGGATCGTGTAGTCTCAAATAAAAGAAAAAAATTATTTTGTTTCTTCATTTCGTAGACAGTTTGTTACAGAATCAGCTTTTATATTTTTACTATAGCGTTTTTTAATAATTTGGAACGGGAAAAAGTCATGACGAAAATAAAATGTGCCACAATTAATTATCAATTGCTGAGTGATAATTAAACATTGAATATTAAATTTATATTTGAAGCCCTAACTCATAATTTATGTATTTTAGCATGTACTTTGATGTCATAGTGTTGAAATTTTGTTAGGGTTAGCTTTAAATAGAGCTGTAGTTATTTGATTACATTAGTTTCGTTCCTATAAAAATATAACTAAATATATGGTCACACATAGAAGTACATTATATAATGGAAATGGACAGATAATGAAAAATGAGGGAAATTTTGAGGAAGTGGCTGATTTCGAATACCTAGGAACAATAATCACAAATAGGAATGAGATGTACAAAGAAATTAAACGTTGGCTCAGTTCTGAAAATGTGTGCTATTATGCATTACAGGGACTCTTGGTGACCCAACTCCTTTCAAAAAAACGTTAAACTATTATTCTATCAGTTATATTATATGGATGCGAAACGTGGACTCTTACTTTAACGGAGGGAAGAAGGTTACGAGTATTTGAGAATAAAGTTCTTAGGAAAATGTTTGGACCAAAGAGAGATGAACAGACAGGTGAATGGAGAATTCGAAATAACAGTGGACTACATGTTCTTTAAAGGAAGCCAGATATAATAAGAACAGTTAAGTCTCGTAGACTTAGATGGACAGGACATGTGGCACGAACGGGCAATGAAAGACGTGCATGGGAGCTTTTTGTAGGAAAACCAGAGGGAAAACGCCCAGTTGGTAGACCAAGAATGAGGTGGGAGATTAACATTAACTATGATTTGAGGGAAGTAGATTATACAGAAAATGATTGGAAAACATTAGCTCAGGATAGGGATGTATGGAAGACTTATGGCCTCGTGGCCATGAACGTATGTGTTCGATAGTGCCAGTGAGTTAGTTAGTTGGACTACGTAGAGTGAATTAAATGCATTCTTCATATTAAAATAATTACAAAAAGTAATTGGTGGTGCAGGATTGACTCGTGTGCTTACTTAAGTTAGTGAAATGGCTATAATTAATTGTTAGAAACGAAATGTACCCTTAAGTCTTCTTTAATCTCAGACAGTTACTAAGACATACTTTCTAGTTGTTTAGAATGAGTTTGAAAAGGAAACTTAATTTACAAATACCAGAAAAGCTATCGATTGCATAAGAATTCATGGAATTCAAAAAGTCAAATGAAAGAAAGAGTTCAGAAGAAGATAAAAGGCAAGAACTTTTCTCTTGTGCAAATGCAAGATTCTACTTTCAACGATAGAATGCTTTTTTTCTTTCATTGCACGCCTCAAAAACTCCAGGGAACACATCTTAAATGACAGATCCTGTTATTTTACTCCACGAAATCAATGCACGGAAATAATTTTATATAGCCTGCTGGGTCTCGATTTTCAAATATACATTATATAAATTTTAACTCACTTATGAATAGAGAAGGCATTTAGTATTTGAGAATAAAGTTCTTAGGAACATTTTTGGACCAAAGAGAGGTGAACAGACAGGTGAATGGAAAAGACTACATAACAATGAACTACATGGTCTTTATAGGAAGCCAGATATAATAAGAACAGTTAAGTCTCGTAGAATGCGATAGGCAGGACATGTTGCACGTGTGGGGAATGAAAGACTTGCATGGAAGCTTCTTGTAGGAAAGCCAGAGGGAAAACGCCCAGTTGGTAGACCAAGAATGAGGTGGGAGAACAACATTAACTATGATTTGAGGGAAGTAGATTATACAGGGAATGATTGGAAAGCATTAGCTCAGGATAGGGATGTATGGAGAGCTTATGTCCGCGCGGCCATGAACCTACAGGTTCGATAGTGCCAGTGAGTAAGTAAGTAAGTAAGAAGGCATTTTGTAGTATTTAAATATGGTTGCAAGCTGCACAAGTTTTCTTAAGACACAGGTACAATTCTGTCATTGTTGGTAAGTCTGCATAATTTTATTTCATGCAAAGCTGCCTCTAGTTTTCAAAAATATTAGTTAATTCGTATGATAACTCTACTCAATAATAATAAATTATTTACAAAATTACATAATATCAGTCGGCCGCGGTGGACTAGTCGTTATGCTCCTTGCCTTTGGTCCCGAGGATCGCGGGTTCAAACCCGGCCGTGGTCAATTGATTTTTAGGACGGAAAAATCCAAGGAGCAAGTCCTCCGGGAGGGACTTTAAGCCGTGGGTCCCGAGTCTGAAGATTTTCAGGCTAGTAAAAGATCCTTAAGCCTGAACGAAAGGCCTCTTAGCAACATTTACCGAATTTTTCCGTCCTAGCACTACCTTGGTTTCCTAGACGTCAGTATGAGGCGGAACGCTGACCACGGACCATTCAAATAACATCAATACGAAAACAAGTGTAACTAAATTAGTATGGTTCAAATTCTTCCCTGTCGGAAGAGAGCGCCTAAATCTCTGTAAAGGGAAAATATAGGCTTACAATACAATACATAATATCAGATATAATAACTAATTCACTGGCTCTATCGAATCCTTAGGTTCATGGCCGCGCGCACATTAACGTTCCATACATCCCTATCCTGAGCTAATGTTTTTCAATAATTCTCCGTATAATATAATTCCCTCAAATCGTAGTTAATGCTGTACTCATTCTTGGTCTACCAACTGGGTGTTTTCCCTCTGGTTTTTCCTACAAGAAGCTTCCATGCACGTCTTTCATTCCACATTCGTGCCACATGTCCAGCCCATCGCAGTCTACGAGACCTAACTGTTCTTATTATATCTGGCTTCCTATAAATACCATGTAGTTCACTATTATGAAATCCTCTCCATTCACCAGTCTGTCCATCTCTCTTTGGTCCAAAAATGTTCCTCCATTAAAGTAAGAGTCCATGTTTCATATTCATATAATATAACTGGTAAAATAATAGTTTTATAGGCCTGTATTTTGAGTATAACATTTTTTGAAAGGAGTTGGGACATCAAGAGTCTCTGTAATGCATAATAACACACATTTCCAGAATTGGGGATATGTTTAATTTCTTTGTACATCTTATTCCTATTATACTAAATACCAGATGTCTACGGAGCAAATAATAACCCCTCCAATCCCCTTCACTCGACCTTCATTTAAAATGCTAGGGTGTCATTGGTTGCCTTGCACGTGTCTGACGGGGAACCCCACGTCATTATTATTCACGATAATATGATACAAGTTCAGTTCAGTGATGAAGTATTGCTGAAGCGTTTTGTTCAATAAAATTAAATAAGTGCTAAGTATTCAGTCTACGGTGGTGAATGTGCTATATTTAGTAGGCGTGTGCAGTATCTCTTTCTGACTATTTAACTCATGCCCCAAATGGGAGTCAATGACCAATCACGTTTCAATGATTTCTGTTTTACAACCAATCAGAGCCGTGTTTCACGAAATATTTATCAGTGTTATAATTACCATATTAAAGAAAGTTCCTCCTTTTTAATATTCTGAACAGGTCTGACCATTATTTTGCAGTGACTGAGCCCACGAGAAATACGGCTAACAGATTGTATATATAGTGCATGAATGTCAACACATGCCGCATGCGGGAGTTAATATAAAAACATTTGTAGCAATTGATTATACCACCAAAAAAAGAAACCACTGTTTGCACTTTCTTAAATGTATTTTTTCCCACGTAACAATCCAGAAAAATATAATTGTCATATTTACATTATACGACATCATAAATGAATTAATATACAGTTTGACGTGTTTCATTTTTTCTCCACTAGAGAGCATTCTTACAATATTGCGTTCCTTTGGCAATAAATAGTCTGATCTGGTTGCAGTGATAAACAAAAGAAGCAGATGAAGCGTTCCTATCGTTTCTCATTTGTTTTCAAACATCGCCGTTTACATTAAATATATAAATATTTTAAAATAACTACAGTTAAATAATGATTTGTGAATAAACAGCTTAATTTTATTCGTTAAATAGTCCTAACAAATGCCACTCTTGATTTCCAAATTCTCTAGATAAATTCGAAATCACTCGTGGCATTACTTATGAAAAGCTGTCCGATGATTCTATTCCAGGTCCTTCCGGAATATCTTCTGTGAAGAAACATAAACAGAAGGAAGGATTTCGTTCGGGAGAAAAAACAAACAGTTATAAATGTTTATAAAACGTTATTGAAAGAGAACCCACACATGGCGATTCGAAGAGGTAGAGGAGCTCATACTAACTGATGGCAGCGTCACCACTTCAGAAAGCGAATAAATATAAAAAGTAAAATTTATCCCACCATAGGCCATAGGATACCCTTTGGGTAGTTGAAGGTTAAGGCTCCCACTTTTTCTAGACAACCGGCACTTGATATTAGCCGGGTTGTCAGCCCTGAGTACGGCACCTTTTACTCTCAGAACAAGCATCTGGTACTCATTTCCGTTAGAGGCTGAGTCGACCCCAGGGCATGGTGCCACCAGAAGGTTTATGTCAGTTTAAAAATCCTGACCCCACCGGGACTCTAATCCTCGACTTCCGGTTTGTAGCTCACTGCCTTAACCACGATACTACCGCGTGCCCTGCGAATAAATAGAGAACGACAAAATAAAGATAAGTTTCATATTATTATTATTATTATTATTATTATTATTATTATTATTATTATTATTAGTAGTAGTAGTAGTAGTAGTAGTAGTAGTAGTATAGTTATTATTATAGTTATTATTGTCATTATTGTTGTCATTATTATTATTATTCTTAAAAATAAAACTTCGGGCACAGAAAGATGTGTAAACATTAAAAATCTGTATATAAATATAAATTATTATTATTATTATTATTATATTATTATTATATTATTATTATTATTATTATTATTAATAATTTCATTATTATTGTCACTATTGCATTTCTTGTTGTTAAACAAATATGTTTAGAAACCGTAATTGCGTACATTTAAGGTTTATCCGTTTGTGAAGCGCGCTTTTTCGCCGTTACAGCAATTGTTTACATTTGCTCCGTAGACACCTGGAACCGACTTTATAATGATTATTGTTCTTAGGTATTTGAATTCAGCCACTTCCTCAAAATTTCCCTCATTTTTTCAATAGCTGTCGATTTCCATTATATAATTTATTTCTATGTGTTACAATATATTTAGTTTTATTTATATTTACTTCCAGTCCCAATCTCTTAGTGTTACTCAGTAGTGTTTGCGTGTTGGCCTTTAGTATATCTTCGCTATCGCCCAATAGTACTACATCATCAGCATAAACTAACAGCTTATTAATACAATTGAGTTGTAAGTCTTCTTCATCCTCTAAATATTTGATGGCATGCTCTAGTACAAAATTAAATAGTAGAGGAGATAGTGCATCTCCTTGCTTCAACCCATTGTAGATTTCAAAAGTATCCGAAAACTGTTTGCCTATATTCTCCCTACTCTTTGTGCCATTTAGACACATTCTTATAAGTCTAACTGTTTAGGAATTCTGAACTCCAGCAGGATACTATATAACGTTTCCGTCTTAATTATCGAATGCCTTTTTGAAGAGTACGTATAGTTTATGTACAGTACCATTATATTCCCATTTCTTTTCTAAAATCTGTCTTATACTAAATATCAGATATAATATATAACAAAATAAAATTACATATAATATTATATTTGAGGAGATAAATATACCGGAGATTGAACCCAGGACCTTTGACTTTCTGTGCCAATACTCTACTTACTGAGCTACCTAGACCTCCAATCGAAACGATTTTTTTTTCTTTTGTACATTGTGAATTCCGGAGCGGCAGATACTACAAACTGTTGTTTCGATCACACAAATGACGGATTCTTTATTAAGAAGAAATTTTATTGGGAATTTAAACATTACTTTATAAAGACATTAGGGTTTTTCATTGTTTTTTATTGTTAATTTAATACATCTCACTGAAGAGCAAATTATATTTGAAGAGAAAAACCATATAACATTTTTAAGATAATATTATAATGATATTGTGAAAAGAAAAGTTAATGTCTGAACCAGTAATCGAACCGTGGACCTCTAGCTCTCCGTATTAGTGTGCAGCCCACTAAGGAGAACTAGAGGTCCACGGTTCGATTCCTGGTTCAGATATTAATTTTTTCTTTTCACAATATCATTATAATATTATACTATGATCCATTATTGGAACTATTGTCCGCCGCTGTGGTCTCGAGGTAGCGTGTTGCCTTGTCATGCAGCGGGCCCGGGTTGGATCCCCGGTCGGTGCAGTTTTTCTGGGTGAGGTTTTTTATCGGGCTTTTCCTCACCTGTAAGACAAATGTCAGGAAAACTTTAAGGCCCAAACGGTCCCCGAAATCATATGGCCATCATCATCATCATCCTTATCATCATCATCATCATCATCCTTCACCGGTGTGGAAAGCAACGGGAAGCTACCACACCTGCAATTCCCTAGTAAAACTGCAAGAATAGCATGAACATGCTATGATTGCAGTGAAGGATCTGCCTTCGGGCAGAATTACTATTGATGGATCATCATCATCATCCTTATCATTACCATCATCATCATTAACCGGCGTGGAAAGCAACGGGAAGCTACCACACCTACAATTCCCTAGTAAAGCTACAAAGCATAGCATGAAAATGCTATGATTGCAGTGAAGATACCTGCGCTCGGATGGATGGATGGATGGATGGATTGGAACTGTGTTAAAATAACAGTATATTTAAGATGTCAGCCTTACTTGTTAGTTATATGTGTTGATGTTTCAATGATTGACATATTTTGTATGTTAGGGGATGCATGTAGTATTCTATTTTGTAGAAGTAGTAATATGACTTTATTAGACAATAAGTAAGATATTTACAATATTATTTACAAATATGGTTCGCACGGGCAGTAAGCCGTACGTGCTGCTGACAGTCCGTTGCAATAAAGTAATAATTGGTAATAGGATAAAAAAAACAATAACATTGCAATTACATAAAGAAAACACAATATTACAATTACATAATAATACAATAGCATTATACATTAATTAAGTTATGTATAATTATTAAGAATTAATGGTATTGTATTCTATTTTGTATTGGATAATGCTCTGAATATTGAGTGTATTTGTAGACTTACTTTGTAATTTTGTAATTCATATACGTGTTAGAAAAATAACCCTACATTTTATGACAACTATACGATATTGAATTGCAAGAATAATGTTTATTTAAAAATAAGTAATAGTTTAAAAAAAACTAAAACAACACGCTTTATTAGAAAACCGAACTCAAAAATGAAAAATAATTTAAATTTCCAACACGCTTGGGATAAATTTAAAGTGGTCAACAAAAAAATCATCTCCAACACATACAGAATAAAACCAGAATTATCAACAAAAAGAAAATCATTTTACCATCAAAAGCGTGGGGTGCTTTTTATGATTTTTACAAGTTCTTCTTAGAGACTTTACCTTTACCAATATCTGTTTATTATCAAATATATTAATTAATTGATATAGAGCACCCCACGCTTTTGATGATAAAATTATTCTCTTTTTGTTGATAATTCTAGTTTTATTCTATATGTGTTGGAGATGATTTTTTGTTGACCACTTTAAATTTATCCCAAGCGTGTTGGAAATTTAAATTATTTTTCATTTTTGAGTTCGGTTTTCTAATAAAGCGTGTTGTTTTAGTATTTTTTAAACTATTATTCATTTCTTATTTTTTAGTTTTAATATTTTACAGAATAAGATAAAAATGTAAATATCTTTAAATTCCATACTATTGTAGTATGAGTTAAAAGTATTACTCTTCTAAATAAAAATCCTCCCCAGCCGGATTCGAACCAGCGATCTATGGGTTACTGAAATTGTATACCATTAGTTCACCGCTCTACCATCTGAGCTCTTACAACGATTGACCAAAAGGTCGACAAGTCCGTAACCTATTATACCAGTTTTAATTTTTTTTTATTTTCTGATGATTCTGGCCAGGATTTTAGAAAATAAATATGAAATTATTGTATTGTCACGGATTCTTTACAAGTATACAAAGTTTCAAGTCGATCCAATGTTTCTAAGTGGGTGAAAATCGTGTTCAAAGATTCCGTTACATAAATACAAAGACACTTTTTTTGATTTTCTGATGATTCTGGCCAGGATATTAGAAAATCAATATGAAATTATTGTATTGTCACGGGTCCTTTACAAGTATACAAAATTTCAAGTCGATCCAATTATTTTAAGTAGGTGAAAAACGCACGGAAAGATTCAGTTACATAGATAGATAGATAGATAGATAGATAGATAGATAGATAGATAGATAGATAGATAGATAGATAGATAGATAGATAGATAGATAGATAGATAGATAGATAGATAGATAGATAGATAGATAGATAGATAGATAGATAGATAGATAGATAGATAGATAGATAGATAGATAGATAGATAGATAGATAGATAGATAGATAGATAGATACAGGTCAAGCTAATATAAAGCGTGTAAAATAGTGAGACTTTAGACTGACATGATATAACAATACCATAGTTATTCTAATTCCACACTCCTTGATGCCAAACCAAAATCACTAAAAGCTTACTTTCACTGAATTCATAAACACCATACAGGATAATTAAAAAAAGCGCACAAATTTCAGGAGTTTGTAGAGGGGTTGTAATACAACAACTTTTGATTAGTAACTTATGGTCTGGAAAGTAATTCTGGGTGTGTACAAGTCTAGGAAAGTCGGGAACTTCAATGTGGGTCTAAGCTTACATTTCAGAGAGGCACTGGGTTCGATACACTACTTTATGAATTTATGAAGACCGATTAGTACAGTACAGTACTTGTGTACTCTTCTGTTCACATCTGATAGTCACTCGTGCGCTCTGTAGGTTGTTTTCATTTCAGTACGGTATCTGCAGTGTATTGTAGAGGTCCTCTACATCATTACTGTGACTATTTAACTCATGTCCCAAATGGGAGTCAATGGCCAATCACGTTTCAATGATTTCTGTTTTACAACCAATCAGAGCCGTGTTTCACGAAATATTTATCAGTGTTATATTTACCATATTAAAGAAAGCTCCTCCTTTTTAATATTCTGAACAGGTCTGACCATTATTTTGCAGTGACTGAGCCTGTGAGAAATACGGCTACCAGATTGTATATATAGTGTATGAATGTCAACACATGCCGCATGCGGGAGTTAATATAAAAACATTTGTAGCAATTGATTATACCACCACTGTTTGCACTTTCTTAAATGTATTTTTTCCCAGGTAACAATCCAGAAAAATATAATTGTCATATTTACATTATACGACATCATAAATGAATTAATATACAGTTTGATGTGTTTCATTTTTTCTCCACTAGAGAGCATTCTTATAATATTGCGTTCCTTTGGCAATAAATAGTATGATCTGGTTGCAGTGATAAACAAAAGAAGCAGATGAAGCGTACCTATCGTTTCTCATTTGTTTTCAAACATCGCCGTTTACATTAAATATATAAACATTTTAAAATAACTATAGTTAAATAATGATTGTGAGTAAATAGCTTAATTTTATTCGTTAAATAGTCCTAACAAATGCCACTCTTGATTTCCAAATTGTCTAGATAAATTCACTCCTCACTTCGTGAGTCGTGAATTTATCGATAATTTGGAAATCACTCGTGGCATTACTTATGAAGATTAGTGATTTTTTGAGAAATGGACTGCACGTTGTCAGAACTTGGAGACATGCATTTCATGTATGGTAAAGAAACTGGCAATGCACGTGAAGCTGAACGCCTGTATGGCGCACAGTATCCAAACAGGCGTCAACCATATCCTCGAACGTTTGAAAACGTTCACCACCGACTCGGGGAGACAGGTTCCTTGCGTCTATGGCATTAGGTAGGCTGGCCACGTACGATTCGAACAGTCGCTATGGAAGAACAAGTTATTGCTCACGTTGAAGAACGTGCCTGTAATCAATGTGGTGTTAGGCACTTTGAACACCTAATATTGTAAAACCAAATTGGTGAATAAATTTATATTTGCTTAAATGTGTGCACAAAATAATTTATTGTCTATCCAGACATTCCAGGGCTTGTACTCACCCTGGATTACTTTCCAGACCATAAGTTACTAATTAAAAGTTGTATTTCGACCGCTCTTAAGCTCCTGAAATTTGTGCACAACCTTTCGAATCACTCTGTATTTGGTTCAAGAAGGCATTTATTTAATAAACCATGTCACATTTCAAGCAAAAATTATGAAATCAATACTATAGCTCACATCTGAGTTTAATCTATACAGGTAGCCATCTGGATACCTTCTTTCTGTTTCGATCCGTTATTGTGGATCATATAAATTTGGCATGATAATAGTAATGTTAATAATGTAATAATTTATTTACTCAAATATAATTAATATATATTTCTCTCCAATCAAACAGTACAAAATGTATAACAATTACACGCACAAATACAAACAATAGTACGTTGTAAGAGAAAGAGACGAATAGGACGAGAGCAAGGGCTTGAGAAGATGTAGGAGGAGAGAGACGAACCAGAAGAGACGGGAAAGACAGGGAAAAAGAGAAGAAGAAGAAGAAGAAGAAGAAGAAGAAGAAGAAGAAGAAGAAGAAGAAGAAGATGAGGAGGAGGAGGAGGAAGGGTGAGGAAGAAGAGAGAAAGAAGAGGATTAGTATTATGATGAATTGTATGTAATAATATATAAATAATATTATTTAGTATTATTAATTTATTAATAATATATAAATAATATTATTATTGTTATGATTTAATTTATAATAATATCTATATAATGTTATTATTATTAATTTTATGAATAAATATAGATAATTTATGTATTATTAATTTTATAATAATATAGTATGAATGATATAATGATATTATTAGTATTATTATTAGTATTTAGTATTATTATATTATTATTATATTATTAGATTATTATTATTATTAGCACAGCTGTGGTCTCGAGGTGCCTTGTAACACAGCGGGCCCAGGTTCGATTCCCGGTCGAGACAGGCTCCCGGTGAGGTTGTTTTTTCGGAGTTTTTCCTCACCTGTAAGACAAATATCAGGAAGCGTAGGGCCCAACAGTTGCCGAAAAATCATCCGGCCATCATCATTATCATTATTATCCTTCGCAGCTGTGGAAAGCAACGGGAAGCTACCACACCTATAATTTCCTAGTAAAGTTGCAAAGCATAACATGAAAATGCTAAGATTGCAGTGAAAGACCTGTCCTCGTGCAGAATTGCTTTGGATGGATTATTATTATGATTATTATTATTATTATTATTATTATTATTATTATTATTTGGTATTCGGAATTAAACAGCTATTGGCCATATTTCCGCTGCCATACGCCGTTGGTGTCTATCTTGAACTATCCATTATTCCATTAATTTCATTAATTGATGTTTTCATTGGAAATTTCCAGAATGTCTGTGTTCTTCATCTTATTCTGGCTCTTCAAGTGTCTACTAGAATATGTTATCTTACCACCTGTGTTCTTTGATTGTAATATGTTCAAACAATTTCAACTCTTTTTCCTTTTAAGATGATTTAATATTGCTTATTGAGTTTTTAATTCTTAGAGGACTGTATTAATTGGAATATTGTGTGATCTTGTGACTGTAGCTAAAAGTCAACTTACTTCTAAAACCTTGAGCCTAATTTAACAAAATTTTCGAGAGATCTAAAACATTTTTGAAATTGCTTACTATTTTGTAATCGTGTTAAGAAATAAGAACTGGAATGAGAAGAACAGGACTGGAGGACAGGAGTGGTTGGATACGGACGAGTAGAGATAGAAAATCAAACTTTAGGGACAAAATGATGTGTAAACATTGAAAATGTGTATAGAAATAATATTTTTTATGTCTTATTTTGAATGTAAATAATCAAAATAGGGCATTAAAACATAGTTACAAAATAATAAGCAATGATAAAAAATGTTATGCTTATCTCAAGTTATTTTTATAATTAGATTTACGAGGTTTTAGAAATAAGGTGACGTAATCTTCTTTAATAAATAGTCAATTTCCAGATGAATGCTTAATAGAGTTCCTATCATCATTAATATATCTAAAACACGCTTTTGTTACTGCTACTTCTATAACTAGCTAGTTAGTTTGTAGAACAGCTGCCAATAAAGTTATTAGAGTGAATTTAACACTTTACTGTTAGATACAAATTCTAATTGCTGGTGTCGGTACCAGGGACATCCAGCTGTGGAAGATATGGCACATTGCCTCCAAATACACAAGTTCTTTGAAGTAAGGAAGCTGTAAAAATCTATATTCTATAGACATAAAGTTTTCTGTGAAGGCAATACATATCATTGAGAAGTGTTTTATTTGGGAATGAGCCAGTTAATCCGTACAATAGAGTCTAAGTTAATTGTATGGTGTAGGATCGTTAGTTCTAGTAAATCTAAATCAAAATGATATAGCTCTATCATCCAAATATTCCGTGACAAAATATCGGCGATGAAGTTCTGATTTAGAATTTCTCATATAACAGAAACTTGTAATAGTATATTACGATTCGAGGTTGGGAAGTGGATTTTACAGAACAGAGGAAAATGTTTTAAAGTCGAGCGATAGCGAGGTTTTTAATTTCCGAGATTCTGTAAAACATTTCACAAACGTTCGTTGTACATTATTTTTTGCGCGATGGTGTTCTAAAAAAATTAATAATAGTAAAATAATATCTTTGTTGGAAATATTTGCGTTCATTATAAACAATTGACTAACGTTAACAGTGTGGGCAGTGTTTATTAGTTTAAAATACAGGAGGCCTGAGAATAATTAGCGATAAAATGGCTGCAAGTACGTACTATTTATTGTTTTATATTGTTTCAAATAAAGTTCAGTTCATCTAAAATGCAGTGATTTGTTACGTATAATGTATATTAACACTACCTTTTGGATATATTTTGTATATACATTGTATGTAGTATAAATAGGGGGCAGTGGTTTTACTTACCACACGTGGTTTGTAAAATGTAATATTACAGTATGGTTATTTTATTACATTATAGTTATTTAGGTTGGCAATCCGGAAATGTAGGAAGTTGAACTTTCAATCGTGGTCTCCATTGCTGTAAGTACGACAAAACGCACTATCGCGCTAAAACATACATTCATCTCTCGCTTCCTAAAACATTTAAAGATGTTTCCTAATTTGATCTAATGACATTCGGCGGAGTTCACTTTTTGTCTTTCTTAATTTAAGACAATTAACTGTGTGGTTATGTGTATTCACTGTAACTTGATCATAATATCCATTGCCAAATAGGATAGCAATCAGCGATAACAGACTAATATCACAATTTACTAAGGATTCACTCTAGTGGAGAAAAAATTAAACACATCAAACTGTTATTATAACCAACAATTAGGTTATTAATTAATTTATTTCGGAAACAAAACTCGGTAAAATCGTTATTTAAAAACACAATTATTGAACACACAATTATCAAATGTGTAGTTCGAAAGAATATATTCATTATTTGCTATATTCAACGTATTTGTTGCAGAGTCAGCACTGCAAAATAATGCTCAGACCTGTTCAGAATATTAAAAAAGGAGGAGCTTTCTTTATTTTGGTAAACATAATTCAATAAAGAGCGAGGTGAAACATGACTGTCATTAGTTGTAAAACGAAATTCATTGAAACGTGTTTGATTATTGACTTCCATTTGGGGCATGAGTTATTAGATCAATTTTTTATTGCTGAATCTCATGGTATTAATTACATTTAGATGTAATGAAAGCTGTCAGCCACATACTGTAAATTAGTTAGGCCCTCTATTAAAATATAGACGGCTACTTTGTAAATAGCCTCGAAGTCTAAGTCTTATGTTCCTTACCTCTAGTTTCGAGGATCACGTGTTCAAACTCGACAGGGTTCATTGACAAATAAGTAGCAAGAAAATACAGTGTGTCCACAAAGTCCTGCTACCAAAAAAATGTAACTTAGCTCTTTATACTATATGAGATAGAGACATGCTGTTTTTTGTAACGTATTCTGTCTCTCAAAGTTTTGTGTGCATTTGTTGCAGATTGTGATTTAAACGACAGTGAGGACACCACATGAAAAGGCCCAATATGTATGGTGGTAAGCTGAGTTTGGTAAATCACCAGTAAGCCCCATATCCGAATATTATGGAGGTTAACATGTCTAGACACAATGAAATTAGCTTCTATGAGAGAACATCACCCTCTGCAGATACTCATTGTCTTCGTCAATTGCGTTCAGCATGTGGAATCAGCAAATTCAGCACACCGAGGGAAGTCACTTGGCACCGACGCTTGCGCAATTTGCAGCCGCTTATGGAGGACTTCATGAATGGTTGATTTTGGTAAATGCAGTTCCCGTGAAGCACGACGAACCGATTTTTGAGGTCTGAGTTGAAATGCAAGTTGCCCATTGTCGATAGTTTCTTGGTTCACACCTGGTCGTCCACTCCGTGGCAAGTCCATTACACTGCCAGTCGCAACAAATTTATCGACCCATCTAATTATGGATAGTATGGATAGAGGATCTCTTCCATATTACCGACGGAAATTTCACTGAACAGTTACTGGTGATTTGCCAGACTCAGCATACCACCATACACATTGGGTCTTTTCCTGTGATGTCGTCATTGTCGTTTAGAACACAAACTGCAACAAATGTAAACAAACCGTTGAAAGATTTAGAATACGTTGCAAAAAACAGCAAGTCTCTTTCTCAAATAGTTTACGAGCTAAGTTACCTTGTTCTGGTAGCAGGACTCTGTATATACCCGCATGTCCCTTTCTCAAATAGTTTACGAGCTAAGTTACATTGTTTAGGTAGCAGGACATTGTATATTCCCGCATGTCTCTTTCTCAAATAGTTTACGAGTTAAGTAACATTGTTTTGGTAGCAGGACTTTGTATATTCCCGCATGTCTCTTTCTCAAATAGTTTACGAGCTAAGATACATTGTTTTGGTAGCAGGACTTTGTATATTCCCGCATGTCTCTTTCTCAAATAGTTTACGAGCTAAGTTACATTGTTTTGGTAGCAGGACTTTGTATATTCTCGCATGTCTCTTTCTCAAATAGTTCACGAGCTAAGTTACATTGTTTTGGTAGCAGGACGTAGTATATTCCCGCATGTCTCTTCCTCAAATAGTTTACGAGCTAAGATACATTGTTTTGGTAGCAGGACTTTGTATATTCCCGCATGTCTCTTTCTCAAATAGTTTACGAGATAAGTTACATTGTTTTGGTAGCAGGACTTTATATGTCCCCGCATGTCTCTTTCTCAAATAGTTTATGAGCTAAGTTACATTGTTTTGGTAGCAGGACTTTGTATATTCCCGCATGTCTCTTCCTCAAATAGTTTACGAGCTAAGTTACATTGTTTTGGTAGCAGGACTTTGTATATTCCCGCATGTCTCTTTCTCAAATAGTTTACGAGATAAGTTACATTGTTTTGGTAGCAGGACTTTGTATATTCCCGCATGTCTCTTTCTCAAATAGTTTACGAGCAAAGATACATTGTTTTGGTAGCAGGACTTTGTATATTCCCGCATGTCTCTTTCTCAAATAGTTTACGAGCTAGGATACATTGTTTTGGTAGCAGGACTTTGTATATTCCCGCATGTCTCTTTCTCAAATAGTTTACGAGCTAAGATACATTGTTTTGGTAGCAGGACTGTGTATATTCCCGCATGTCTCTTTCTCAAATAGTTTACGAGCTAAGTTACATTGTTTTGGTAGCAGGACTTAGTATATTCCCGCATGTCTCTTCCTCAAATAGTTTACGAGCTAAGTTACATTGTTTTGGTAGCAGGACTTTGTATATTCCCGCATGTCTCTTTCTCAAATAGTTTACGAGCTAAGTTACATTGTTTTGGTAGCAGGACTTTGTATATTCTCGCATGTCTCTTTCTCAAATAGTTTACGAGCTAAGTTACATTGTTTTGGTAGCAGGACTTTGTATATTCCCACCATAATTGGAAACTTTAAGTCTCCAAGCAAAATTTATAGGCATGAAAAATATAAATTTCCTAGACAAATATTTTGATAACCATTTACTTATGAAAAATTAATATATTTATGATTGATGAATGGGTAAATAAAGCATAAACCAAACAATGGAGAAAATACATTGTAATCCTATTCGTTTCATTTAAAGGAAATTTGTTTTAATAAATTATTTTCCAAATCGGGTTAAACTCTTGATCCTGGCAATAATCTAAATCCTACGATAAAGTTTTAGCGGAGTGGTTTTAAGGCATGATCCCTTGGTCCAAAGTTATGGAACGTGCCGAGCTTGGTTAAAGTCCCAATGGGGCGAAGAACTGTTTTAATGTTGTTATTTTCAGAACAGTGCGCGCGAAAGGTGGCCCATCCAGCATCGTTACGAATATGGGTAGCTGCAGTACGTAGCGGCTCCGTGTTGAGAATACCAGTTACAACAGCTGAGAGAACCCACATGCTGACCACATGTCACCCTTGTACTGGCTATATCATCGCGCCATGGAGAAATAATTTTGTGGAACAGAATAAATATACATAAGTGTGAAAATATAACTGTTCATGAGAACTTAAAAATATTCAAATAACTTATTATTAATGAGATATTTACATAACTTCTAACCAAGAAATATCTACCATAAGAAATTATCTACAACTTAACAACTTTACCCTTATCATATATATATATATATATATATATATATATATATATATATATAAGTGTGTGCTGTATTTGTTGGCCTGGAAAAGGCCTTTGACATAATGAATTGGAATAAACTCATGAGGATCTTGAAGAAAATTAACGTGAACTGGAAGGAGAGGGGGCTCATAAGTAATCTTCATGTGAAACAGCGAATAAAAGTGAAGAAAGGAGAAGAAATATCATAAGGAAGATGAGTTGGAAGGGGATACGGCAAGGATATCCAATCACCAACTCTTTTCAACGTCTACCTGGTAGACCTAATGAACTGTTTCAGCAATACGGAACGAGTAAACATGGAAGGAAGAAGAATTAAGCGCATAAGATTTTCCGATAATATGGCTTAGCTAGCAGAAGATGGAATGACACTGAGGAACATGCTGATTGAGCTAAATTACAAGTGCGAGGAATATGGGACGAAAATAAATACAAATAAGACGAAGCCATGATTATAGGAAGGAAACCAAGGAAGATAAACATGAGTATTAAAAATGAGTGCATTGAGCAAGTGGAGAGATTCAAATACTTTACTTGGGTTGTACTATCAGTTGTAACATGAACTACGGTCAAGAAGTAAAGAATAGGATAGCAATGGCAAAAAAAGCTTTTAACAAGAAGAGAAGCATTTTCTGCGGACTTTTGGCAAAAATATTACGGAAGAGGCTAGTGAAGTGCTTAAATTATTGGACAGATAATTATTAAGATCCAGAAGTATAACTCAAACATACAAACACTACAGTTGAAAGTGATAGAAGTAATTGGTCTTTGTTTTCAAGATGGTATGTAAATAACGTTTTAATGAAAAGAAAACTTAGTTTGACGACGTAAGTGATGGAACACCACTTAATTAACAATGCACACCATAGTCCTACGTTTATAAATCGATTCAAAACATTGTCAACTTCTGCAACAACCCGTGTAGATTGTGTTAGGGTGAGCAGTAGTTAACAAGTTAAGTATTACTAATACAGTATTTCCCAAAACGTATGCTCACAATTATCTATTATATTCCTCATTTCTTTGCCGTAGTTTAACTTCACTCTGTGTAGGGATTTTACATGCCCCACGTCACCCGGACCTTATAGGGATACGACCAGTCGTGAGAGGACTTAAAACTCGTGATCACACACATAATTAATTCTTTTTTTTTTCATGTGATAGACTTAGGGGTCTGTTACGGTCTCAATCCAAAGTTTGAAGGGTCTGCCCAAAGATCTCTTGCCTGGTGACTGGTAACTTAAAACAATTTAAACCGCGAAAAGACAAATAGGGTGTTCCTGAGGAGTGATCAGCTCAATGCCAGTTTCACCTCCGAGACAACATGAACATTTAACACAAGACACACCATTCTCTCATATACTCACAGAGAATTTGACCAACATCTCCTGGTATTCAAGAAACACCGTACCTTGAAGATTGTATTTTGACTATGAAACATCGCCACTCTTTCGACCAAAGAAATTTTTTCATCTGGTTTATCGTCTTCGATCTTACCGACATTAGTAACACTTTCGAGACACCAATTTTACAGCCGGTATAGCTTTCGGGGTTATTTAAGCACGAAAGTCACTCCACCACAAGTTAAAGATGAGAAAATATTACTAGTATTTGAGAACAAAATTCTCAGGAAAAATTTCAGACGACAGAGAGATGAACGGACTGGCGAATTGAAAAGACTATACATAACAGTGTGTTACATGGCCTTTATGAGAAAAACAGCTATAATAAGAACACCTACGCCTAATTCTCGTAGACTGCAATGAACAGGACATGTAGCACGATTGGGAAAGGAAAGAGGGGTGTGAAAGCTCGTTGTAGGAAAACCAGAGTGAAAGCATCCAGAGAGAAGGCCAAGAATGAAGTGGGAGAATAACATTAATCATGATTTGAAGGAAGTAGTAGTAGTAGGACTTTATTAGACAAAACATAAGATATTTACAATATTATTTACAAATATGGGTCGCACGGGCAGTAAGCCGTACGTCCTGTTGACAGTTCGTTACAATAAAGTAATAATTGGTAATAGTATAAAGAAAAAGAAAAAAACAATAATATTACAATTACATAAAGAAAACACAATCATATTACAATTACATATTAATACAATAGCATTATACATTAATTAAGTTATGAATAATTATTAAGAATTAATGGTATTGCATTTTGATAACATATATTTACTCATGTATGAGTGTTGTTCTTATTTTCCGCGTTTTGTCCAGAAATTTACCCAAGTTTATCCAATTTTCTGGATTTACCAATAACTCGTAGCATGCAAATTTTTCCGATTTGAATTTAGAAATCTTTCCGGTAATAACTGACGTCTTCAATATTCTTAATCATCACATTTTCCTAATATATATATATATCATGTTCAAATTAAATGAAGTAAATTATACATGGGATGGATTGGAAAACAGCTCAAAATAGGGATATATGGAGTGCTTATGTCCACGCGGTCATGAATCTTTGGGTTGGATAGTGCCAGTGAGTTAGTTAGTTAATAGTAATACCGTAAGCCCTTCTCTTCCATTTACCCAAGATTAGATTCTTCATAAACAGACAGTATGCCTAATTATTATGATTTTATTCTAGTTAATTTTGTGGGTGAGTTGTTAGTTATTGTTCCTTAACTGCTGGGAAACTGAACATGGCATGTGATGTATTATTCTCTAGGGCATTAAACAATTATGTTACGCCCTCTAATTTATATTACGCCCGTTATCAAGATAATGTTTAACGAACAATGTTGTCGAATGGATAAAATCCATGGTTAGACATTAAATTCCCAATTAATTCTTCCTAGTTTTATTTCATTTAGTAATAAAGAACTAAGCCATAAAATATTGTATGTATCATGGGAATTAGTTGATGGCTAGTCCCTCGAGATAGAGACCATCGACTTAGTAAGTCTATCACCTTCAAGAGTAATCATCAACATAATATTATTGATACATTAATAGCTATAGTAACATATAATAATCAATATAAAGCTAGTAATAAAAAAAATATAAGCAATAAACCTTGAACTCCATTATGTACACTAGGAGACATTAAAAAGCCTTGACATCATAAAGAGATAAGAGGGAATACTATTTGTTTTGACCTATCTCTGAAATACGTACTCTCTAGTTTAGTTCCTGTGCTGTGTTTACTTTTAATATTTAATGCAGAAACAGAATAAATATCACATGGACAAATATAGAACGTAAAACCTATTATGTGAGGAATCGAATTATGATTTCGACAGTGGCTTTTATACTACACATATTCCATTTTTGTGTTACTTCATTGATACATTCTTCTACTTCTTCACTTCACGGGCTAGGCAAATTGTCTGTTCCGCCTCATAGTTGTTCTGTCCATCATTTCACTGGCCTTCCTACATACCTTGAACCTCTTGGCTTGTAGTTAATCTTGTTACAATCATTCGTTCTACATGTCTAAACCATTTTTCTCTATATTATTTGATTTTATCATTCAATGGATATATATTTAACTCTGTTCTTATATCTTCATTCTTTATCCGATGCTTTCTTGTGCAGCCTTTTGTTCTTCTAAGGAAGTTCATTTCTACGCTTTGTATTCTACTTTGTAATTTTTTGGTCATTACCCAAGTTTCACTCCCATAAAAGTAATGCAGGAATGCCAATTTTTATAAAACTTCAATCTAGTATCTCTTCTTGTTTTGTTCTTTAATGTTGTATTTATAGTTCCACATATCATTTGAAATGTTGACAGTTTCACATTTACGTCTCTTTCATTTTTTGTGTTTATAATAAAATTACAACCCAAATAATTAAAATGTGTTACTTGTTCCAGAGGTTTGTTGTCATTGATAGCTTGTATATTAAATAAGACTTTAGGAGTAGGGTTAAGGAGGCAGACAATATATTATATAACTTGTCCTTTCCGTGATTGCCAACATACATTGACACGAGACGTTTTAATATCCCTGAGTGTACATGAGGCGTATAGAAGTGTAATAAGTTCAAGTTCTGCTGTGTTGAGAAAACAGGTTTAAAGTTGAAGTTGTACACGAAAATTATATATAGGCTAAGTGAAAATGTATCTACTCCTAACGTGTACATTTATATCCTTTTACCACTAGATACAATTATGATTCAAGAATGTAATTGTGCACCAAACTCGTTTGTTTTGCGAAAAAAATCAATAACACTCCTTTGCTTCCTACCGCCTCTTATATTGATTTGTTAATGAAGGAACAGAATGTAAATGCAATATATAAAAATTAATATATGTATATTAAGTAAATAAAAATAAAACTTAGTTTTATTTGATTTCCATATTTATTAAGATATAATTCAGTGACAGCTGTTTCGGTACACTGTACCTTCTTCAGACATGTTAACAAATTATGAATTGTGTTCCTACTGATCTAAGTAACAATACAACAATCATTTATTTAATTTTTTTAAATTTAAGAAAGCCGATTCATTCAAATCAAGTTGAGAATTTAACACTTTATTACTACTTTCCAATTTATTTATTTTTTACAGCCTCCAAAAGATCCAACTTCTTAACCCTTATCACAAACATGTTTGTGATAAGGGTAAGAAGTTGTTATAAAGTCTCCATATATCCGTATCCTATCCTCTTTTTTAAGGAATATTACCTGTATATTTAACCTGGCTCATTTTATTCTAGGCCTACTGGGCGCTATTCACACATGATGCGCGTTTTCCCTCATGTTTTCTACACGACGTTGCCATCCCCCTTCTTTTCCACATCCATCGCAGTCTGTGAGATTTATCTTTATACGTATGTGCTATGTAATTATTCTGTACGTGTGTATGTCCCTGAACTCCTCCTAACGACTGGATCGATTATTTTTTTTTTTTTGTATATGCTTCAGTGGGTCCCTGGATGGTTTAGATTCACAACTGGGCCCTCTAAAACCATTAGTTTAGGCTAGGGGCATGGAAATTTAAAAAAAATAGCGATATGCGATTATGTCCAATGTGCGGGAAATTTGAAGATGAGATACATATAGGACAATGTAATGATTTAGAATATTGGAGACGTCAGTTATTACCGGAAAGATTTCTAAATTCAAATCGGGAAAGAATGGTAAATCCAGAAAATTGGATAAACTTGGGTAAATTTCTGGACAAAACGCGGAAAATAAGAACAACACTCATTCATGAATAAATATATGGTATCAAAATGCAATATCATTAATTCTTAATAATTATATATAAATTAATTAATGTATAATGCTATTGTGTATTGGGGGCACGCCTTAGCGTAGTGGTTAAAGCACTGCGCTACAAGCCGGAAGGTCGAGGGTTCGAGTCCCGGTGGGGTCAGGATTTTTAAACTGATCCAAACCTTCTGGCGGCACTATGGCCCTGGGGTCGACTCAGCCTCTAACTGAAATGAATACCAGACGCTTGTTTTGGGGTAAAGGCGGCCGTCACGCAGGGCTGACAACCCGGCTGACATCAAGTGCCGATTGTCAAGAAAAAGTGGGAGCCTTAATCTCCTACTACCCCAAGGGCCTCCTGAGGCCAGTAGTGGGATCACTTTACCTTTTTTTTTTTTGCTATTGTGTTATTATTTAATTGTAATATTACTGTTTTCTTTATGTAATTGTAATGTTATTGTTTTTTTAGTGTATAATGCTATTGTGTTATTATTTAATTGTAATATTATTGCGTTTTCTTTATGTAATTGTAATGTTATTGCTTTTTTTTGTTGTTTATTTTTCTTCACACTAGTAGCAATTATTACTTTATTGTCACGGACTGTCAACAGCACGTACGGCTTATTGCCCGTGCGACCCATATTTGTAAATAATATTGTAAATATCTTACTTTTTGTCTAATAAAGTCCTACTACTACTAGTTTCACCTGAAGTGAAAATTAAAAAATCGTTCTAGCGGACACAGTTTTCAATGTTTCGCAAGAAAACTCAGTATATCACATTAAAATAAACCGAGATAGGTATTATCCAAAAATGAGTAAATCCGACAATTAGAAGTGGAGGTTTACCTAAATCCGAATTTAAAAACTGCCTAAACGACTGTACCTATTTTGATCAAAATTTGTGTGTGTGTTTGAGTGGGTCCCTGGATGGTTTAGATTCGCAACTGGATTCGGAGATTGCTCTGCGATCGGATTATTACAATTTTTGTCAGATGTGTAGTCATCTGCATTATCGACATATACCGCGCGAAACCGATGTGACATCATCATGCACGCTTCTTGAGCCACAACACATGGCAGTGAGGAGTTTTCTTGCGAACTTATTTAATAACGTCTAATTACGTCTTAATTAGTGAATTTTATAGTAAAAATGTAACTTATATTTGTATCGTCCAGCCATGACACGAGAATTGAACGTTCGGGCAGGACAATGTAAGCCGGGTCCGATAGTATTGTATAAATAAGAACTAAATGAGTTTATTTTTCAATTTTTTAATTAGCGCATTCTTGATATTTGAGACAAGGGAAACGTAGAGATGTTTTACCGAAACAAAGAAGCATGAGGAATAAGCTATAGTTAATAATGTGGTAATTGCAGTGAGCTAGTGTGCAAGCGGCTAGCTTCATATTTTAAATATGAATATAATTTGAAAAATACTGAGAATAGCTGCAACTAATTTTCCGCATCGTTTTTATTGCACAATAATTCCACATCAATATAGTCAAGTGCTCTATAATCAAAGGAAAGCGTTCACTTTGATTTCTGCTGCGAACGAGTTCATTGTCTACAGTACATGTAACACTAAAACTGATCTTCTATAGTAATTCAAATTGGTTTCAGTTGAATTGGGACTTACAGATGAGGATGTTCAGAACCGCTACAAATGAAGAAGGCAAATATCTTAATGGTGCCGGAAAACCACTGTATTGTGGAGTAATTCCGAAATAAAAAATACATTAGGTCTATATTCTTAAACTAACTAACTAACTCACTCACTGGCACTCTCGAACTCGTAGGTTCGTGGCCGTGCGGACATAAGCTCTCCATACATCCCTATCCTGAGCTAATGTTTTCCAATCATCTCCTGTATAATCTACTTCCCTCAAATCATAGTAAATGTTATTCTCCCACCGCATTCTTGGTCTACCAACTGGGCGTTTTCCCTCTGTTTTTTCTACAAGAAGCATCCATTCACGTATTTCATTCCCCATTCCTGCCATATGTCCTGCTTATCGCAGTCTACAAGACTTAACTGTTCTTATTATATGTGGCTTCCTATAAAGACCATATAGTTCACTGTTAAGTAGTCTTCTCTATTCACCTGTCTGTTCATCACCCTTTGGTCCGAAAATTGTCCTAAGAACTTTATTCTCAAATATTCGTAATCTCCTTACCTCCCTTAAAGTAAGAGTCCATGTTTCGCATCCATATAATATAACTGGTAGAATAATAAGTTTTTATATTTCCAGTTTAACGTTTTTTAAAAGGAGTTAGGACGACAAGAGTCTCTGTAATGCATAATAGTACACATTTCCAAAATTGAGCCTATGTTTAATTTATTTGTGCGTCTCATTCCTATTTGTAATTATTGTTCCTAGGAATTTGAATGCAGCCACTTCCTCAAAATTTCCCTCATTTGTCATTAGCTGTCCATTTGCATTTAATATAATCTATTTTTATGTGTGACCATATATTTAGTTTTATTGATATTTACTTCAAGTACCAATTTGTTAGTGTTACTCAATAGTGTGTGCGTGTTGTCCTTTAGTATCTCCTCGCTATCATATTATTAATAGTAATAATAGTATAGTAGTGTGCTTTTACTCTTATAATTATTATTTTAATGTGCAGTAAGCTGATAGGTTTCGTAATAGCAATTAATAAAATTAAAGAATACTAACTATCAGAAAGAAAGTAGTAATGCTCATAACACGAGTGTGCTAATGGAACGAATTAAAAACAATGCATTTAATGTGGACTACGCAAGATACCATCAGCGTTACCACAATGGTTTCCTCATTAACACGATCCCTCCGTTATTGTTCCGTTACATAATGCTTTCTACCGGCATTACACATAATTTTACCGATTCGTCATAAAATATGTCATTACTTTATACAGCTAATCGGATCACAAACTAGACTGTGGAATATATCGTACAGTCATACGTCTTAATACTTGATATTGTTGTATACTAGCCAATAACCGGCGTGCTTTGCTACGCCTAACTTAGATGATAATGTGTTTTTAAGTTTAGTTAAATAAGTAAAAGGAAAAAATAATTATACATTTATATCGTAATTATTTTTAGATACCTGATGCCGATTGCCTGGAGTTGCCCGGGAATCTACTTATCCCGATCTTCTTGGCATACATGAGCAGAAAAACGAAAATTAATCTGTTTTTCTGTTTAGTTTAGTAAGTAAAAATAAACATTTATATTGTAATTATTTTTAGATACTCCGTGCTGATTATCTGGAGTTGCCCGGGAATCTACTTATCCCGATCTTCTTCGCATAAATGCGCTGAAAGACGAAAATTAATGTTTTTTTTATGTTTAGTTGAATAAGTAGAGGGAAAACATAATTATCAGTTGATATCGTAATTATTTTAAGATACCCCGTGTTGATTATCCGATGTTGCCCGGGAATCTACTTAACTTGATGTTCTTGGCATAAATGAGCCGAAAGACAAAATTCGTTATTGTGAGTAGGCCTATACGTGAATGAATACCCGCCGTGCGCTACTACGTTTGCCCGGGAATCTACTCGTACTTATCCTGATCTTTTAGACATCAATGAAAGACAAAAATGGTTATTGTGAGTTATCCGTAAAAGATGAAGATGTGGTGTCTCGAACTTTTTTCTAGGGTTTTTTCTTTTTGTATATGCAATTCTGTGTACATTAATTTGTGTATTTGTTATGGTTTAGGCAGCGTAAGCCATGTAGGAGACCAAAAAGAGACATTTTTCTTGTTTTTCATTGCAAAGGCCGATTTTAAGGGTAAGGGATTGAGTATTACAATTCTCTTAGAGCCTATAACCTTTCCGTGAAATTTTGCGAATATCCCCATCACAATCGAATTAACGGTATGGCAGCGCATAAAATAAGAACAAACTAGCATTCATTTTTATATAGTAGATTGCAATTTATATGCTGTTCAGAAAAACAGGCAGAGAGACGATTTTATGAATAAAATAAGCAAGAGATCTATATACATGCTTCTGAAAGCAATATCTTCTGATTACCTGGCATCTTAAATCTTAAATCTTAAAATCATCTCGTATCCGAAGCTCTACCTATGGTGGGAGCAACAGTCAGGGACGTGAAGACAGCGGCACTCAGGGTTCCAAATCCGGAAAAGCTATCCAAAATATGAACATATTGTTTTATTCTAGCGAAATTCGGTATATGGAGGTTTTTGAGGACGCTGATTACAAATATGATATCAATTTTTGGAAAAACAAATTGGCGGACCAAAAATGGCGGAACTTATAGTGCAAAAATGAAATATTTTTCACGAAACTCTGTTTTTGGGAGATTTGTTGTCGCTGATTACGAATATTAAATTAACATTTTAGCAAATAATACTGTTGGGGTTTGAAGGGCTGAAGTCACAGTGAAATAGTACGCAACATTTATATGTAGCTGAATTTTTATTATATTACTTTGAAAAATCACATTTTAAAATAATATTTATATATTTTTTTAGTTGGAGGTTAAGGAAGTCTATTTAAAGTAACTAACAACTAATATAACCATATTTTACAATTTTAATCGCTATTGGTTATGTAATCAGAAACATTATCCTCGTCGTCGCTTGCATCATTCCATTGAATACCGATTCATTGGTGAAACCAATAGTTCAATCGCGTGTGGAAATAACGATTTCAATTTTTTTGGAAGGTAGTTTTCGTAAACAGGAGATAAGCGGATCGGACGATACCAAAAGCCTGTGAAAAAGTCGAAATTTTTGGTGCGATCGTATTTTCGCGAAAAATCTTCTCGAAACATTATGAAGTATTTATTACATTATTAGCATCCTTCTTGAGACATTTGTCCAATAAGAAGTAATGAATATTTTATGACTTTGTGTCCATGAATAAATAGGATAGTAGCTGCAGAAATGAAGTTATTTAGACCTTTAGCGGGTTATATATTTTTTGACCACATGCGTAATGAATATATCCGCAACGCTCTCAACATACCAGCAATGATTGAAACCATCCAAATATACGAAAATAACTGGCATGAACACCTGCTTAGAATGCCAAACAATAGACTACCTCTGCAGATATTCAACTACAGACCCACAGGACGAAGAGACCCAGGAAGACCTAAGAAGCAATGGAAGGATCAATTTCTATCCTGAAGCGAAACAGGCCAATGACCTAACCCATGACTACAGTTGATGATGATGATGAGTGAGAATTTTATACATAATGGGTGGCATATAATACTAATTTTACGGATCAACCTATTTTCTTGAAATATCTTAATAACATTTCTTTAATCACTTAACATACGTTAAGTGATTCCGGGCTATGTGGCTATGGTTCATTACTGGTCTAAAGGCCACATAGCCCGGAACCTCTTAACATTATGATTACCGGCCGTAAAAGCCTACATTCAACTACTTTTTTAATGTTTTGGATATTTTTTTATTTTTCCATTGTAATACATATTTATAAGGTAAGTACAATTCATAATAATATCATTGTAGAATATAAACGTGTAATAGCATATATATTTATATATATCTATCAACATACAGAGTGATTCAGAAATATGGCTATACGTTTGATCGCATTTTGTGACCAAAAATATTATTATTAAAGGAAATATGATGTTATAATTGGTAAGGGAATCCTTCGAATTACAACAATAGAACAAAACAAAACAAATCACTGCTCACGTGCAGCTTGGCGGGTTGATTTTTGTTGGCTAGCGTCGAACGTCTCCACAATTCTCTTCGTGTTTTTTTTTTTTTTTGCATTCATCCTAATGCGACGCCTTCCAGGAGGTTTGATTTTCTGCGTCCTTCCCGTATCCAGCAGCCGTTTTCTCCACTTCCCCACAGTCGACGGCTGCAATGCTACGTTAAACTCACGTCTTGCCCGCCTTGCGGCCTCACTATCATTAGCATACCTTATTGCCCATGCAGTAATTGTAATTTGCTGTTGCATATTCAACGCCATTTTGACTAAAGACGTAAGTTCTACACTGTTTTGTTTTATTCCTTTGTGTAATTTGAATAATTGCCTTTCCAACGGTAATTTCATATTTCCTGTAATGGTAATACTTTCATCACACAACGCGATCAAACGTCTAGCCATATTTATGATTCACCCCGTATATTATCTATTTTTTTTACATTTAATGCATATTTTCTCTCAAAAAACACACATATTTTACTTTAAAACTCTCGTTGGTATTAGCTTATGGTAATGTTTCAGTCTAACTAACTCACTGGCACTGTCGAACCCGTAGGTTCATGGCCGCGCGGACATAGCTCTCCAAACATCCCTAACCTGAGCCAATGTTTTCCAATCATCTTCTTCTTATTCTACTACAAGGTTTAGGCTATGCAGCCTGTTCCGGCGAAGTTAAAAGTGGAGTCCATCTTCTGCGTGGTCGGCCAACATCTCTTGTTCCTCTGGGATTATACAGGAAGGTTCTTTTTGGTATTCTTTCGTTGTTCATTCTCATTAAGTGTTCTGTCCATTTCTTATTATTTTCGCTGATTTTATCTTTAATTTTATATATATTTAATTCTTCTCATATAGTTTGATTCCTTATTCTATCCGCTCTTGTGCATCCTTTCACATTACGTAAAAACAGCTTTTCCGCAGTCTGTATCCTGCTTTTATCCCTTGATTTCATTATCCAATTTTCACTTCCATACAACAACAAAGGAACAGCCATTGTTTTATATAATTTAAGTTCCGTATCTTTCCTTGGTTTCCGACCTAAGATTCTTTTTATGGTTCCACAAATAGCCTGAAATTTGTTTACTTTATTTTCTATATCTTTATTTTCTCTATAAGTTATATCACATCCTAAATATTGGAAATGTGGTACTTTTCCAATCATCCCCTATATAATCTACCTCCCTCAAATCATAGTTAATGTTATTCTCCTACCTCATTCTTGGTCTACCAACTGGGCGTTTTCCCTCTGCTTTTCCTACAAGACGCTTCCATGCACATCTTTCATTCCTCATTCGTGCCACATGTCCTGCCCATCGCAGTCAATAATACAAAGCTTCCAGATTCCTGACTACCTTCTCCTAGCCATCTAACTTCCTGTAAAGCGACTATATCTAATTCCTCTAGCGCCACACTATTGTATAAAGTCCTAACATTCCATGTTCCTAGGAACATATCCCTATGTTTGAGCCTTTGGCATGGGTTCCCTGAAGTTGTCCCAGCCTGTAGAACCGAATGGGATCTATTTGACCTCCGGAAAATTTTACCCCAGTTAAACCCATGTCCGTATGTTGTATTTTTACGGTGAACGATCGTCACTCTTTCGACCAAGGCACTTTTTTTTCGTCTGGTTTATCACCTTCGACCAGTCCGGCATGGGTAACCGTATCGACAGCAATGCTACCGCCTGCATAGCTCTCGGGATCATTTAAGCACGCAAGCCACTCCACCACGACAAGGTAAAAATATCACGGAGGGAATGTTTCAGTCATTCGATTATTTTTATTTTTTTGTAAAGTATTAAAATTGTGGCATACTTATAATTTTCTACAGCCTACATTTTTCTGGAATCACTTTAATGTTTTTTTATTTTAAAATTTTTATATAGCCTATTTGGTATGTGTACATTTTTCCCGTTATAAGTAATACGTGAAAAATGAAGTTCTCGGCCTAGTGCAAAGAATTGTCTCAATTCCCTCGGTTTCATTCTATACAGTTAAGCAGGCTGTGGAGGATACACAACAAATCAATTTCCCTGCGATTCCTGTTACATATTAACCATATCTGGATTCGAGCATGGAGTCCTCGTAATAGAAATCACGTGAATAGGTGCTTTGTTCCTCCTTTATGCGCGGTGTGGTGTAAAACCGTTCAATTGAATGAATCCCTTTTGTGTCGCTATCATACCATCAATTTCTTCGGTCACACCGCCGTATCAGTATTTCCAATTCACAGAGACTAGCCAACCACACCAAACTGAATTTCCAACTACCAGCAATTGTCCTACAATCTGTAATGTATCCCTAGGGAACATTTTAAAAATTCAAATGTGCAGGACTATTTTTAAAAACAAAGACACTGTTATGTGAAAATTCTTTAACGATGTTCTTCAAATGTTAATTCCTTGATACTAACTAACTAACTAACTAACTCACTCACTCACTCACTCACTCACTCACTCACTCACTCACTCACTCACTCACTCACTCACTCACTCACTCACTCACTCACTCACTCACTCACTGGCACTATCGAGTCGTAGGTTCATGGCCGTGCGGACATAAGCCCTCCATACAATCTAAGCCCGAGCTTATGTTTTCCAATCATTCCCTGTATAATCTACTTGATTCACCATTTTTTCTAAAATAGTTAAAAAATTATTTCTAACTTTACATTATCTCCGTAAACTATAAAAATTACTAACTCACTGGCTCTATCAAACATGTACCGTTCATGGCTGCGCGGAAATAAACTCTCCATGCACCCCTATTCTGAGCTAATGTTTACCAATCATACCCTGTAAAATCTACTTCCCTCAAATCATGGATGTTATTCTCGCACCTCATTCTTGGTCTTCCAACTGGACGTATCCTTTCTGTTTCCCTATAAGAAGCTTCCATGTGCCTCTTTCATTCCCCATTCGTGCCACATGTCTACGAAACTTAACTATTCTTATTATATCTGGCTTCCCAGACATACCATGTGACTCACTATTATGAAGTTGTCTCCATTCACCTGTCTGTTCATCTCAATCTTCTTTCCACCCTTAAATTAAGAGTCAATGTTTCGCATCCATATAATAATAAATGGGGGAATAATAGTGTTATATATTTCCAGTTTAACGTTTTTTGAAAGGATTTGGGACGACAAGAATCTCTGTAATGCATAATAGCATGCATTTCCAGAATTGAGTCTGTGTTTAATTTCCTGTGCATATCATTCCTATTTGTAATTATTGTTTCTAGATATTTGAATTCAGCCACTTCTTCAAAATTTCCATCATTATTCGTTGGTTGTCCATTTCCATTATATAATGAATTTTTATGTGTGCTCTAAGAAATTATTATTTTTTATATATTTTGTATCAAATAATTTTGAATATTAATTTGAAATGTCAGCTCTATTCAAGGCAAATTATAATACATATGGTAGGCCTATACTTTCACAGAATGCACAGTGTGTTATTTGGGAAATACATTTAATGTCTTACACATTATTTTTTGTTACAGAATTTTGTATCAGTACCTTTCAATACACTCAAATCAAAGGGCCTAAGTAGCCTTCCGATTTTTGAAAATTATCTTGCCAACTATGTTACTAAGTCCTGATATGAATTTGAATTTTCTCAAATGTGAGTTTCGTGCGTTGATGTATAACCACGTCGCTCATTTATATGTGTTTTAGTAGATCGGTTGTTTAATGTCTCTGACATCGTCCGATTCCTAATAGCCAATTTTGTCGGTCCATCTAATCTCCTGCTTGTAAATGTTTCTCCTTCATGTATATTCCCTGACTCGAGGAAGTTTTGGGTCTTCCTCTGCCTCGTCTTCCCTCAGGTTTCCATTCCAAAACACATTTTGGTAGCCGATCCTCTTCCATTCGCTGGGCATGTCAGTACCATCTTAATGTGTTTTTAATTTATATATAATTAATTTAATTTAAATATAATACAAAATAAATTTAATTATAGATATGAAATGTAATTATAGACATAATAAAACATGTGGTGCCGTGCGAAAATTACACCTTGTTAATAATAGAGAACTTGAGATGGCGAACTTGTTTAAAGATGGTCTGACGTACAGGATTTCTGGTCAACTAACTGAATAATTAAGGGAAAGTGCTAGTAATTAACTAACAGAATATCCGACCAAATGATCTCTAAGTTAATTATTTACCGGATAATCCTGTCATCTTTCGCTTGAGAAAGCAGGAAAATATTCGATGAATATCCAGTGACGGCTCTTCATTGTGAAATGCAGGTGTTCTTCACTTTAAATTAACCAGGATAATTTAGTCACACATATTTACCTACAAATGTCAACGAGAGACAAGTGGATACCACATCGTCTTAATTAGACATCTAGTAAGAAACGAAGGTACTACTTGGTTGGATGAAGGTCAGTTAAACATTGCACACAGTCATTTTTACACGCTTTATATAATATTGAACTCTATCTATCTATCTATCTATCTATCTATCTATCTATCTATCTATCTATCTATCTATCTATCTATCTATCTATCTAATTATCTATCTATCTATCTATCTATCTATCTATCTATCTAATTATCTATCTATCTATCTATCTATCCTATCTATATATCTATCTATCTAATCTATCTATCTATATATCTATCTATCTATCTATCTATATATCTATCTATCTATCTATCTATCTACTATATCTATCTATCTATCTATCTATATATCTATCTATCTATCTATCTATCTATATATCTATCTATCTATCTATCTATATATGTATCTATCTATCTATTATCTATCTATATCTATGTATCTATCTATCTATCTATCTATCTATATATCTATCTTATCTATCTATCCTATCTATATATGTATCTATCTATCTATCTATCTATCTATATATGTATCTATCTATCTATCTATCTATCTATCTATGTATCTATCTATCTATCTATCTATCTATATATGTATCTATCTATCTATCTATCTATCTATCTATCTATCTATCTATCTATCTATCTATCTATATATGTATCTATCTATCTATCTATATATATATCTATCTATCTATCTATCTATATATGTATCTATCTATCTATCTATCTATCTATGTATCTATCTATCTATCTATCTATATATGTATCTATCTATCTATCTATCTATCTATATATGTATCTATCTATCTATCTATCTATATATGTATCTATCTATCTATCTATCTATCTATATATGTATCTATCTATCTATCTATCTATCTATAGTATCTATCTATTTATCTATATATCTATCTATCTATCTATATATGTATCTATCTATCTATCTATATATATTATCTATCTATCTATCTATATATGTATCTATCTATCTATCTATCTATATATGTATCTAATCTATCTATCTATCTATATATGTATCTATCTATCTATCTATCTATATATGTATCTATCTATCTATCTATATATTGTATCTATCTATCTATCTATATATGTATCTATCTATCTATCTACCTATGTATCTATCTATCTATCTACCTATGTATCTATCTATCTATCTATATGTGTATCTATCTATCTATCTATATATGTATCTATCTATCTATCTATATGTGTATCTATCTATCTGTATATGTATCTATCTATCTGATATATGTATCTATCTATCTGTATATGTATCTATCTATCTGTATATGTATCTATCTATCTGTATATGTATCTATCTATCTATATACGTATCTATCTATCTATATATCTATCTATCTATCATAATACGTATCTATCTATCTATATACGTATCTATCTATACATATATACGTATCTATCTATCTATATACGTATCTATCTATCTATATACGTATCTATCTATCTATCTATCTAATCTATCTATCTATCTATCTATCTATATACGTATCTATCTATATATAACGTTATCTATCTATCTATACTATCTATCTATATATCTATCTATCTATCTATCTATCTATCTATCTATCTATCTATCTATCTATCTATCTATCTATCTATCTATCTATCTATCTATCTATCTATGTATCTATCTATCTATCTATCTATCTATCTATCTATCTATCTATCTATCTATCTATCTATCTATCTATATATCTATCTATCTATCTATCTATCTATCTATATATCTATCTATCTATATATCTATCTATCTATGTATCTATCTATCTATCTATCTTCTATCTATGTATCTATATATCTATCTATGTATCTATATATCTATCTATGTATCTATCTATGTATCTATTATCTATCTATGTATCTATATATCTATCTATGTATCTATCTATCTATCTATCTATCTATCTAATCTATCTATAGTATCTATATCTATCTATCTATATATCTATCTATCTATCTATGTAACTGAACATTTCAACGCGTTTTTCACCCACTTAGAAACATAGAATAGACTTGAAACTTGGTATACTTGTCAAGGACCCGTGACAATACAATTATTTCATATTCATTTTCTAAAATCCTGGCGAGAATCATCAGAAAATCAAAAAAAGTGTCTTTGTATTTATGTAACGGAATCTTTGAACACGATTTTCACCCACTTAGAGACATTGGATCGACTTGAAACTTTGTATACTTGTAAAGAACCCGTGACAATACAATAACTTCATATATATTTTCTAAAATCCTGGTCAGAATCATCATAAAACCAAAAAAAAGTGTTTTGTATTTATGTAACGGAATCTTTGAACACGATTTTCACCCACTTAGAAACATTGGATCGACTTGAAACTGTATATACTTGTAAAGGACCCGTGGCACTATAAAAATTTCATATTTTATTTCTAAATTTCTACCCAGAAACATCTGAAAATAAAAAAAAATAAAACTGGTATAATAGGTTATGGACTTGTCGACTTTTTAGTCAATCGTAGTAAGAGCTCAGTTGGTTGAGCGGTGAACTAGTGGTATATAATTTCAGTAACCCATACGTCGCTGGTTCGAATCCGGCTGGGGAGGATTTTTTTTAGAAGAGTAATACTTTTAGTTCATTCTACAATAGTATGGAATTTAAAGATATTTACATTCTTATCTTATTCTGTAAAATATTAAAACTAAAAAATAAAAAAATAAATAATAGTTTTAAAAAACTAAAACAGCACGCTTTATTAGAAAACCGAACTCAAAAATGAAAAATAATTTTAATTTCCAACACGCTTGGGATAAATTTTAAAGTGGTCAACAAAAAAATCATCTCCAACACACATAGAATAAAACTAGAATTATCAACAAAAAGAAAATAATTTTACCATCAATAGCGTGGGGTGCTTTTTATGATATTTACATGTTCTTCTTAGAGACTTTACTTTTACCAATATCTGTTTATTATCTAATATATTAATTGATATATAGCACCCCACGCTTTTGATGGTAAAATTATTTTCTATTTGTTGATAATTCTAGTTTTATTCTATGTGTGTTGGAGATGATTTTTTTGTTGACCACTTTAAAATTTATCCCAAGCGTGTTGGAAATTAAAATTATTTTTCATTTTTGAGTTCGGTTTTCTAATAAAGCGTGCTGTTTTAGTTTTTTAAAACTATTATTTATTATATCAGGCTTGTAGTTCTTTCACGAGCCTGAAAAATCCTTAGACTCTCGAACCACAGCTTAAAGTCCCTCCTGGAGAACTTTTCCATTCGATTTTTCACCCTTGAAATCCATCGACTCCGCCCGGTTTTAAGCTCAGCCGGTACCAATTTCCTTGCAATTTGGCTTTAAAAATATGCAATGTACAAAAATCATTTTTTCATCTTTTTCTCAACTTATATGCATGACAATTATGTCACTAATTAAACAGTTCTTTCTGAACACAATGGTACTCTGGTTAATTTTTTAGACATACTTCGTCATGAGTTATTTAAAATAAAAAAAATAAAAATAAAAAATCCACTTGTTAAAAGTATTGTCTTGGTAGAATTTTCTTAAAAACTCCTTATCCAATTGTTTTCAAAATTTAGTATGTTATTGTCCATAATTCATTTGACAATAATAAGGTTTACTTGTGTTCAGATATGGATTGTGATTTATTTTTAGAAAACTCGAATATCAAAATTTGTTTCTTTTAAAAATTTTGCGACCTTTTTTTTATTTCAAATACTATCAATAGGACAAAGATAAATTTACAGCATTATTGTAGAGATCTTTAAACTGCATATCCATGCCAAAAATTATCTTCCTATCTTTCATAGCTTCAGAGAAAAGTGTACCAAAATATGAAAAATGCAAGTTACGGGAAAACGCAAAAAAAAAAAAAAAATGTACAAATAAGCAGAACACAGAGACGCCATTTTTAAAAATCAATTTTTATGGGTTTAAATGTCCAAAATCAGCATAAATAATATTACAGATCGATAAAATAAGACCTTCCTGGATTTTTTGAAGCATAAAGAAAAAAAATATTTTTTAACAAAATTAAGTACTGGATGCCCTTAAATCCGCGATCTTCCGAACTACAAACAGTTAGTGAGTTAGTTAACTTTACCGGGTAAAGTTGGGGTTTTGCTTGCCGCTGACCAGGTTAGAGTAATTTGTCTTATAACAAGGTAGCAGTGAAAATAAAACGGGTAACACGCAATAACCATTTTTGTCTTTCATTGATGCCAAGAAGATCGAGACAAGTACGGAGATTCCTGTGCAAGCATTTTTTTTATATTTAACGAATTTTGTCTTTTAGCTCATTTATGCCAAGAAGATCGAGATAAGTAGATTCCCGGGCAACACCGCGTAATCAGCACGGGGAATCTTACAATAATTACCATATACATTTCTGATTATTTTTCATTTTACTTATTCAACTAATCATAAGAAGTACATTGATTTTTGTTTTTCAGCTCATTTATGCCAAGAAGATCGGGATGAGTAGATTCCCGGACAACGCCGGGTAAACAACACGGGGTATCTAAAAACAATTACGATATAATTGTTTTCCTTTTATTTATTTAACTAAACATAAAAGCACATTAATTTTCATTTATTTAGGCGTAGCAACGCACGCCGGGTATTAGCTAGTATTTTATAAAATGCATAAGCTTGTAACATATTTTGTTGACTATTTAAATCATGCCTGAAATGGTAGTCAATGACTAATCACGTTTCAATGAATCTTGTTTTATAACCAATCACAGTCGTGTTTCACCTGGCTCTTTATCGATTTCTCTTTATTAGCTCATGCCCATGATAAAGAAAGGTCCTCCTTTTTAATAATCTAAACAGCTCAGAGCATTATTTTTCTCCAACAAATATATTGAATATAGCAAATAATAAACAGATTCCTTGATTGTACTGAAATTGTTTCCTAAAAAATAAAATTAATAGCTTATAATTATGATTATATTATACAGTGTGTTTATTTCATTATTACTCCACTAGGGTGCATTCTTACAATAATGCGATCCTATTTGGCAATAAATATTAGATCAAGTTGCAGTGAATATACATAAATTGTTCTTTGTTCTTATAATCTCACATTTCTGAATTGTTTGCAAACATCGCCGTTTACATTAAATATATAAATATTTTAAAATACCGGTAACTATATCTTAATTTTATTCGTTAAATAGTTCTAGCAATTGCCACTCTTTAATTACAAATCCACTAGATAAATTGGAAATCACTCGTGGCATTACTTATGAAAATACCCGTCGTTCATCGTTAATGCACAACTTTTCGGTATATACAAAAACGTCAGGACTAAGGAGTTCCATATATGATTCGTTGAGAAACAAAACATAAACTTGATAAATTATTAATTAATTAAGTTTTTTAAATAAAAATCAATTCTAGTTGGGAAAGACGGATAAAAAATATATTTATAATATTATTTAAAACATTTTTATTTTTTTTTATTTATATAGGCCTACGGATTTTTAATGTTTACACATCTTTCTGTTCCTAAAGTTTTATTTTCCTTCTCCACTCGTCTCTATCCATCTACTCCATGCCCTCCAGTCCTCTTTTTCTCATTCCAACTCTTATTTCTTGCGTCCACGAGTTTTGAGGTCTTCCTTTTCTTCTTCCTTCCAGGTGGACACCATTGCAATATTTTTCTGGGTAACCTTTCTTCTTGCATGCGTCCTATATGACCATACCAATTTAATTGCTTATATCTTATATAATCTACTATTGAATATATAATATTCATTTTTTTCGTATGATAGTATTTCTTATTTTTTCTAATTTTGAACATCTTGCTGCTCTCCTTACGATAACCATTTCCATCGACATAAGTTTTTGTTCTAATTTTTTGTTGAATTTCCAAACTTCAGCTCCATATGGGACAGTACTTCTCACTATTGAATTATATATTTGCAACTTATTTTGTCTGGTTATATGCATGTTCCATAAGACTCCATTCATCATTGCTGTTATTGCTCTACCTTTATTTATTCTGTTATCACTTTCTTGTTTATCCCCTTTATCTACTTTTACTCCCAGATACTCAAATTCATCACATCCTCTAATACACCTTTTGATCTGCTAATTTTAAATCTTCGGTTTCTGCTCCACATCTCCATTTTAACAATAATAGTATAATTATTTAAATTTTATATAAGCCTACTATGATACTGAATGACTGTTTTTTGGATCCGCGTCGTACTGTGCGTTTCACTTTCTATTATATATTCACAAGTAATGCCACGAGTGATTTCCAAACTATCGATAAATTCACGACTCACGAAGTGAGAAGTGAATTTATCTAGAGAATTTGGAAATCAAGAGTGGCATTTGTTAGGAATACTTAACGAATACAATTAAGCTGTTTACTCACAAATCATTATTTAAATGTAGTTATTTTAAAATATTTATATATTTAATGTAAACGGCGATGTTTGAAAACAAATGAGAAACGTTATGTTTCATTTGATCATCACTGCAACCAGATCATATTTATTGCCAAATAGATTCGTAATAATCTAAGAATGCGCCCTAATGGAGAAAAATGAAACACGTCATTACAGGTTATTAACTTATTTCTGATGTAAAATGATGTACATATGTCAATTATATTTTTCTGCAACGTTAATTTCTGGGAAATGATATGTATAGGAAAGTGCAAACAGTGTTTTCTTTTTTATGGTATAATCAATTGCTACGAATGTTTTTCAATTATATCTCTCAAGCAGAATCTGGTTATATTCGTGCACTATATATTCAATCTGGGAGCCACTCAATAAAATAAAAGTGATAAAAATCGAGGCGAAACGAATGTGATTGGGGCATGAGTTAAATAGTTAGTGTATATAACTATGTAGTGTACTTATTCTGGAATCCTTAACCAGTTAAGAGTAGATGATAGAAATACACTCGGCAGATAACTAAGTAATTATTTTTTATGTAGTACTACATGCCTACACAGTTTGTGCATTATTACAGACAAATCCGGTCTCTGCCAAGGGATTTGTTTTGAAGCAACCCTAACAATCTATTATTTCACTCCTATTTTTGTTTCCGGGGGATTTACTGAAAGTATATTCGCTTTCAGTTTAAATCCTGTCCCATTATCTCGAAGTTGTTATCAGATATTTTGTGGTCTAAATGTCGAATGTCAAAACTAATCTTTTAAGCGGATTTCTTTTTCTATGCTTTTATAAATAAAAATTTAAGATATCGTGAATAAACATTGGAGAAAGTAAAACTGTAAAATTGTAACGTAACTAGACACCAATCTTAATTTATTCATCGGGAATTTAAAATTGCACTGAGCAACAAATAATAATTTTCTTTTTGTCTCTGAAAGAAAAATATGTGATTCTGATAATATTTTTCTCCTGAATTCAAATAAGATATCGGTTTTTCTCCAACGTGCAAGGTTTCCGAGAGACAGGAATTTATAATTTCAAACACTTTAATATTTTCTACATTCGTGACTACACAAATATTCGAACATTCAGACTCACCTAGAAAGTAAGAAATGACGATTTTCTGTCATCCCTCTTGATGGTCCAACAATAATCGGCCAGCATATTAGGTTTCGATTTGCCTTGATATCTCTTTCCAATAGCTGAAATCTCCTGAGTTAGCTCTTTTGGTTTTATTTTACAATGGACAAATGGACAAAAAAAACGTTTATTAAAAAAATAATTATTTAAATCCATTAATTGAAAATGAAATAAAAAAAATTGTGGGTGATGGAGAAATTTCGAATACATATTTGAAAACTGATAAAAAAACTGCATTAAGTACAACTATTGGTACTCATGAGACAAAAATCATGTTGAACAGTGTTATTAAATTATAAAACTCACGTTCAAAGAGAGAAAAGTATCTTAAGAAAATGTTAATTTGTAATGTTTACCATTATATTACTCCTAGACACAAACTTCGTTTGCAATGATTTTTCATTAGATCCATATTTGGTTCGTCTTCCGGGCTTATAGGCCGTGGTCTGGTTGTCTTCTTACTCGACGTTTCGTCTACTGCTGCGGTAGACCTCATCAGGAGATACTGCGTGCTCTCTGTGAACTCCTTAACAGTCGGCTGCAGTCTGCAGTCTGCAGTCTGCAGCCGACTGTTGAGGAGTTCACAGAGAGCACGCAGTATCTCCTGATGAGGTCTACCGCAGCAGTAGACGAAACGTCGAGTAAGAAGACAACCAGACCACGGCCTATAAGCCCGGAAGACGAACCAAATATGGATCAAGACGCCGGCCGTGAAAGCCTACAATTTTTCATTAGTATTGAAGTTTTTTTTTTGTAGAAAATAAATAAATCTATACCTTTAATATTGATGTTTGAACTCCGTTGAGGTTAAAATTATTTGAATTAAATTTGTTTTATCTTATATAATACGATCGTCCTCAACTATAATAATTTTTGTTATCATCCTCGTTATATCATCAAAATTCAAAGTTTTTCGAAGACATGCTTCATCTTCAGAAAATATCAAGAAGGTTCCTAAAGATGAAGCATGACTTAGAAAAGCTTTCAATTTTGATGATATAATAGGGTGGGCCGAAAATCTCATTTTTTTTATTTCGAAGTTATAATAGCGCGGAAAGGTTGCGACTTAGACAAAAGAAAAGAAAAAAAATACCAAAATCGGTTGACGTCTTCCAGTCGCGCAAAGACTCTAAAGTTTGACAAAACTTCATGTATGAGATTATTTCTGTAATTTCTTAATTATACCTTTTCGTAATGTAATAGTTTGTAATGTCTTCATACAGAGCCTAAAAACATTGTGTTTTAATTTGGTTTAGACCAGTTGGTATCTCCCGGTCGCGCATAAGCTCCAAAATTTTCCAGAATAGTGAACAAGTTATATTTTTACGCATTTTTGGTATTATTAAATAACTTCCAGAGTATTGATTGTCAGATCCCCCTGACAGACATAAACGTGCTTAGCAAAGATATGCAATACCTACTTGATATTAAAAAAATAAATAATTGCAAAAATGAAGTTTTTTTTTCATATTTTGCCAAACTTCAGAGCCTTAGCTCGACCGGAAGATGTCAACAGATTTTGATAATTTTTCTTTTCTTTTAGCTATATAATCCGCAACTTTTCAGCGCTATTACAACTTCGAAATAAAAAAAATGTTTTTTTTCGGCCCACCCTATGATATAACAAGGATTATAACACAAATTATTATAGTTGAGGAGGACTGTATTATATAAGGTAGAAAATTAATTCAAATTAATAAATATTATCTACTATACTCATTTCTGTACACTAAGATTAGCCTCCTATAGAAATATCCAAACAAAGAAGCAAAAATTAACATAATTTCCAGAACCTTACTCCAGCGTTAATTGTTTATAAGAACGTTGTTTGGTAAATTTCAAACTTCTTATATTAAGGTATGTAGTTATAGAAATTAAATATAGGCTCAATTCTGGAAATGCGTGCTATTATGCATTGCAGAGACTTTTGATGTCCCAACTCCTTTCAAAAAACATTAAGCTGAAAATATATAAAACTATTATTCTACCAGTTATATTATATGGGTGCGAAACATGGACTCCTACTTTAAGGGAGGAAAGGAGATTACGAGTATTTGAGAATAAAGTTCTTAGGAAAATTTTTGGACCAAAGAGAGATGAACAGACAGGTGAATGGAGAAGACTTACATAACAATGAACTACATGGTCTTTATACGAAGCCAGATATAATAAGAACAGTTAAGTCTCATAGACTGCGATCGGCAGGACATGTTGCGCGTATGGGGAATGAAAGACGTGCATGGAAACTTCTTGCAGGAAAGCCAAAAGGAAAACGCCCAGTTGGTAGACCAAGAATGAGGTGGGAGAACAACATAAACTATGATTTGAGGGAAGTAGATTATACAGGGAATGATTGGAAAGCATTAGCTCAGGATAGGGATGTATGGAGAGCTTATGTCCGCGCGGCCATGAACCTACGGGTTCGAAAGTGCCAGTGAGTAAGTAAGTAAGTTATAATATTAGTATCATATTTGCTGTTATTTCCAGAGATAATTAGTATACTATAATTATGTAAATTAAAACTACTTATGCTTTAAGCGAGTAGTCCATCGTATGTACAGTTAAAATAATAATAATAATGATAATAATAATAATAATAATAATAATAATAATAATAATAATAATAATAATAATAATAATAATAATAATAGTGGTAGCGGTAGCAGCAGCAGGAGTAGGATTAGCAGCAGCAGCAGTATTTTATATGCAGATTTTTAATGTTTATACATCTTTGTGCCTAAAGTTCTATTTTCTTTCTCCACTCGTCTCTATCCATCCACTCCACTGGAATTGTATTTCTATTTTTTGTAGTTTCGAAGAAACAAATGTTTGAAATCTCTTCATTTTTTCTAAATAGCCCTGTATAATAATTATCTACTTTTAATTCTTGCATATATTGATTGTTTTGAAAGGAAATATATGTAAAAAATGTATTTTTATTGAAAAAAAACGAGAATAATAGTGTATACGTGTGTATATTAATATTAATGTATGTTGTTAGGGCAATGTCAGTCGATGTTTTGAAAACATTGTTACGTGAAACAACTTTTTACATCTATCTTTGTGTCAGTATACAATTTCCTAGTTACAGTTTTATTCAATTTATTTCCAAGGAAAATATTGGATTCTCGTCATTACCTAAGTGCGCCTTACCTGGGCGTTCCTTATTCTTTTCAAAGCTAGTATACAAAAGAAGATTCACAACTTCCTCCTAAAAAAATACTGTCTTGTACTAATGGAATGCAGCCAATATAACCCCAAGGCATTGTTTGCTTCCAACACAATTTACACGTTCATTTATCAATCCCTCCTTCATTGTACTTCCGATGCTTTTTCAACAAATAGAGAGGGAAAATTATCCTCTCTGTCGGCGAAATAATTTTATTCCTCAACCAATTTCTATGGTAGTTTATTGAAGGTCATTTTTTGTAAGAAAAAAATCCAAGTAAATAAACGAAGAAATATATTCAATTTACTTCACTTCTAACTATCTCAGTGACACTATCAAACCAATAGGTTCATGGCCGCGCGGACATAAGCTCCTGAGATATTACAAAATCATCCCCTGTGTAATTAACCTCACTCATATAACAGTAAATTATATTCTTCAACCTAATTCTTGGCCAAATTGTTAGGCGCATTACTACAGGATTTTGTAAAAGGAGTTACCATGCTTCTCTTTCTTTCCTCATTCGTGACAAATCTCCTGCCCATAGTAGTCAAACTAACTAACTAACTTACACGCTGGTTCTATCGAACCTGTAGGTTCATGGCCGCGTGAACATAAGCTCTCCATACATCCCTATCCTGAGCTAATGTTTTCCTATCATCCCTGTACAAACAACTTCCCTCAAATCATGGATAATATTATTCTCCCATCTCATTCTTGGTCTACCAACTGGGCGTTTTCCTTTTGGTTTTTATACAAGAAGCATCCATGCATCTATTTCATCTCCCATACGTGACACATGTCCTGCCCATTGCAGTCTATGAGACTTAACTGCTCTTATTATGACTGGCTTCCTACACATATCATGTAGCTCACTATTTTGAAATTTTCAGCCATTCACCTGTCTGTTCATCTCTTTTTGACCCAAAAATTTTCCTAACAACTTTATTTTCATGTACTTGTAATCTTCTTTCCTCTCTTAATGCAAGAGTCCGTGTTTCGCATCCATACAATATAGGCTTAACAGTTATATATATTTTCAGTTTAACGTTTTTTGAAAGACGTTGGGACAAGCGTCCCTGTAATGCATATAGCATTATTTTCCGGAATTGAGCCTATGTTAATTTCTTTGTGCATCTCATTCTTATTTGTAATTTTTATTCCTCCCATAGTAGTCTACGAGACATAACTATTCTTATTATATCTGGACTCCTGTAAACATTATGTAACTAACTGTTATACAGTCTTCTCAATTCACCTGTCTGTTCGTTACCCTTTAGTCCAAAAAAATTTGACGCTAGAGGGTGGGCAAGAATATAATAAATAGGCCTAATCATTATTTTTAGTAGTATTCGTCTGAAGATGGTACAAAGTACTGAAACAGCTGTAACGAATTTGCCTTAAAATAAATAAGAAAATCGTATAAAACTTTAACAGTTTTATTTTATTTAATCACTAAACATAATGGATTTTCATTAAGTAAACACCAAATCAATTGATTACAAATTTTTAATTTTAATGCCGATTTTTAATTTTTCAATATGCTTTTCATTTCACGATTCCATTTCATTGTTATTCTGATTTTTTTTGTATTAAACTATTTTGTATTAAAATATAATTTATAATGTTTTTATATGGAACTTAGGCCTATAAAAGGAAGTAAAATCATATTTAAAATTTTCAAATATCTCTGGTAGAAATATTATTCTTCTTCCTTCCAAGTATTAGGCCAAGGCCTGTTACGATCCTATAGAAAATTTTCCCTCCAGCGTTTCATAGGACGGCCCAGTGATCTTCGTCTTCTTGGTATACAATTATAAACAGCTTTGGAGATCCAATTTGAACTCATTCTTTCTAGATAATGTTACAAATTTAGTTGGTACTGTTTACTATATTCCAAAATTGGCGTAGTCTTCAATTCTTTTAAGATATCGGTGTTTCTTTTCCGATCCCATCTGGTGTAACCCGCTGTTCTGCGCATGAATCCTATTCCACAAGCCGTTATTCTGCTTTCATGTTGTCTTTTTAGTGTCCATGCTTCACTACCATAGGTCACACTGGTCTAGCCAAAGTGTTATATAAACGTAATCTGTTTTTTTTTTTTAAAAGGTAGTATTATGAGTTATGTGATTGAGCTTGGACCTTTTGCCCCTCATTGATTTAAAATGATATCCATTTTAGATATTAGTTATTATTAATTAAATAAAAATAAAACGTAGTTTTATTTGATTTTCGTATTTATTATATAATTCAGTGACAGCTGTTTCGGTACACTGTACCTTCTTCAGACATGTTAACAAATTATGAATTATTGAAGTGTGGCACATGTGACAATGTCTATATAGGACAAACTGGTAGACCTTTTATATCTCGGATAAAGGAACACATGAGAGCATATAACAGAAATTTAGAAAATTCAAACTATGATAACCACCTATTCCAATTTAATCATTGTTTCGATCCAAATTTTGAAATTTTACATATTTGTGATAAGGGTAAGAAGTTAGATCTTTTGGAGGCTGTAGAAATTAATAAGTTTAAAAGTAGTAAAAAAACTGTTAAATTCTCAACTTGATTTGAATGAATCCCCTTTGTTAAATTTAAAAATTTAAATAAATATTGTTGTATTGTTGCTTAGATCAGTTGGAACACAATTCATAATTTGTTAACATGTCTGAAGAAGGTACAGTGTACCGAAACAGCTGTCACTGAATTATATAATAAATATGAAAATCAAATAAAACTACGTTTTATTTTTATTTAATTAATAAATATGGATTTTCATCAAGTAAACACCAACTCAATTGATTATTAGTTATTATTTAATTTTGTGTATGCATATATGCTTTTTTTAAGTTATAAATCTACCATTTGTTTATGTATTCTTTTATTTAAAAAGTGCTTATTTATTTATTTATTTATATACAGATTTTTAATGTGTACACATCTTTCTGTGCATCCAGTACTCTTGTTCTCATTCCGGTTCTTATTTCTTGCATACACGAGTTTTAAGTTCTTCGTTTCCTTTTTCTTCCAGGTGGATACAATTCCAATTTTTTTCTGGGTAACCTTTATACTTGCTTTCGTCATACATGCCCATACCAGTTTAATTGCTTGTATCTTATTTAATCTACTATTGAATATCTAATATTCATTTTTCTCGTATGTCTACATTTCTTATTTTTTCCAATTTTGAACATCTTGCAGCTCTCCTTAAGGAATCCATTTCCATCGACATAAGTTTTTGTTGAATTTCCAAACTTCAGCTCCATATATGGCAGTACTTCTCACTATTAAATTATATATTTGTAACTTATTTTTTCTGGTTATATGACTGTTCCATAAGACTCTATTTATCATTGCTTTTATTGCTCTACCTTTATTTATTCTTAATATAAATTTCTTGTTTATCCTCTTTACCTACTTTTACACCCAGATACTCAAATTCATCACATCCTCTAATATTCCCCTTTTGATCTTCTAATATTAAATCTTAAAAATTAAATTAATTAATTAAATAATAAAATTAAATAATATTAAGTGTATAAATATTAAATCTTAAAAAATGTTTATTACGTCCATTATTTTCTCTCATTTCAACATACAGAATTTCATAACAATAGTGTTGAAGTTTAATTGAATTTTGTATTATTTTTATCAGTTCCTGCATGTATATGATAATTATCACACAATAAAATTTAGGTTAAAGGAAGTTTGCAGTTATTGTTAACAGGATGTGCAGTGTAATTACGAGCTTTTGAAAAAGTTCATTTAGTGTGATAATGTACCAGTGGCAGGAAATATAATTCAATTTTATACAAGCTTTCAACCGTAAGTTTCAGTGCAGCAAAAAGGGAAGGGAATAAAGAGAAAATAGCTTGTAGCACTTTAATTCGTCCTGAAAAAGATGAAGACACCAAATCTGCGAGACTATTTGTTCAATACGAATAAATAAACAACTTTACAGGAATTCGGTTTCGTCGGGTCTAACACGTATATGACTGAAATTCTCAGCTTCTGGTTCGTGCGCTAAATATTTAAGGTATTGGCATTTATTGCCAACCTGCAGAATTACCAAACGCTACTTTTATTATAGTTTATTAAGCTTCACCGAGTTGGAGGCCGCCTGAAGACAAAGCATATTATTACATCGAGAATACAGATTAACGAAAAACAATGCATGTGAACACAATAAAAAATGCAAAAACTGATATAATATACAGTCGGCTCTAAACATGAAGCTTATTATTATGTTTAAAAAACGAGCGATAGCGAGGTTTTTAATTTCCAAGATTCTGTAAAATACTTCAAAAACGTGCATTGTACATTACGTTTTGCGCGATGATGTTTTAAAAATAATAAATAATAGTAAAATAATAAAATCTTCGTTGAAAATATTTGCGTTCATTATAAACAACTGACTAACGTTAACAGTGTAGGCAATGGTTATTAGTTGAAAATGCAGGAGACCGTGAGATAATATTAGTGATAAAATGGCGGCAAGTATGTATTTATTATTTTATATTGTTTCAAATAAAATTCAGTTCATTTAAAATGCAGTGATTTGTTTCGTATAATGTATATTAACACTACCTTTTGGATATTTTTGTATATACATTGTATGTAGTATACATAGAAGGCAGTGGTATTACTTCCCACACGCGTGTTTGTAATATGTAATATTGCAGTATAGTTATTTTATTAGTGTATAGTTATTTAGATTAGCAACCCGAAATGTAGGAAGTTGAACTTTCAGTAATGGTGGCCATTGCTGTAAGTGCGACAAAACGCACTATCGCGCAAAAAGTTAATTTTTGTTCAATGCCACTGGGTTGACTTTTATGACATTTATCGCTTGTTCATCAGGCATTAGCGGAAATGTAATTCATACCTTACGTTCGGACACCTGGAAGGCGGAGTTCGTTACGCCGATTATATATGTGATAAATGATAATGAAGTGCCAAGAGAGTTCCTAACCTAAACTTAACCTCAATTCCAAACCATGCGCAACCACAAGAAAAATTCCCTTTAAGGAAAAATTCGTATGGTAGACGGGGAATTGAAACCGGGATCTCATGAACACTTGACCACTAGCCCATGAGGCTGGTCAGGTTATAAAGGTATCAGTGAGATACACCATGAAGATGATTTCTTACGATTTTCAGGGATTCACGAACAACTGTGATGGCTAGATATTGTATAAGGTTGTTAGTTATACCCAAACGTTTACAGAAAGTAGACTTGAAGAGCGGTACTGTTCCCTCGCTCAAACATTATTCCCGGTGATGCTCATGTTGGTAAGTTCGTATTTACCTTTAAAATACAAGAGAGTAGGCTTAAGTATATTTTGTTTTTAATGATGAACGTCTACAGGTTGCCCTTTATGAATTTCAAACATTATTGCAGGATCTATTATCATAGCTTGAGATGTTCAATCGTTAGAGGCTATTGTATCAATATATTATTTCTTCCTTCACCATCATCATCATCATCATCATCATCACTCCAAGGATTAGGCAGTTGCCCATTCCGACTTCATAATGCATCAGCCCAACGTCTTCTAGGTCTTCCAACATCACGTTCTCCTCGTGCTTGATAATTTCTTGGTAACAATGGATACCTCTCCTTACTCATTCCATCCATATGATCAATCCATTTCTGTCTATAATTCGTGACCTCATCCAATAAAGGCTGTACTTTATGGCGGAATTACGATCAGCGTTCGTAGACTTTGCGTAGCGTTACTTTCGAGTTATCAAATACACCTTCCACGCATCATATTATGATGAACGTTTGTAGGGTACGGCGCAAGATGGCGATCGTTGTACATTGACAAAATCAAACTTCTACAAACGCAAAGGTAACGTCATATTGTTAAAAAAATAACGTGACATCGACGGTTCCCGTATTTCATTTGTTTCTAGTTGATTGTTGTTGACCTTATTGGAGCCAATACATTACAACTTCTTGGTATTTTAATTATATATACGTGAGAGACTATGCTTACCGAGTTTGTGTGATCACACGAATTTGCATAACTTCTTAAATTCAAAATGTATCCTAAAAGATACATTGATTGGTTTCAACCATTTAATAATTTTAATAAAAACAGATGAAAACTAACCAGAAGAGATTTCTTGTTTTAGAATTTTACAATTTACTTAAAAATAACGGACGAAACGAGAATTATAGATTTATATATGTGGAAACAATTGTTAGTTTGTGCCAGGTCTAGAATGGTGTAGTGGATTGCACACTAGTCTGGAAACTAGAGGTCCACGGTTTGAATCATGGTTCAGACATTAATTTTACTTTTCACGATATCATATAATATTATAATATGATATATTATTGGAACTGTGTTAAAAATGTTAAATATGTTAATAAAATGTTAAATAATAATAACAGTTAGGCACCATTTCGTTTTCACTGCGGTCCGCCACATTTAAATAACCGATACGAGAAATAAATAAGGATTTTGCAATTTATGGGATAAAAAAGTAAAAGAAAATAGAAAGCTATTTGAAAAGAAATAGGAAACAATGTACTTACTGCCATAATATGTCTATTTACCATCACCATCCAGGGACTAAGCCTCTTGGCTCGTTCTGGTTTCATGAAAGCTAGAAGTGTTAAAATTGTTCAGACCATCTTCTGTATGGGCGTCAAACATTTCTCCTTCCGTGCGGTTTATAATATTTAGTAGTAATTTTGTAAGTCTTTCTTCTGGCATTCTATCAATACGTTCTCTCCAGTCGTTCATATATTTATTTATTCGGTCTGTAAGTTTAAAAATATTTAGTTCCTTTCTTACATCTTCATTCCTTTTCTTATCCAGCAGAGTATATCCTGCTATATTTCTTAAAAATCTCATCTCAGCTGCTTCCAATCTTTGTTCTTGTCTTTTAGGGAACGTCCAATATCCTGATCCATACATCAATACAGGAACAGCCATTACTTTATAAAATTTAATTTTCGTTTCTTTTATTGTGTTTTTAAGGGTTGTTTTAATAGTGCCACACATTAGTTTAAATGTATTTATTTTGTCATTAATATCTTCAATTTTAACATGTGATAAATTGAAACCTAGATATTTAAAACTGCTCACTTTCTCTATTTACCATATTTCTCCTTAACATAAACGTCAATTAACGTTAATCATGAAACACCTACTCAGATTGTGCGTTGAAGCAACGTAACGTAACGCAACATCAACGATCGTTGATCGTAATCTCGCCATTACAGACAGCCCCATGTATCTTCGTATACGGTGTACTGTAAATATTTTAAGGCACCAGGTAATTTGGATCGATTAACATAATGTTTGTTCAGTAGCAGAATCCCTTGTTATATTCTTTTACATATTAACTTCTAGCTAATATCCGGAGTGCGCTGCTACGCCTAAATAAATGAAAATTAATGTGCTTTCATGTTTAATTGAATAAGTAAAAGGAAAAATTTATATCTTAATTATTTTTAGATACGCGTACTGTTTACCCGTCGTTGTCCGGGAATCTACTCATCCCGATCTTCTTGGCATAATTGAGTTGAAATACAAACATTAATGTACTTCCTATGATTAGTTGAATAAGTGGAATGAAAAATAATTATAAATGTATATCGTAATTATTTTAATATTCCCCGTGCTGATTACCCGATGTTGCCCGGGAATCTACTTATCTCAATCTTCTTGGCATAAATGAGCTAAAAGACAAAATTCGATATTGAGAGTTATTCGTTAAAGCATACCCGCCATGCGCTGCTATGCTTGCACAGGAATATAAGTACTTGTCTCGATCTTCTTGGCAACGATGAAAGACAAAAATGGTAAGAGATAAACATATGCTGTCGCGGAATTTTTTTGTAGAGCTTTTTGAGATATCCAATTCAGTGTACATTAATGTTGTGTATTTGTTATGGTTTAGGCAGCGTAAGCCATTTAAGCATCCAAAGAGCTACTTTTTTCACGTTTTCCACTACAAAGGGCGATTTTTAAGGGTGTAGGAGTTGAGTATCACAACTCTCTTATAGTCTATGTTCATCCCGGGTATCTCCTGAACATTTTGCAAAACGCCCCATCACAATCGGATCAACGGTATGGCCGCGCATAAAGTACAAACAAACATTCATTTTTATATATTAAATTTTTTGAACAATTTTCCTCTGTATTACGAATTCTAATCCAGTTCTATAGGATATAGTAAATACCGTTAAATTTGTTACATAATTATTTGTTCTAACTTCTATAGCGCAAGTGTAAGAGATAAAATATCTCTGAATTCCTCTTAATTAAGTTAAGTTATTTATGTTGAAATATCTGAGGCTCGAGCAGTAAGAAACTGCTATGCTGGATCAATCACTTTGCAAGTTATTCTGCAGATTTCTCAAAGGAATCCTTGAGCAAATAATTTCTTAAAATTAATGGGATTTTGTTCATCTGCATTCATTTTATTCTCTTCAATCAAATGTCTTTTCTTATCAACGAATTTTCTATCATGCAATTTTATTCTTTGCTCATGAGCAAATGTATTTCCGTTTTACACAAATTCTTTTCTTTCTGTTTTAAGTAATTTTTATTCCTCAGAAAAAAAATGATTACTTTGTCACAAAATTACGAGTAAATATTAAAATATTTTAAAGTAAAATCTTTAATTTAAATTTAAATATTCAGTCAATTTGTTTATCTTGAATTATAGAATAAAATTCCATTATTTTACTTGTGTGAATAAACAATGAAGGAAGAGTAAATTTCCGAATCAAGAACTTTAGTATCTGAAACCATGTTAATGTAAGGCGTAGCGATGTCACAGAATTCAGATGGAATTTATTTAAATTGTTAATAACTTACAGATATCTTCACAAAATTTCCGAATTCAATTTTTGACCAAAGAGTGACTAGCAGACAAGCGAATGGAGAAGATTATATAACCATGACCTACATGATGTTTATGGGAAACCAGATATAGTAGCGATGGTTAAGTCTCCTAGACTGCGATGTGTAGAACATGTGGCATGAATTGTGAATTAAAGAGGGGAATGGAAACTTCTTATAGTTAAACCAAACGAAAGTGCACAGATGGTGGACCAAGAATTAGGTGGGAGAATTAACTTTATCATGATTTGAGGGAAATAAATTAAATATGGGATGGTTGGAAAACAGTACCTCAGGATAGGTATGTATGCATCTAAAGGCTATATTGTGCCAGTGAGTTCTATTATCTCTAATTTGAAAACTTGGATTGAATTATTATTCTTATTATTATTTCCTGCATTATATAATAGTAATGGACAACTAATCACAAATGAAGAAAATTTTGAAGAGGTACCTGATTTCAAGTATCTAGGAACAATAATTATAATTCCAAATAGAAATGAGATGCACAAAGAAATTAAACATAGGCTCAATTCTAAAAATGCATGCTATTACGTATTACAGAGACTCCTGTCTTCCAGCTCGTTTAAAAAAATGTTAAACTGAAAATATATAAAACAGTTATTCTCCCAGTATATTATATAGATGCGAAACATGGACTCTTACTTTAAGGGAGGAAAGGGGATTATGAGTATTTGAGAATAAAGTTCTTAGGAAAATTTTTGGACCAAAAATAGATAGACAGGTGAATGGAGAAAACTACATAACAGTGAGCTACCTGATACGAATAGGAAGCCAGATATAATAAGAACAGTTAAATCTCGGCTGCGACGGGCAGGACATGTGTCACGTATGGGGTATGAAACAGGTGCATGGAAACTTGTGGTAGGAAAAGCAGAGGGAAAACGCCCAGTTGGTAGACCAAAAGTGAGGTGAGAGAATAACATTAACTATGATTTGAGGGAAGTAGATTATACAGGGGATGATTGGAAAACATTAGCTCAGGATAGGGATGTATGGAGAGATAATATCCGCGCGGCCATTAACCTATGGGTTCGATAGTGCCAGTGATTAATTTTTTAGTTAGTTATTATTATTTCCTGTAATTCCTTAATGGAACATAGGGCAGCAGTAAAGTTCCTCCAGCGTACTCTGCTTCCAGCCAGCCATTTCACTTGTTTCCAGGTTTTCCCTCTTTGCATTGCTTCCTCCTCTACTGATAGCTTTCATGTTTTCCTAGGTCGTCCCCTCTTTCATAATCCTTGCGGGTTGCAATCTAGTGCAGTCTTCTCGATGACTCGGTCTGGTTTTCTCAATGTGTGGTCTATCCAATTCCACATTCTTTGTTTTATTTTGTGACATATTGGTTGGTTTCTCTCCACAGTTCTTAATTTGATATTATTTCCGGACATCTTATATTCAAAATACGCCTCAGACGTCTGTTTACAAAGGTCTGCAACTTTTTATCTGTTGCTTCCGTAACTTTCCATGTTTCGCAACCATAGAGGAGGACTGATTTTACGTTGGTGTTGAACAGTTTTGTCTTCAAAGAGATGTTCTTATTTTTCATGTGGGGTATAACGATACAAATGCTCCATTTGCTAGAGGAATCAGTATTTTTATATCTTCTGCTCCTCCTGATTTGTAACGATACTGGATTGACTATCTTACTTAAATTTGGATTGAATTACAAAATTTAACTTCGATTTCAGTTTATTTTAATATGAAAGATATTTTAGCAACATATTTCTCATAAAATTCGGTGTATCTGGAGATGGGAGGAGAGATAGGAACTTGCAGGGCTATAAAAACGGAAGACAGTAAACCGCCGGATGGAGGAATCGATCGGTCATAAAACCGCGATATGAACATCAATTCGCCATGTGCGAACACTATTCATTTCGTGTCAGCAAATTGATCAAATATCACATAAGACGAGTTCATTTAATTCCGTTTTTATGTCTGTATCTCTTCTCTAACTGACATAACCAATCTACTGGTACAGATCGTTATATTTTAGCGAGATTAATTTAGTTATTCGGGTTCTAATTACATATTAAAGAAATATTCAATAAAAAAGTTAATTCCATTATGAAGCCCATATTACTTTTTCTTCTTCTTCTTCACTTCACGGCCTAGGCAAAATGCCTATTCCGCCTCACAGTACTTTCAATCTTTTCACTGGCCTTCCTACATTCCTTGAACCTCTTGGTTTGTAGTTAAATGCTGCTTTTGGTAATCTTATTACGTTCAATATTTCTAAATGTCTAAACCATTTTTCTCTATATCCTTTGATTTATTATTAATAATTTGTTTTGTCATTATTTAATAATAATAGTTTTAAGATTTTCAAAATATTTACCTAATGCCTTGTATAATAAGCGATAGATTAATTCATTATAATTTATTATTTTCTTTGTACTTTTTTCTTTTCTTTATATGTATAATAGATTCGAGTTGTTATTCCTTTGCTTATATATACTTTCATTAATTTAATTTTAATTGTATTGTATTATTAGACATTATTTTCATTACTGTTCAGTTTGACAGATAATTAATTGTTTAGTATGTACTATTATTGTATTATTTTGTATTTAAATGTAACATATGTTTTGTCCTGGTGAGCGGAAGAGAAGGTCACATGGCCTTAACTCTACCAGGCTAAATAAATCTATTGTTAAATGTATTATATTACACCCACCGCTGTGGTCTCGAAGTAGCGTGCTGCCTTGTCACGCAACGGGCCCGGGTTCGATCCCCGGTCGGGGCAGTTTTTCTGGGTGAGGTTTTTATCGGGGTTTTCCTCACCTATAAGACAAATGTTAGGAAAACTTTAAGGCCCAAACGGTCCCCGAAATCATATGGCCATCATCCTTATCATTATCATCCTTACCATTATCATTATCATCATCATCCTTCAACGGGAAGCTACCACACATAGGCCTATAATTCCCTAGTTAAGCTGCAATCATAGCATGGAAATTCTATGTTTGCAGTGAAAGACCTGCCCTCGGGCAGAATTACTATGGATGGATGTTTGTCTTGGTGAGTGGAAGAGAAGGCCACATAGCCTTAACTCTACCAGGCTAAATAAATTTATTCTATTATATTACAATTATGTAGGCTCTATTTTTTTGTACGGCACAAATAATTTCGAATGTTATTGTCATGGATTGTAACACTACAATACAAATCTTAATGCTTAATGTGGTGCTACTTTGCTGACAGAGGATTCTTATTAGTTGTTAAGTACGTATGCTATTTTACTTACGGGTGCTACTTTATTTACTCTTCCTCGTTTTCGTTGAATTTACCCACTAAACTCGTAACGCAACGTAATGTTTATCTCTCCCTACAGTTCCCCTATTTTTTGTTGAATTGGTCTTGAATTCGGTCGATACAAAATTAGTAGTAATATAATGTACGGTTAAAAACTATAAAATAGTTATCTTGTAGGTCCGTCTTCTCAACAAAATTGATATTTGGTAGTCTGTGTGAATATGTATACATAGCAGTTTGAGATACATCAACTATAACGGTGTGGAGCCGACATGTTGGCTTACATCATGCTCCACTACAGATTTCTGTAGTACTACATTCCTTGGTTTACATTTGGCACTTAAAGCTGACCAATCCTATCAATCTATGATCCGTAGTTTCACAATAAGATATTCTGTCCATAACTAATCTAAGAAATTATAGTTTCTATTTACACTTGTGTACTGGCTAATTTTAACATTTTATGAATAATGTATAACTAACTAACTAACTCACTGGCACTATCGAACCCGTAGGTTCATGGCCGCGCGGACATAAGCTTTCCATACATCCCTATCTTGAGCTAATGTTTTCCAATCATCCCCTGTGTAATCTACTTCTCTCAAATCATAGTTAATGTTATTCTCCTACGACATTCTTGGTACTTCCTTATATATTGTACTGTCCCTACTAGCTCTAGAAGAAAATTATGTACTTCCTATTTACATTTATAGTACTAACTAATCCTAACAAATTGCGAAATATATATATTTAGACTTCCTTAACATAATGTTCTGTGATTTACACCTCCTTAAAATATACCGTCCAACTAATGTTCTATTGTATTCACGTAGACTTTCACGGCCGGAGTTGCTATGATGATCTTGAGGAAGATTTTTGGGCTGTAGGCCGTGGTCGTGAGGCAAATTTGATGAAATGTTTAGTATACTTGGTAGCTGGTTTGTCCCGCGCCGTAGCCGAGCGGTTAAGGTAGGAAGCCTTGGCGCAGAGCTACGGGACTTGCGCTGGTTCGAGTCTCCATGGGGGAAGAAATTTTCTCATGGTATTTCGGCCAGTATGGGACCGGTGCCCACCCAGCATCGTGAGGCAATTGGGTAGCTACAATAAGTAGCGGCTCCAGGTTGAGGAACAAGCTATAACGGCTGGGGGACTCGACATGCTAACCACATGTCACCCCTACACTGGCTGTTGATCATCTACCTCTGTGATTGACACATGTGGATGTGAAGGGCCAGCAGCCGGCTGGTAAAAGGGCAACCGCTGAAAAGTGGAAAGACCCTCAATCGGATCGGTAGCTGGTTTACACTTCTCTATAGGCCACCTTTCTCTACCTCTATTTACAAAATTTATAAGAATATGTCTTTCATTTTTGAATTTTGTACAGTCATTTATTACATAGTCCACTGTCTGCTCACCTACACCGCATGCACAGATTGCACTGTCCTTGAATCTTGAAGCGGTATGTTGGCCAAATGTAACCCTTCTTCTAGGTTAGATGATTACCCATCTCTATAATTAACACATGTAGATGTGAGGGTAGCAGTATCTGCTAGATCCAGGTCTTATAAAATTAGTGATAAATCATTTTTGTTGGTTATCTCCTGCAAATAGGCAATACTCCCGAATTATGATGTTACTAGATTTTTTCGATAGAATACTTCCTATACTGTGGCTGTTAACCATATTTGTGTTTTTGAACAATAATTGTAAATTGCATTAACTTAACCTTGAAATATTCTTGTTTAATTAGCCATATCTTAGTTTATGCTCATTACGTAGTACTATTGGGCGATAGCGAGGAGATACTAAAGGCCAAAACGCACACACTATTGAGTAACACTAAGAAATTGGGACTGGAAGTAAATATAAATAAAACTAACTATATGGTCACACATAGAAATATTATATAATGGAAATGGACAGCTAATGATAAATGAAGGAAAATTGGAGGAAGTGACTGAATTCAAATACCTGGGAACAATAATCACAAATAGGAATGAGATGCACAAAGAAATTATACATAAGCTCAATTCTGGAAAGGCGTTCTATTATGCATTACATGAACTGTTGACTACCCAACTCCTTTCAAAAAACGTTAAACTGAAAATATATAAAACGGTTATTCTATCAATTATATTATATGGATGAGAAACATGGACTCTCAATTTCAGAGAGGAGAGGAGATTACGAGTATTTCTGAATAAAGTTCTTAGGAAAATGTTTGGAGAAATGAACAGACAGATGAATGGAGAAGACTCCTTATCAGTGAACTACATGGTCTCTATGGGCATCCACAAATAATAAGAAGAGTTAAGTCTCGTAGACTGCGATGTGCAGGATATGTGGCACGAATGGGGAATGAAAGACGTGCATGGAAGCTTTTTGTAGGAAAGGCAGAAAAAAAATCCTAGCTAGTAGACTAAGAATGAGGTGGAAGAATAACTATGATTTGAAGGAAGTAGATTGTACAGCGAATGATTGGAAAACATTAGCTCAGGATAGGGTTATATGGACAGCTTATATCCGCGCGGCCTTGAAGCTACTAGTTCTATAGTGCTAGGAAGTAAGTTAGTTAACAAATCACCTCATTATTGAACACATTTCAGCTATTCAATTGTTTATGGTACCAAATGGACCTTCTTTGCCAAATAAAAGTCTGCGCTTATGAATAAATATTAGTCTTATTTAGCTTCTTTAGAATGTTTTATTTTCTATTTAAAAATATATTTGTTGTAAGCAACATTATGTACACGACAAATGAAATGAGCGTTCCATTTCAATAATATTGTTTGTAAACACTTACGTAATTAATCGCCTCATTATCGTAGATATTTCTGTTATTTATTTGTCATAAATTTAAAATAGACATGTCATTCGCATTAAAAGCGTAACTTGTGAACTAACCTTGCAATTCTAATTTAGGTTCTGTGAAAAGCTTCCTCTATGACGTGAACGTTTGTTGGTGATAAAATGTATCATACGATGAAGAGAAATCATACAAAACAATGGCTCTGAGACCTCGGCTACTTCTTTTCCTTAGGAGGACTTTTGGTTTTCAAATGTTGTAGTTTCAAAGTGAGAGCAATGATAAGCAGTTGGTCTCCATAACTTAGCTCTTCTCCTCTGACATTGGAAGATAAATATTGCTACAGGAAATATATTGAAAGAAACTAATTCATCTCAAAATAGTAAAGATTTTAAAACAAGTTATCAATACTTACTTACTTACTCACTGGCACTATCGAACCCGAAGGTTCATGGCCGCGCGGACATAAGCTCTCCATACATCCCTATCCTGAGCCAATGCTTTCCAATCATTCCCCGTATAATCTGCTTCTCTCAAATCATAGTTAATGTTGTTCTCCCACCTCATTCTTGGCCTACCAACTGGGCGTTTTCCCTCTGGCTTTCCTACAAGAAGCTTCCATGCACGTCTTTCATTCCCCATACGCGCAACATGTCCTGCCCATTGCAGTCTACGAGACTTAACTGTTCTTATTATATCTGGCTTCCTATAAAGACCATGTAGTTCATTGTTATGTAGTCTTCTCCATTCACCTGTCTGTTCATCTCTCTTTGGTCCAAAAATTTTCCTAAGAACTTTATTCTCAAATACTCGTAATCTCCTTTTCACCCTTAAAGTAAGAGTCCATGTTTCGCACCCATATAATATAACTGGTAGAATAATAGTTTTATATATTTTCAGCTTAACGTTTTTTGAAAGGAGTTGGGACATCAAAAGTCTCTGCAATGCATAATAGCATGCATTTCCAGAATTGAGCCTATGTTTAATTTCTTTGTGCATCTCATTCCTATTTGTGATTATTGTTCCTAGGTATTTGATTTCAGCCACTTCCTCAAAATGTCCCTCATTTGTCATTAGCTGTCCATTTCCATTATATACTGAATTTCTACGTGTGACCATATATTTAGTTTTACTGATATTTACCTCCAGTCCTAATTTCTTAGTGTTACTCAATAGTGTGTGCGTGTTGGCCTTTAGTATCTCCTCGCTATCGGCAAGTTATCAATATCATAAGTATTTTCCATATATATATATATATATATATATATATATATATATATATATATATATATTTAGGATGATTATTCTTCATTCTTCCATCCAACGTAAACAAGGTGTCTGTTCCTCTTCAATGTATTATCTTAATTGTATCATTCCATGTTTTCTTCGGGCGTCCAATATTTGTTTTCCCACTTGGGAATTTATCCCTAGCTATTTAAACTAGTCTATCGTTTGACATTCTATTTTTATGCGTATTACATTCTTTCCTTATTTTGTTTATCCAATTTGAAAATTGTTCTATATGTAAATTTTGTCTTATATTATCACTTCTAATGTGAACTCTTAATGTTTTGTTTTCTATTCTTCTCAGAACTTTCATTTCACATGCTTCCAGTGGGCGTCGTGTGTCACTTGTTTCTGGTCCAGTTTCAGTTGTATATGTACAAAGTGGTCTGATTACCGATTTATATATTTTAGTTCTAGCATAATTCTTAGATATTTATTTTCCAAATTGTTTATTTTAAACAGTCTGAAACTCTATTGATTCTACAGAATACTTATACCACAGATACGTATACCACAGATACGTATACAACACATACTTATATCACAAGTACTTATACCACAGATAATTATAAACTAGGTACTTATACCACTGATACTTATCAAAGAGATACTTATATCACAGATAATTATACAACAGATACTTACTTAATACTTAATACAGGTTTTCCCCTTTACAGCAATTCGCCCATGATTCCTGCTTTCCAGAGATTCCTATCTTCCCATTGTCCCTCTTGCATACTCCTCTTCATCATGGCATCATATATTCCCTCATACCATGTTCTTCTACTTCTCTCCCTCTTCCTTCTGCCTGGTACCATCCAATCTAATATCTGTTTAGGCCACTGGTCTTCCGACATCCGTTGTACATGTCCATACCACTGTATAGCTCTCTTTGTTATCCTTTCGATAACAGTTTCTTGTGCATCCATTTCTTGTCTGATATATGTATTTCGAAAATGTTGTAGCCTGGATAATCTCATACTTCTCCGTAATCCATCCATTTCTGTCGCCAAGATTATTTTCTGCATCATTTCATTTATTGTCCAGCTTCCTGTTCCATATGTAAGTATACTTTCTATTATTGTCTGTATAATCTCTTTTTTTGTTTTTGTGGTCAAATTTCTATTCCATAAAAGACAATGCAGGCAACTAATCGCCTTCCTTGTGCAAGTTACTCTGTTAATAATATATTTTTCACAAGTACCAGATTTATCTATTATCCATCCATCCATAGTAATTCTGCCCGAAGGCAGGTCCTACACTGCAATCATAGTATTTTCATGCTATGCTTGCAGCTTTACTAGGGAAATGTAGGTGTGGTAGCTGCCCGTTGCTTTCCACATCGATGAAGGATGATGGTGATGATAATGATAAGGGTCATGATGATGACGATTATGGCTATATTATTTCGGGGACCGTTTGAGCCTTAAAATTTTCCTGACATTTGTCTTACATGTGAGGAAAAAATCCGATAAAAACCTCATCCAGAAAAACTGCCCCGACCGGGGATCGAACCCGGGCTCGCTGCGTGACAAGGCAGCACGCTACCTCGAGACCACTGCGGTGGGCTTTATCTATTATAGATCCAAGAAATTTTAAATATTTCAACACGTTTAATTTTTTTAGTACAAGACAGATTTTAGAAAAGAAATGGGAATATAATGGTACTTCAAAACAGCATCCGATTCAATTAAGAGGCAGAAGTTATATAGTATCCTGCTGGAGTTTGGAATTCCTAAAAAGTTAGTTAGACTTATACAAATGTGTCTAAATGGTACAAAGAGTAGGGTGCGTGTAGGTAAACAGTTTTCGGACTCTTTTGAAATCCTGAATGGGATGACGCAAGGAGGTGCACTATCTCCTCTACTATTTAATTTTGTACTAGAGCATGCCATCAAATCTTTAGAGGATGAGGAAGGCCTACAACTCAATGGTATTAATAAGATGTTAGTTTATGCTGATGATGTAGTACTATTGGCCGATGGCGAGGAGATACTAAAGGACAACACCCACACACTTTTGACCCAACTAAGAAATTAGGACTGGAAGTAAATATCAATAAAACTAAATATATGGTCACACATAGAAATACATTATATAATGGAAATGGACAGCTAATGAAAAATGAGGGAAATGTTGAGGAATTGGTGAATTCAAATACCTAGGAACAATAATCACAAATAGGAATGAGATGCACAAAGTAATTAAACATTGGCTCAATTCTGGAAATGCATGCTATTATGTATTGCAGAGACTCTTGATGTTCCAACTTCTCTCATAAAACGTTAAACTGAAAATATATAAAACTATTATACTACCAGTTATACTATATGGGTGCGAAACATGGACTCTTACTTTAAGGGAGGAAAGGAGATTACGAGTGTTCGAGAATAAAGTACTTAGGAACACTTTTGGACCAAAGAGAGATGAACAGACAGGTGAATGGAGAAGACTACATAACAATGAACTACATGGTCTCTATTGGAAGCCAGATATAATAAGAACAGTTAAATCTCTTAGACTGCGATGGGCAGGACATGTTGGGCGTTTGGGGAATGAAAGACGTGCATGGAGGCTTCTTGTAGGAAAGCCAGAGGGAAATCGCCCAGTTGGTAGACCAAGAATGAGGTGGGAGAATAACATTAACTATGATTTGAGGGAAGTAGATTATATAGGGAATGATTGGAAAACATTAGCTCAGGATAGGGATGTATGGAGAGCTTATGTCCGCGCGGTCATGAACCTACGGGTTTGATAGTGCCAGTGAGTAAATAAGTATTATTTATTTGTAGGTCTTCTGAATTTCCTCCGATTACCATACATTCTGTTTTAATATAATTTATCTTCTGTCCACTTACCTCAAATGTATACAACAGATACTTATACAATTGATACTTATACCAAAGATACTTAAACAACAGATACTTATACCACAGATAATTATGTAACAGATACTTACACCTCAGGTACTTATACAACAGATAGGTTATCAACACAACGAACTGCCAGATCTCCCGACTTGAAGTCTCCGAATTATTTAGTTTGAGAATACTTGAAATCTTTAATGTGTTCCAAATCTGTTGCTAGGGTCAACAAACTCTGAGAACGTATTCCCGTCATTATCATCGTATTAAATACACGTCGACAGATCTAGAACAAGCATCAATGATGAGACGTACTAATGTCTGCATTAGAATGAACAGAGATCACGTTTTATAGGATGAATGCTTTTTCCCTATGTGCTTAGTAGTGTAATGTTACCCCTGAGCACCTGTAGAGACGCGTCATAACATAGAACATTAATTCGGAAACCATGTTTATTGTTATAAACACACTTCTGCCTGCATTTTATAAATATACTATCAAACACCATATATGAATAATTCAAAATACGGTGCTTTATTAAATACTAGCAAATGTCCGGCGCGCACTGCTACGCCTTAATGAATTAAATGTGTTTTATGTTTAATTGAATAAGTAAGACGAAAAATAACTATAAATTTATATCTTAATTATTTTTAAATACCCCATGCTGATTATCAGGCTTTGCCCAGGAATTTACTTACCCCGATGTTCTTGCCACAAGTGAGCTGAAAGATAAAAATGGTTATTGTGAGTTATCGTAAAAGAATACCCGCCGTGCTTGGCCAAACTAGCCCGGGAATCTACTGATCACGATCTTGTTTACATCAATGAGCTGAAAGACAAAAATGGTTACTGTAAGATATTCAATTCTGTGTACATTAATTTGGTGTATTTGTAATGCTTTAGATGGCATAAGCCATTTAATTTTTAAACTTCGGCCCTATAGTACGTAGGGCAATATATTGTCACAAATTGCACGGGGTTTTCCTTTAACTTATTTTGACTTAAATAAGTACACAATTGCTATGAAAAATGATTCTTTTCACTTTATTGTCTTCTCACAATTATCACTAAATCTTCAATCACAATTTTTATCTTACAACTATTCTTCTTTTAAAGTTTATCAGATAATTACTTATGACACAATTAAAGACACAGTACTTCCTCACAGCTTCACTTACGATTTAACCTCTCGCTGTCCGACACAAGACTGGGGGTCGTTCCGCTCTCACCACATATTTATAGGTGATTATGTCAATATTTTCGTGTTTTTTTTTTATATATTGTACATATTATATATTTAATTCGTTAAATTTAGAGTAAATCAAAATACATTATAAATATTAATTGTATTGTATTCATAACTTGTAATCGTTTATAGCCTATATATATATATATATTATATATATATATATATATATATATATATATATATATATTTTAATTTAGATGTAAGACTATTTTTTTGTATTTTTTTAAAACCTGGTTGAGTGGTAGACAAGGCCTTAAGGCCTTAACTCTCCCAGGTAAAATAAAGCTATTATTATTACATAGTCGGAAATTTCCAGGTCCATGAACGAGAGGTTTCGACATGGAACACTCTAGTCTTCCGATGTTTCTCGAATGAGGGAATAGATGTTCGTAGAATTCTCTGGCTCATTACCCTAGAAATGTCTGTGGACCCTGGACTCGCGATTCGCTATTCACCAATCCAATCCACCAATGCGAGGGTTCTCTCGCCGGTACGCGCATTTTAAAAGACGCTACTACAACGCGTCACAATATTATATACGTTAACTATCCCAGAACAATTCTCTACACGATGGTAAAACCACATTCAAATCGGTCATGTAGTTTTTGAGTCCGTACAGGACAAATAGAGATATATGCATTTGTATATTTATATACATACAGACTGTAACAGGACGTCAAAATTTCTGGGTCAATTAACCATAAATATATGTATACAAAAAAATTAATAATAGTTTTAAAAAACTAAAACAACACGCTTTATTAGAAAACCGAACTAAAAAAATGAAAAATAATTTTAATTTCCAACACGCTTAGGATAAATAATTTTGCCATCAAAAGCGTGGGGTTCTCTTCATCAATTAATATATTTGATAATAAACAGATATTGGTAAAAGTAAAGTCTCTAAGAAGAAATGTAAAAATCATAAAAAGAACCCCACGCTTTTGATGGTAAAATTATTTTTCCCAAGCGTGTTGGAAATTACAATTATTTTCATTTTTTTAGTTCGGTTTTGTAATAAAGCGTGTTGTTTAGTTTTTTAAAACTATTATTTATTTTTTAGTTTTAATATTTTACAGAATAAGATAAAAATGTATATATCTTTAAATTCGTTACTTCTGTAGTGTGAGCTAAAAGTAATACTCTACTAAAAAAAAACCTCCCAGCCGGATTTGAACCAGCGACCTATGGATTACTGAAATTAGGTACCACTAGAGTTCACCGCTCTACCAACTGAGCTCTTACAACGATTGACTAAAAAGTCGACAAGTCCGCAACTTATTGTACCAGTTTTCATTTTTTTTGATTTTCTGATGATTCTGGCCAGGATTTTAGAAAATAAATATGAAATGATTGTGTTGTCACGGATCTTTTACAAGTATACAAAGTTCCAAGTCGATCCAATGATTTTAAGTGGGTGAAAATCGCGTTGAAAGATTCCATTACATAGATAGATAGATAGATATATAGATAGATAGATGGATAGATGGATAGATGGATAAATGAATGGATAGATGGATAAATGAATGGATAGATGGATAAATGGATGGATAGATGGATGGATAGGTGGATAAATGGATGGATAGATGGATGGATAGATGGATAGATGGATGGATAGATGGATAGATGGATGGATAGATGGATGGATGGATGGATAGATGGATAGATGGATGGATAGATGGATAGATGGATGGATAGATGGATAGATGGATGGCTAGATGGATGGATAGATGGATGGATAGATGGCTAGATGGATGGATAGATGGCTAGATGGATGGATAGATGGCTAGATGGATGGATAGATGGATGGTTAGATGGATAGAAGGATGGATAGATGGATAGATAGATGGATAGATGGATAGATAGATGGATAGATAGATGGATAGATGGATGGATAGATGGATGGATAGATGGATGGATAGATGGATGGATAGATGGATGGATAGATGGATAGATAGATAGATAGATGGATAGATAGATACAGGTCAAGCTAATATAAAGCGTGTAAAAGAGTTAAATTTATCTTACCATTACCCCAACAAAATAATTTTAATTAAATTTAAATTTTGGTTTATCTTTATATTATTATTGATGATGCTATGCAATCTAATTAATAGACTAGGACTCGACCCTGCGCCTCATTGCATGTTTGATATATTCACAGCAACGATCGGCCAGCACGGGCGATCATGACGTCCTCAAAACACTTATTGTTTGAACACTTATTGTAAAAACATGTAATTTTCAATAAAACGTTAGGTGTACAATTGTTTGTATTCAATTCCGACCCTTACTGGTGAACACCTTCATCTGCACATAACTCATAAACGACGTGTTTGCGACTATATGTTCCTTCACAAAAAATGATCCTCTCTGTATGGCCTATCATCCCTATAATTTTGCCGGTGAGGTCCTGTTACACCCTGTATATAAACCATGTTATTTGTTGGTAAGTGATAATGAGATCAATGAGATTTAGAAAAAAAACATACACATTTCGCAAATTAAGTAATAACTTCTCTGCTATAAAATTAGTGAAAGTCAATATATAAGAGTTGATAAAAAAGAACGTAACTCATGCGAAATTTGTCATTTCTTTACGAGTTTAACAAAGTCCGACAAGGTAACTCAGCGCTTACGCCTGGTAACTTTCATATAGTGTCAATTTTCTAGAAATTAAGTAACACGTATTTAAGCTTCTGAAGAACTAGGCAAAGTCCTAATTAAGTCTTGAAGGATTAAAACTGTTTGAGAAGTTGCGACAAATTGCCTCGAGGGCTAATTGAGAATGCAATATAGAACACATTGACGTAACTAACCTGAAGTTCAGAGGGAAAAGCTAGTATAATTTATGAGTTTATTAGAGCATTCAGAAGCTTCTGTAAATTTAAGTAGTTACTGTTCAATAGTTACATTAATTGACCTAATTTTGTTAAGTAAACTTGACCTGATTTTAATTACCTTTCTTCAAACTCAGTCAAATGAAAAATACGAGCATATTTAATTGAACGAAAATTTATATTCAGAAAAAAAATCCCCTTTCAGTTAATAGATTCAAAATACAAAAATGCATATGTGTCCAAAATTTATGGAAATGTTCTTAATAGAGTTTCAAAAACTAATTAATACTTCCATCAATAGCAATTGTGCCCGAAGGCAGGCCCTTCACTTCAATCGTAGCATTTTCATGCTATGCTTGCTGCTTTACTAGAGAATTGTAGGTGTGGTAGCTTCCCGTTGATTTCCACACCGGTGAAGGATGATGATGATGATAATAAGGATGATGATGATAATGATGGCCATATGATTTCGGGGACCGTTTGGGCCTTAAAGGTTTCCTGACATTTGTCTTACAGGTGAGGAAAAACCCCGATAAAAACCTCACCCAGAAAAACTGCCCGACCGGGTATCGAACCCGGGCCCGCTGCGTGACAAGGCAGCACACTACGTCGAGACCACAGCGGTGGACTAATTAGTATTATTTTCTTCAAATTTTAAAAACTTAAACGAAATAATAATGTAATAATAATAACAATAATAATAATAATAATAATAATAATAATAGTAACTTTTTTTAATTTTAGGATTGTTTGTTATTTACACAGGTATCATCAACCAATATATATATATATATATATATATATTATTATTATTTTTTTTCCCCTTCCACACTTCACGGACTTGCGTGTCTGCTTTTGTTATATTTATCTTCTTCATGTTGTCCCGAATTCCCTTTATCCACGTTGGCTTTTGTATATAATTAATGATAATAATAATAATAATAATAATAATAATAATAATAATAATAATAATAATAATAATAATAATAATAATTAAATTGCAGAAAATAAGAAATAAAAAATGCGCAACTGTACTAAAGCACTGCCGTTATCACCTCTATGCTGATGATCTCCAAATTTACCTACATTCACCTCCTCATTCTCTCTATAACAGCTTGATGAAAATGAATGACGATCTCATATCCATCTTTAACTGGTCTTCAAGTATCGGTCTAAATCTAAATCCTAACAAGTCACAAGTAATTCTAATGGGACAACAAAGATTGCTTACAACCTTTGACATATCTACACTTCCAAACATTACTATAAATAATATAATTATCCCTTATTCTTCTTCAGTAATAGATCTTGGACTACATCTAGACGCAAATTTAACCTGGCAAACACAAGTGAAACACATATGTAAAAAGACTTTCTCCATCTTACATTATCTTAGACGTTTAAAGAATTTTCTCCCAGTTTCGTTAAAACAAATCCTAGTGCAGAATCTTGTGTTACCACACTTCGATTATTGTGACATTATATATAATGATCTAAACTATGCCTTGTCGCAGAGACTGCAGCGTGTTCATAATGCTTGCATTCGATTCATTTTCAATATCCGCCGTTATGACCATATTTCCGAACACTTTAATAACCTCTCTTGGCTCCGTCTTACTGACAGACGTAAATTGCACTCTCTTTCGCTACTTTTCAAGCTTCTGAATTCCTACATTCCTACTTACCTGGCGTCCAGATTTGAGAAGTTATCCTCCTACCACAATATTGACACTAGGTCACAAGATAGCAGTCTGCTAACAATTCCTCTTCATAGCAGTTCCTCCTATTCTACTTCCTTCACAGTAGCCTCTGCCCGCTCCTGGAATCTCCTTCCTCAAGATATCAGGGGTTGCCGCACACTTGGCACCTTTAAGCCACGCTTATACAGTTACCTGTTGTCTAATAATTAATTTTTCTCTATTTATTTAATTTTATACTATGTCATTAATCTTTTCCTCGTTTTTTATATATCTTGTACATATTATATATTTAATTCGTTAAATTTAGAGTAAATCAAAATACATTATAAATATTAATTGTATTGTACTCATAACTTGTAATCGTTTATATATATATATATATATATATATATATATATATATATATATATATATATATATATATATATTGTAATTTAGATTTAAGACTTTTCTTTTGTATTTTTTTAAACCTGGTTGAGTGGTAGACAAGGCCTTAAGGCCTTAACTCTGCCAGGTAAAATAAAGCTATTATTATTATTATTATTATTATTATTATTATTATTATTATTATTATATTTAAAAAAATGTTGAAGCAAAAATAAATTATTTCTTATATAATTCTAACGTCTGATCTATCAACAAAAAATAAAAAAATACAGAAATGAGAGATTTAGAATATAAATTTATGTTTTTTGTCCAACTCCACCGGATTGTTTTTTATAACATTTCTAGCTTTGTCCCCCAGCATTGGCGAAATTGTAATCCATTTCTTAGATTGAGGCACCTGGACGGCGGAGTTACTATACCCCGATGATATGATGGGTGATAAATGATAATGAAGTGCCAGAGCAGACCTTAACCCATATTTCAGATCATGGGTAACCATAAAAAAAGAGAAAAATTCCTATGGTCTAACCGGTAATGGAACCCGGGACTTACTGAACCGTAGTCAAGACGCTGACCAATATCCTATGAGGCTGGTCAAAATTTAGGTTTTAGTTATAAATAATATTATGTGAAATAAGTAATATATCCTCAAATTTGTACCGTCAAACATTTGCTGCCTATTGGAACTATTTTGGTCTTCTTCGTATTCATAATTTGTAGGAATTTCATCCTGTTTTTTTCCCAAATCACTCCTCGGAGGAAGACGTATTGGATGTGCATCCACTGTCTCTTGGCTGGTCTTCCTTTTGTTTTTCTCTCGTCTATTGGTCTATCTTCATTAGCTCTTTTTGCAAGTCACTTGTCTTCCCTTCTTTCTATATGACCTTTCCTATATTTTCGTCTATCTATAATAAATTTGATTGTGTCTTGAATATGACATTTGTCCCTAATTTCTGTGTAGTGTATCTTATAAAATAATGATTTCCCCTGAATAGTTCTTGTGATCTTAATTTAACATGTGCTTATTATTTGTTTAGTTATTGTATCAGTCCTAGTTTTAAAATCTTCATTTCACATGTGCTTATTATTTTAGTTACTATTAATTAAATAAAAATAAACACAGTTTTATTTGATTTTCATATTTATTAAGATATAATTCAGTTCAGCTGTTTCGGTACACTGTACCTTCTTCAGACATGTTAACAAATTATGAATTATACTATAATAACACAATTCATAATTTGTTAACATGTCTGACGAAATTATGAATTGTGTTATTATAGTATAATTCATAATTTGTTAACATGTCTGAAGAAGGTACAGTGTACCGAAACAGCTGTAACTGAATTATATCTTAAAAAATATGAAAATCAAATAAAATTGTAAGTTTTATTATTATTTAATTAATATATATGGATTTTCATCTAGTAAACACCAACTCAATTGATTATTTTAGTTATTGTTGTATGAGCCCTAGTTTATGCTCCATACATGATAATGGTAGAATTATCGTTTTGTATATGCGGATTTTGCTTTCTGTTGACATATGTTTGTTGCGCTTAAAATTAAATATTTCATATATCATGTTACGGTATTTGTTAAGAGACAACTCCGAAATAAAACAGGGTAGGCTGAGCTCTGGAGTTGGGTGAAGGCAATCAATCAGCCTAGGAACGAAATCCTGAATAATAAATCCGCTATGAAAACGGGCTAGCAACCCACTTCAAGGTATATCTTATACATTGCTCGCAGTCCCTAAGGTCAAGCATCGGATCAAATACGGGAACAAAATACTTTGTTCCTGTAATAAAAAAAGGTCATCTGGAGGGAAGTTACTCAGTCAAGATATTTTAATTCAAGTAAATGAAATAAGCCGATAATGATTGTGGAACATCCCTCCAGGTAACTTGAAGTATTGGTTTATTACAGGAGCAAATCACGCCATTTGACGGCACTTAATTTCAAACTCTGAAGATTTATTCTTAAAATGAAAAATGCATGTGGCACAAGTGATGTATGGGACAGTCCATATCAAATCGGACAGCAAAAAATCTTGCAATTAATTTTTTTAATTTTATGTGTCCGTAAATATAGTGAATACATTTATAAACGTATTAATACAGAAATTTAATTTTTATCATTTATAGGTTCGTAGTTATGATGATCTGAAATTATCGTAAATATGATAAACTAAAACGTTTACTAACTAATATTTCTGAAACAGTAAACAGCAAAAATTTGTTCCAACATATTTATATAGGTGATATCATGTAGTTTAAGGGTGTTATTTTTAATTTACTGCAGTACATATCAAAAAATGAAAACGGAAAAAATACAGGATACTATTCACGTAATAAGGGTTAATTTCCAGCAATTACACTTTTGGAGAGTTGAATATTTCAGACAATATAAATGTTTTTTTTCTATTTTCGTGAAAAAACTCGCGGGTCCAAGGCGCAGCAGATTCATTTCACGACCAAGGTCGCGCGCGTACTTTATTGAAAGAGCTTCATCAGTGACTTTTTCAACTGCCATTAAATCGAATAGATTATTATATGTTCTGCTTAATGGAACAGTACCGTAAATTTATAAAAGTAGCGATATTTTAATTCTTACGCAGTAGATATTTATTTATCAAATTTTATTGCTGAAGTGAGAAGTAAAGAGCTCTGTTACTTACGTTTACTGTGAATTATTAAACAAATTATTTATAACTAACTCACTCACTGCTCTGTGGAACCTGTAGGTTCATGGCAGCGCGGACATAAGCTCTCCATACATCCCATCCCGAGCTAACGTTTTCCAATTATCCCCTATATAATCTATTTCCCTCAAATCATGTATAATGTTATTCTCCCACCTCATTCTTAGTCTTCCAACTGGGCGTTTTCCCTCCGGTTTTCCTACCAGAAATTTCCAAGCACCTCTTTCATCTTCCATACGTGCCACATTTCCTGCCCATCGCAGCCTACGAGACTGTTTTTATTATATCTGGCTTCCTATACAGATCATGTAGCTCACTATTATGAAGTTTCTCCATTCACCTGTCTGTTCATCTCTTTTTGATCCAAAAATTTTCCTAAAAACTTTATTCTCAAATACTCGTAATCTTCTGCCCTTTTTTAAAACAAATTATTTATTTTGTTACAAATTTTTTATTGAAGTTTAAATGTAATATTACATAATAAAAACTCTTTTATCATTAATTGAATAAACTGGTATAAATTTGTATTATGTTATAATTACTAATTTCAGTCTTAAAATAACTTTTTATTCAGTGTATTTTATTGTACCCTGAAAACTTTGACGAAATAGTATTGTTTTAAGATATCACTTCCAAATAAAACCGAATGTTTTAATACTCGTACCACTACCTACCAAACAATAATAATGCAATGTCAGCAAGTCTTCCTTAAACATCTGTTTTACATAAACAATTCTCAAGTTCAGACAGTTGATTTACATCAGTATGTTTAGTGCATCTCGTCATTTTAAGTGTCAACAGTCAAATTTAAAATATCTTATTGTTTTTAACTCACAAGTTTGCAGATCTACAAAGACTGAATGGTGTGTTAGAAGTTAAATATAATTTTAATTATGCATATATTAGTATACAATAGTTATTAACAATATTATGTTTTAATATATAATTTTACAATTTCTTAAATGTTTCTGGAATGAGAGAATATCGTAGAGTAGAGGTATACATTTTGTGTTATAAAAGGAGAATAATGGGAAGTTTAGACATTAAATTAAACACTATAACAATAATTTAGCTTATAATAAAAGCTAATAGTATCGTGCGTTTTAATATCATCTTAGATATGTCATGAGTAAGGGATGCAAGATCAGTAAGTGATACCAAGCCAATAAAATATATTTATACCTCTTAAATATTACTTGTAACAGCATGGAAATTGTTATAAATTATTATCGATAGCTTAACATTAATTACCATATTCAACATCAGACATTGGCGTAGGGTACAAGTACAAAATATTACAACACATTACAAAACTACTCTCTAGAAAATATTTTTAACAGGCCTACCAGCTTGAATTCGTAGGTGTTTAGTAATTTAAATTAAACTATACATTAGCCAAAATCAGCACAAAATTAACCGCCTACTGAATATATCAATAAAGATTGTTATATTTAATGACGTTTATTATGTAGCAATTTATTTCAAGCGCGAGGTTCTCCTACGTACCATAAATTTACGACACGGGACTCACGGATTTCCTTCCTTCTGGAGAAAGCTACATTCAGAATTGTTACGCCTTTAAAATATAATTGATTCCTATCGAGTTTGAACCCGCGAACCTCGGAATCGGAGGCGTGCAGAGTAACCACTTGTCCACGATGATGATGATGATGATGTAATAATTGTAATAATGATAATAAAAATAATGTAATGATGATAACAATAAAAAATATTTGTAAGTGCGCAAAGGATTATTACCAAGTAGCTCCGTCATTGTTTGTACGAGCGAGCGATATCCACTCACGCGAATGGTATTGCGGGCAGTCTACACATAGATTTTAGGAAAAATAATTATTTTTGGTAGTTTCCTTTCAAGACTCCACTTTAATACTAATTACAAAAAATTAACTGGTGTTCAGGTAATAATGTGGCATTTTTTGATTTTATAAAATTTTTGGTGAGGAAGGTCAATTGCGTATTAATTGCATTTACGCCCTTCAGAAAAACGTAAATATTAACATACTAATTTTCAAGCGGTAGAGCTTGAAATCATCTATAATGTGAATATCTTTTCAAGCTGAGGGAATAGCCATACTTCGAGAAATGTATTTTATAAAAGGGACTATTTAAAACAGTACGATAATTTGACAGCTCGATTACTCTTTAATTACACCAAGCACAGACTTGAAATTCGGTTCAGATATTCAGTATATCATAAAGTTTCACTGTAAAAAAAATTGTAAACTTTTAAAGACGTGAGTTCAATTTTCACAATTTTTTTTGCCGATTTCGTATGGAATGTCCCGTATACAAGTTTCAATGTACTTGGCATACTTTAATTTAATGGAACATTCAAATAAAATTGATCAATTTTCCTAAACTAGAACTTAGAATTTCACTATTTTTTTTTTGTTTACATTCTGCACTATCAGGTAAGAAGTAGGAAATGTAATAATGCAGCTCATGTTATTTCTATGCGCGACAGATGTGAACTGGGTTCAATTTCAATCTTGTAACCGGATATTTACAATTCCACAACCAGCTTTAAATTAATCCCTTTCCATTTCCTGCAATACTGACATATGTACTTTGTTACTAGTATAATCTAATAAAATGTGTTACAGCGAAAACTCTTCTGTGGTGTGAATGTAGTTTCTCATTTTTTTTTATTTCATTTACAATATATTACATGGCTATTATATAGTAATTACTAGTTAATACCGGGCGTCCGATGCTACGCCTAAATAAATGAAAATCAATGTGTTTTTATGTTTAGTTGAATAAGTAATAGAAAAATCATTATAAATTTATATCAATTATTTTTAGATACCCCGTGCTGATTACCCGGCGTTGCCCTGGAATCTACTTATCCCGATCTTCTTGGCATAAATAAACTGAAAGCTGAAAATCAATGTGTTTTTATGTTTAAGTAAAAGAAAAAAATACCATAATTATTTTTAGATACCCCGTGCTGATTTTACCCGGCGTTGCCCGATAATCTATTTATCCCGATCTTCTTGGCAAATATGAGCTGAAAGTCGAAAATAAATGTTTTTTTACACGCTTTATATTAGCTTGACCTGTATCTATCCATCTATCTATCTATGTAACGGAATTTTTCAACGCGATTTTCATCCACTTAAAATCATTGGATCGGCTTGAAACTTTGTATACTTGTAAAAGATCCGTCACAATACAATAATTTCATATTTTGTTTCTAAAATCATGGCCAGAATCATCAGAAAATCAAAAAAAGTGTCCTTGTATCTATGTAAGGGAATATTTGAACACGATTTTCACCCACTTAGAAACATTGGATCGACTTGAAACTTGTATACGTGTAAAGGACCCGTGACAATACAATAATTGCATATTTATTTTCTAAAATCCCGGACAGAATAATAAGAAAATAAAAAAAGTGTCTTTGTATCTATGTAACGGTATTTTTAACACATTTTTCACCCACTTAGAAACATTGGATCGACGTGAAGCGTTGTATACTTGTAATTTCATATTTTGTTTCTAAAATCCAGACCAGAATCATCAGAAAAAAAAATTAAAACTGGTATAATAGGTTGCGGACTTGTCGACTTTTTAGTCAATCATTGTAAGATCTCAGTTGGTAGAGCGGTGAACTCTAGTGGTATATAATTTCAGTAATTCGTAGGTCACTGGTTCAAATCTGGCTGGGAAGTTTTTTTAGAAGAGTATTACTTTTAGCTCATACTACAATAGTATTGAATTTAAAGATATTTACATTTTTATCTTATTGTGTAAAATATTAAAACTAAAAAATAAAAGATAGTTTTAAAAAACTAAAACAACACGCTTTATTAGAAAACCGAACTAAAAAAATGAAAAATAATTTTAATTTCCAACACGCTTGGGATAAATAATTTTACCATCAAAAGCGTGGGGTGCTTTTTATGATTTTTACATTTTCTTCTTAGAGACTTTACTTTTACTAATATCTGTTTATTATCAAATATATTAATTGATTAAGAGCACCCCATGCTTTTGATGGTAAAATTATTTATCCCAAGCGTGTTGAAAATTAAAATTATTTTTCATTTTTTAGTTCGGTTTTCTAATAAAGCGTGTTGTTTTAGTTTTTTAAAACTATTATTTATTTATGTTTAGTTGAATACGTGAGAGGAGACATTTATTTGCTAATTGTTTTTAGATACACTGTGCTGATTATCCCGATCTTCTTGGCATCAATGAAACACAAAAATGGTTATTGTGAGTTATCCGTAAAAGATAAACATAAATGACATAAATGAGCTGAATGACAAAATTCGTTACTCAGAGTTACCCGCTGTCCACTGCTACGCTTGCCCGGGAATCTACTTATCCCGATCTTCTTGGCATCAATGAAACACAAAAATGGTTATTGTGAGTTATCCGTAAAAGATAAACATATGCTGTCCGGACTTTATTATAGAGTTTTTGAGATATTCAATTCTGTGCACATTAATTTTGTTTATTTGCTTTGGTTTATTCAGCGTAAGCCATTTAAGTGTCCAAAAATCGACTTTTTTCACGTTTTTCACTATAAAGAGTCCCTCCCGGAGGATTGTTCCTTGGATTTTTCCGACCTAAAAAATCCCATCGACCACGATCGGGTTTGAACCCGCGGCTCTCGGGACCAGAGGCAAGGGGTGTAACCACTAGTCCATAGCGGCCGATAAAGCATGTACTTACAAGGATTGAAAATAGTGAACTAATTTGTCTTTTAATCCCAGCGAACATCTTAACTCATCCGTACAACACTGTTTTCCATCAATTTAACTTAACCCATTCGTCTCAAAAGACGAGGCATACCTGCTTAACTCTGCTGTTATATATTTTACAATATTTTGTACATCCCTTGACAGTGTAATCTTTTGTTAACATTTACGAATAGTATATAAATGTGTTTTGGCCTTCGTCCTTATTGTGATCTCAAATACCGTTGTCTTTTGTTTGTTTTGAATATCTGAAAACAGACAATATAATTTACGGCAACTTGCATCGGGTTTCTGGGGAAATGCATTCAGCATTTAAACTTGAAGCGAATGCATTAAACAATATTGTTGTCGATGTAGACATATTCTCCTTTAAATTTATTTTAATGGCGTGAAAGTTTACTTCTAACCATTAAGCCTTATAATAATTTTATTATGAATGACAGTTTGTGGCATATGTTGTGGTTGTAAACAATTTTAAGTCCGTATTTAATATTGTAATAAAAGAATACGTTCCAAACTACAGAAAATTAGTATAAATACACCCCATAATTAAGAAACATATATATTCTAATTAACTGCTTAATTAATGTAGTAAATTAGTAATAATATAAGCTCTAGTGTACGCGGCAATGAAGAGAATATGCCTCAGATTAATTAAGAGAAAAGAGGGAAGCTTTAATCACATGCCAGAGGCAAGAAAACTTGCATCAGCGCACTCCAGCAGCTAATTGTAGAGTTTGAAGCACTCTTGACACACACTCTACTACGTACCAACAGTAGAATATGGCATGATGGCCCCTCACGTCAAGAGTAAGGAAAATATTTGATACGTAGACCAGATATTAACTTCATCATCATCATCATCAAACTTCACGGATTAGGTCTTTGCCTGTTACGATCTCACATCTGTTCAGCCCAGCGCTTTCTTGGTCTTCCTACCGATCTTCGACCTCCAGAATTATACATCAATGACATCTTTGGTATCCTATCATCTATCATTCTTTGCAGATGTTCTATCCAATTGTTCCTGTGTTTTCTATTTGTTAAGTTCCTATCTAATATTCTCATTTCTAATATGTTATTCTCTAGTACAACCTTTCAGACACCGTAGGAATCTCATTTCCGCTGTCTGGATTTTACTTTTTTCTTTTTCCTTCAGGACCCAGGCCTCACTTCCGTACATCGCCGCTGGTAGTGCAATCGTTGAGTAAAATCTTAGCTTAACTTAGAATTTAGATATGATAGATACTCATCTGCATAACGAACTATTAAACTTGTCCATCGTTAAGAATCAAGCAGTTCCAAGATACATCGACTCTGCTTGTTACTCGTCACACTTTGTCCACCTGATCATCCGTCTTCTTTTTCTTCCTTTCCAGGATCAGGTCAATGTGACCTGTTCCGGTCTCAAGTCCATTGTTTCCCTGGCCGTCCCAAAAATCTTTTTCCATGTGGTTTGTAGGTGTTGATCTTTTTGGGTAATCGTATATTGTTCATTCTGTCTAAATCCATTGGTATTTGTGCTCTTCTAGTTTATCAACTATTGGAAATATCTCCAGTTAATTTCTTTTTTATTCATTGTGTAATCTATCTATGCAGATGTTAAAATTTTCATTTCAGTGGCTTGAATGTGTGAGATATATCTTTGTAAGTACCCAAGATTCAGATCCAGAGCTCTGTAGCCTTGTAAGGCAGTCTGTCTAGGAGAAAGACAGCTCCGAAATTAAACTCTGGTCCTCCAGGTTGGGGGTTTTGCGGTTGGGCTGGTGACCCATCCAATTAAAAAATCACTCAGAATTCTCAAGTGCGAATACGAAACCCGGACTTCATCATGCCTTTATACTATTCTAGTAGCTTCGGCTCTTTATCTTCCTACCACAACTTAAATACACGATCGAGATAAAACTTAATTCTAGTTGGAACAACTCACTGTTCCTCATCCTTCCTCGCTTCAAAAACCCGACTGTGGAATTTCCTTCCCTACTACCGATCTTCAATGAGAATATGTCAGACCTTCACGATACAGGAATTTATTGTGCACCTTGGAGTAAATCTGCTATTTTAGATACTCGGACCTTTTCCACTTCCACAAATAATTTCTTTAGAAATTCTCTAAAATATTCGTTACATCTAATAAGTATCCTTAGCGAATTCGGGAGAAATGAAACTGTCAAGATTTGATCTGTCTATAGTCTGTCCAGCCTATGAAACACACTTAAGAAAACAAATGGACGCGAAACACATGACTGCTGCAGTTCCTGTGATTCTTTCGTGGCCAAAGCACAGTTCAGCGGAAGAGAAAAAATAGATTACGTATTGTATTAATATAATTACGTATTTGAAGTTATTTATGTTAACTATAGTTAACATATATTGTTTTACATTTCTTAAAACATTAACTATAGTTGATAAGAATACAGTATACACCTACATGTTTCTTCGAAGGTCGGAAAGTAACTAAAAATTCACGTTTGTTTGAAACTGATCGATTCTTGAGAGGAAGTTGAATGCCAGTTACACAATATGGCGGCTGTCGTATAGTTTATGGTAGCTTAATTAGATCATAAAATTTGTGTTCAAAATTATAAAAAGCACCCTAAAGGGGAATTGATAAAGAGTGGCGAAAAACAGGTGGTGTTAAAATATATTTGGTAATTTTATGGAGCATAATTCTGGCACTGTAGTAAACGATATAGTTAAAGTAACAGCAGAATACACTGGTGTGTCGAATTAAGAGTAACTGGTAATATCAAAGCGCACAACAAGAAGAAAAGGCCTAACCCTGTTTTAGGAGTGGTGGACAATTTAGTGAAGTGTGCAGTTCGTTATAAAGTGCGAGTTTTTACTATAAGTACAATTATTTTAATTTAAATGTTTGATTTGAATAACTTGTTTAATATTACAAATTATAATTTAATTGTCCACCGCTGTGGTCTCGAGGTAGCGTGCTGCCTTGTCACGCAGCGGGCCCGGGTTCGATCCCCGGTCGGGACAGTTTTTCTGGGTGAGGTTTTTATCGGGGTTTTTCCTCACTTGTAAGACAAATGTCAGGAAAACTTTAAGGCCCAAACGGTCCCCGAACTCATATGGCTATCATCATCATCATCCTTATCATTATCATCATCATCATCATACTTCACCGGTGTGAAAATCAACGGGAAGCTACCACACCTACAATTCCCTAGCAAAGCTGCAAAGCATAGCATGAAAATGCTATAATTGCAGTGAAAGACCTGCCCTAAAACTTGCAACATTAAACATTAAGACCAGCCTCATGAGCTAGCGGTCAGCGTTTCTGTCTACTGTTCATGAGGTCCCGGGTTCGATTCCCGGTCAAACCATAGTAATTTTTCCTTAAAGGGAATTATTCCTGTGGTTGCCCATGATCTGGAATTTAGGTTAAGTTTATGTTAAAATCTCCACTGGCGCTTTATTATCATTTACCATTTATCATATCATCGGGGAATGTAACTCCGCTTTCAAGGCGCCCAACTTCAGAAGTAGGTTACAATTACGCTAATGTCAGGAGAGAACAACAGAAATGTCGAAATAACAACCTTGGCATTAAATAAAAAAAACACATTACAAATTAAAACGATTTTTGTGATTTAATCTATCGGCTTATAATAAACAGCTGACTGAGGTCGCATGTACTTTTACACGTGCTGCGCGGAGTAATACATTGGAAGTTAAATGTCAATGTGTTTCTTAGGCTGGACAGACAATAGTAGACACCGTAGGTTAACATTACCTAAATGTATTTATTTAAATATTTGGATTAATGGTAGAAGATTAAATTAAATGGTCATATCAATAAAACTGAGAACATTAGATTAGTGAATAGGATTAGAGATTACATACCTCAGGTTTATGTATGTTAGGAAGAAGATAGACATTGTACTAAATAGAAATGTCACGAAAACAAGGATTATTAATTTTTCAAAATACTGGGTAAGATCATTTATACTGATGATATAGTACTATTGTGCGATAGCGAAGAGATACTAAAAGAAAACACGCACACACTATTCAGTAACACTAAGAAATTGGGGCTCGAAGTAAATATAAAAAAAAATATATGGTCACATATAGAAATACATTATATAATGGAAATAGACAGCTAATGTCAAAGGGAGGAAATTTTGAGGAAGTGGCTGAATTCAAATACCTAAGAACAATAATCAAAAATATGAATGAGATACAGAAAGAAATTAAACATAGGCTAAGTACTGGAAATGCGTGCTATTATGCATTACAGGGACTCTTGACGCTCCAACTCCTTTAATAATAATAATAATAATAATAATAATAATAATAATAATAATAATAATAATAATAATAATAATAATAATAATACTTTATTTATTCTGGCAGAGTTAAGGCCATAAGGCCCTCTCTTCCACTCAACCAGCACAAATACAAATAAATATTCGACAAATATAGATATACAGTGTACTAATTATAAACAGTTAAAGATACAATAAATGTAGCAATGTAAATGTCATGTACAAACAACATTTTATAGGGTAATAACAATAATGATACGATAATAATAATAATAATAATAATAGTAATAATAATAATAATAATAATATAAATATGATACATTATACGGGAAACACCAATTAATATATATATCTTACACTGGATAATAATGAAGTCGAGTTTAGAGCAAATATAAATTTAGATTTCTTTTAAAAGATGCCAATGTCCGGCAGCCCCTTATTTCTTGTGGTAGGGAATTCAAAAACGTTAAACTGAAAATATATAAAACAATTATTCTACGAATGCAAAACATTGACTCTTACTTTTAGGGAGAAAAAGAGATTACGAGTATTTGAGAATAAAGTTCTTAGGAAAATTTTTGAGGCAAAGAGAGATGAACAGACAGGTAAATGGAGAAGATTACATAACAGAGAACTACATGGTCTTTATAAGAAGCCAGATATAATAAGAACAGTCAAGTCTCGTAGTCTGCGATGGGCAGGACATGTGGCACGAATGGGGAATTAAAGACGTGCATGGAAGCTTCTTGTAGGAAAACCATAGGGAAAACGCCCAGTTGGTAGACCAACAATGAGGTAGGAGAATAACATTAACCATGATTTGAGGGAAGTAGATTATACAGGAGATGATTGGAAACAATTGGCTCAGGATAGGGATGCATGGAGAGCTTATGTCCGCGCGGAATGAATCTACGGGTTCGATAGTGTCAGTGAGTTAGTTAGTTACTGGGTAAGTTCGTAGACAAGAACCTATAATGAACACACTTCCTCGCCTAATCTTTAATTGCCTTCGCTAAACTGCATTCACAAAGGTTTGAGAATAGCAAAATCGCCTGAATATACAGTATTTTTGGTATAAAATAACTGTTTTCTTGTCCTCCATGATTATACAACGTGTAAACTTTAAATAAAAGCATTATGGATTTCCAGATGTTTGCATACGTTGTGAAAAATCTGCGAAAAATCGAGGAAAAACACCTGTACAGAATTCAAGTATCCAGTTATACAAGATTTGTAAAAAAAGTAAATAAACTATATCTATGAATATGGTTGTAATAGTATATTACGATGTTCGGAAGTGGTTTTTACAGAAAGGAGGAAAATATTTAAAAACCGAGCGATAGCGAGGTTTTCAATTTCCGAGATTCTGTAAAACACTTCACAAAAGTGCGTTGTACAATTTTTTGTTTTGCGCGATGGTGTTTTCAAAATAATTAATAATAGTAAATAATAACATCTTTGTTGGAAATATTCGCGTTCATTATAAACAATTGACTAACGTTAACAGTGTGGGCAATGTTTATTAGTTCAAACAACAGGAGGCCTTGAGAACTATTTATTGATAACATAGCCGCAAGTACGTATTTATTGTTTTATATTGTTTCAAATAAAGTTCAGTTCATTTAAAATGCAGTGATGTTTCGTATAATGTATATTAACACTACCTTTTGGATATTATTTGTATATACATTGTACGTAGTATACATAGAGGGCAGTGGTTTTACTTCCGGCACGTGGGTGTGCAATATGTAATATTACAGTATAATTATTTAGGTTGGCAACCCCGAAATGTAGGAAGTTGTTACGTACAATCAATCATGGTCGCCATTGCTGTTAGTACGACAAAACGCACTATCGCGTAAAAAATATTTTCTCAATCTGGGTGAGTTGTAAAATGCTTGTCGAATCTGATGCTTGAAATGATTTAAGTTTTACAGATAATCAGGTCATAGGTTTAATTCCTTCATCTTTTAAATGTCAGACTGTCAAGGAATACTGCGTATTATCCATAAAAGGTAATTTAAAATGATGTCAGTCATTCAAAGAAGTTATGAGTCCTGAACTGTCAGATGTGACTTTGAACGTAACGAAAGAATATTAAGCTTCAAATCCATTGAGAAGTTAAATTAAAACATTTGAAAGAAAGAAGAAAGGGAAAAAAAGAGAAATTACATAATAAAAAAGTGCAGAAAGAAAATAAATTAGGAGAAAAAGGAAGCTAAAGCACAGAATTTTAGATAAAAAAGATTACCCTTTTCTAAAGATAAAGAGATTCTCCAGCCGATGTGCTAGTCGAAAACAATGCATTGATCAGGTTAGAAAATAGACTCAATTATTAATTTAGCAAAACTGTTTGATTTCCAATTGTGAACATTAGCACCGTTCAAAAATACATTTGTAAATTATTGATAAAATTCATTGGCGGAAAACAGAATATCCACTGGTCGTGTACTATTGAATAGTTGTTTATTATATACCTTTTTTAATTTCAATTTCATTAGAGACCCTTCAATATTATTGTTCTTATCGCTTCTTGTATCTTTGGGTTATATAAAGTTCAATGTGTAGGCTACATCCCTTGTGATGTGTATGCCTATTCATGCGTAAGCTTCGTCTACTATTTTATTTATTTACTTGCCTTTGAAAATACATTGGATATTAATAATTTAACTCGTGGAATCTCTGAGCATGCTGCGCCTTATCTAACTGTAGATATCCAGTCTGATTAAAGTAGTTTTCCATTATACAGGGTGTCCCATTCAAACCTCCCACATTTTAATTAATCATAACTAACAAAGTATGCGGAATTATGAAATGAGGCCGGTATTAAACGAAACAGAAACTCAAAGAATTTTCTTGGCCACACATTGCCACACACTAAAATACCTCTATATGTACACCATATATAGTCTGTATTGGATTTCGTGCCACGTTCTCTCCAACACGTCCATTGGTATTGTTGCAATTGTGTCAAGGATACGTGTTCGTAAATCATGAATATATTGTACTGGCGAACACACGGTCTTTTACATACCAGAAAACAGTTTGTGCTTGTTGCTGAAGAGTCGCCATTTTGTTTTATGTCATTACTGTCCAACATGCGACAGATGAATTAACTGCAACAATGAAAACAAAAATTCTCTGAGTTTGTCTTTCTTTTTAATACCAACCTCATTTCATAATTTCGCATACTTTGTGAGTTATGATTAATTAAAACGTGGGAGGTTTGAATGGGACATGGTGTATAGTTAATTCCTTTTTCTATACTTTAAAAATTAATTTAAACGTTATGTCGATATTTTTGCCGTCAAAATACATTTTAGCGAATTACGAAAGAATGAAGCCGTAGGACTTGTTCTCACTGAAATTCCAAAGCCTTCACGACTGAGAAATTCTTTCGAAAAATCACATTCGTCACCAGGTGTAGAATTTATTTTCATATCTATGCGGAAAGAAAAATGAAAAACATTTATTTGTTTCTCAACGAAACTCAGGGTGAATAACACTGGGCAACAATGATTACAATGCATGGATCTTCTGAACGTCTCTAGGGTGAAACGTACCCACATAATCCAGATTTGAACTCAGAAAAATCCTATCAGATCACATTTCCTCAGAATGTATAGTTTACTAATTTCCATTAAGTGTAATTTTCTGAAAAACCTTGTTTTACAATACCTGTAAATTTATGTTTATGTTTATGTCTAATTTTGTTTCAAGACTGAAACGTACCCACATAATCCAGATTTGAACTCAGAAAAATCATATCACATCACATTTCCTCAGAAATTATACTTTACGAATTCCCATTATGTGTAATTTTCTGAAAACCCCTTGTTTCATAACATCTGCAGATTTTCATTTGCAAGTGGGACAATCGAGCAAAGGCACACACATAGGATTAAGTAGGAATTGCCCCAAAGACAATGGAATGTTGGTTCAAAAAACATTAAGAAGAAGAGTCTCATTGAGGCGTCTGATGTTCTCTTACCACCTCGCCATATTACGTTAGGGCTCATAAAACAATTTTTCAAGGCCTTGGACAAGGAAGGGCAGTGCTTCTTGTACATTAGTGAAAAGTTCCCAGGTTTAAGCAACGTAAAAATGAAAGAAGGTACATTTACAGCCCCGTATATCAGGAAGCTGCTTCGAGATTTTATTTTTGAAAGTAAAATAAATTCTAAAAGAGATGTTAGCGTGGCAACCATTCTTAAACAATGTTACAAAGTTTCTAGATAATACAAAAAACAAAATGTTTAATGCATTCAAGGAACTTGGATTTAACATGAGTCTCAAAGTCCACATGCTACATTCTCACTTTGACTACTTTCCAGAGAATCTTGGGGACTTACATTAAAGAACATTGGGAGAGATTCCAGCAAGGTCTCAAGGAATTAGAAACAAGGTACCAAGGCAGGTGGAGCACCACAATGCTCGCCAACTGCTGTTGGATGATGAAGAGGGAAACTCCCAGAAGTGTTTATAAAAAGAAGCCAACAAGAAAAGCTTCACATGTAAAAAAAAAAAGAAAAGATCACATTGAATATGAAGATTAACTGTATTCTTTATCACTATATATCCAAGTTGACAGTTAAATTGACAATGTTGCACTATTTACTAATTTTTAACAGTGACTGCATTATGATTTTATTTAAAACATCATAAAAGAGGTTTGTCTTAAAACCACTGCATTTGTGCATTGAGCCTTACACTAATCTCTGTTTTGCAAACATTCCTGACGTGATACAAGGAGACAGTTTACAGATTCCATTTGAAACACACCTGAAATATATTAGGGCCTATCTCAAAGTTTGTGCAATGTTCTAAAAGTAAAAATTTGTTGCCCAGTGTAATTTAATTGCAGTTACAATTACACAATACACCATAACTCTGTCTTATACACAATATGACTAAATACGTAATTCTTGTTCCAAATTTGGTATTTAGCAATTAACAGAAAAAAGTAAGGTCGTGTTTGTTAACCAGCAAAATCGGACCATCAGGCGTTGGAGTTCAGCGAAAACGAAAGTTTAAAATAATTCTAGCGGTCGCAATTAATGATGAAATAGATCGTGTCAATGAAAGTCCAACGCAACTGCCTTGTCAACTGAGAAATGCCTTGAAAAAATCACATTCATCATCGGGTATAGAATGTATTTTAATATCTATGCCGAGAGGAAAATGAGAAATATTTTTGTTTATTTCAATTTTAATGGCGTCATGCTTCATGGGACGCAGCTATTGAGCCGTTTCAGTTTCAACAAGAACACTGCAAGCATTCTAGATAAAATAGCTTGATAATTTATTATAGTCTTCATTGATATAAATATTCCCTTGGCATAGTGTAAAAGTTTATAAAGTTTATTGTGGAATCGTAGACTTATATTGTACTTGATCTGTTAAACTATATGCCTGTACAACTTACTCTGTTTCCTGTGTATTGAAAATCATATATTTTCTATTAATATTTTAAATTATACTAATTATAGTAAATTTGAATTGTAAGTAATATTTTTAATTATTTCTTCCATAGACGCTTTAGCCTCTAAGGTCATATCCCGTTCATTTACTTGCTTTTAATACTATTGTGAAATTGTGAATGTGATGAAAAAGGACCTGTTAATGATTTTCATACCCAACATTTTCTTTGAGTGCAGAGTAAAATCAGAAATAACCTGTCAGGTTTGTCGGTTCAGGAGTTTGAACCCATGATCTTCTAAAACGAGTCTCAAAAAACGCTAAACACTTCAGCCAATTTCCTGAAAAAAGGAATATTATATTCCCTCATTTTACATACAAGTTTACAATAACTTCCAGTGTTCAGTCATAAGAATAATATATTATAAACTATCACGATGATAGTAAAAATAATAGTAATAATAAAAATAATATAATAATAATAATGTTTTACTTACTTACTCTTACTCACTGGCACTATCGAACCCGTAGGTTCATGGCCGCGCAGACATAAACTCTCCATACATCCCTATCCTGAGCTAATGCTTTCCAATCATTCCCTGTATAATCTACTTCCCTCAAATCACACTTAATGTTGTTCTCCCACCTCATTCTTGCTCTACCAACTGGGCGTTTTCCTTCTGGCTTTCCTACAAGAAGTTTTCATGCACGTCTTTCATTCCCCATACGCGCAACATGTCCTGCCCATCGCAGTCTACGAGACTTAACTGTTCTTATTATATCTGGCTTCCTATAAAGACCATGTAGTACATTGTTATGTAGTCTTCTCCATTCACCTGTCTTTTCATCTCTCTTTGGTCCAAAAATTTTCCTAAGAACTTTATTCTTAAATACTCGTAATCTCCTTTCCTCCCTTAAAGTAAGAGTCCATGTTTCGCACCCATATAATATAACTGATAGAATAATAGTTTTATATATTTTCAGCTTAACGGTTTTTGAAAGGAGTTGGGACATCAAAAGTCTCTGCAATGCATAATAGCATGCATTTCCAGAATTGAGCCTATGTTTAATTCCTTTGTGCATCTCATTTCTATTTGTGATTATTGTTCCTAGGTATTTGAATTCAGCCACTTCCTCAAAATTTCCCTCATTTGTCATTAGCTGTCCATTTCCATTACATAATGTATTTCTACGTGTGACCATATATTTAGTTTTATTGATATTTACTTCCAGTCCTAATTTCTTAGTGTTACTCAATAGTGTGTGCGTATTGGCCTTTAGTATCTCCTCGCTATCGGCCAGTAGTACTACATCATCAGCATAAACTAACAGCTTATTAATACCATTGAGTTGTAAGCCTTCCTCATTCTCTAAAGATTTAATGGCATGCTCTAGTACAAAATTAAATAGTAGAGGAGATAGTGCATCTCCTTGCTTCAACCCATTCTGGATTTCAAAAGTGTCCAAAAACTGTTTGCCTACACGCACCCTACTCTTTGTGCCATTTAGACACATTCGTATAAGTCTAACTAACTTTTTAGGAATTCCGAACTCCAGCAGGATACTATACAACTTCTCCCTCTTAATTGAATCATATGCTTTTTTGAAGTCTACATATAGTTGATGTACAGTACCATTATATTCCCATTTCTTTTCTAAAATCTGTCTTATACTAAAAATCTGATCTGTTGTAGACGTGTTTCTTCTAAATGCACATTGATGATCTCCTAGAATGTCATCAATATAGGGAGTAAGTCTGCTTACCAATATATTTGTTAGAATTTTGTACGAAGTTGAAAGTAATGAGATGCCCCTGTAGTTGTTGCAATCAGTTTTATCTCCTTTCTTATAAATTGGTACGATAATTGATTCCTTCCATTCATCTGGAAGAGCTTCTTTTCCCCAAATAATAATGTTTTATTTACGAGTATTCCACAATACGGTGTTTCGCCTTCAACCCAAAGTGATTTGTCACAAGAGGTTCCTGTCTAAAGCATCTTCTTCCCTCAAATCTCTAGCTTCCATACGTATCTTCAATCCATCGTTCTCTAGATCTGCCTCTTCCACTTCTTCAATTAGCTTTCCAATTAAAGATCTTCTTTGGTATTCTCTCTTCTTCCATTTTTATGAGGAGTCCATACTATTTCAAACGTTTTTCTTCTATTTTTCCTAACATGATTTTTTTCCTACTTGAATAATTTCCCTTATTGTGCTATTTTTGACCTTATCTCTTCTTGAAATTCTTGTCGATCGCTTCCAAAAATCAGTTTCTACCGCTAACAGCTTGTTGGCTTGTTTTCTACTTACTGTCCATGTTTCAGACTCCTATAATAAAATGCTTTGTAATAGAACTTGAAATATAGTCTTCTTCGTTCTGCGTATCATATTTGTATTCCAAAGCTCTGAGTTCAACATACCAATGATTCTTCTTCCATCAGTTATTCTTCTATCTATTTCTGTAGTTGAATTATCTCTTTTATCTAAAATAGATCCTAAATATTTAAAAATTTTAACATTACACATTCTTCCTCATTTTATCTATCTGTTGTATCCAATGAAAGATATTCTGTTTTATTATAATTTATCTGTTATCCCCATTTTTTGTATTCTATCTGTAATTTCCTTAACATAAAAGATGCATCATCTGGATCCTGAGAAATTATCACCTGCGAATAGTAAATGGTGGAGGTAATAATTATCTTCTATTTTAATTCTCACATATTTGAAGTATCTTAAACAATTCATTATTCGTACAATTTACAATATATATTTTGAAAAACGTTTGTGAAGCGAACATAAATGACAAAATAATCAGTTTTATAAGATCATTATACTCAGAGAACAAATGCCAAATTTAGATGGGAAACAGACTTTCAGAAACATTCCCAACATCAGAAGGTTACTACAAGAATGTTGCTTATCACCAACGTAATAATAATAATAATAATAATAATAATAATAATAATAATAATAATAATAATAATAATAATAATAATAATAATAATAATAATAATAATAATAATAATAAATAATAATAATATCTGATTTATTCTCTCACAGCTAAAATCATAAGTCCTTACTTCTCTTCAACCATGCAAAATAGAGTATATATATATATATATATATATATAGAGCCTTCAAATAAAGACGCAACCCTAGCGCCTGGCAACCAGCCGATAGACCAAACGGTCAAAAGCAGCCCGTTTCGCGATAAGATAAATTGTGGTCGAGCGGCAAAGCAGGTTCCATTCACATTATTTCTACCCCTATTGAGTGTTACTTCTATAACTGTAAGGCACAGACGTGTTTGATGTAATATTGTCCGGATTTGTTTTAATTAACTTCTGAATTTGTGTTTAGTTGTGACAGTGCTGAATTCAATTTAATATGGTGTAAACCACTGAACAGAGGATTTTTTTCTTACTTTTGGCATAACATATTGTTGAACCTTAGCCTCTCCTTTGTCAAGAGTTTATAGACCAAATTCATTTTAGTTACCTTATTTGTCCGAATATGTCATGAGTAGCATGCGGTCAACACACTGACTCAATGAGACATCTAACAGGCAACTAAGGTATTACTAGGATGTTTGAGATCGGTAAATTTTGCTTAGAGGCCTCTTTGTTCACGCTGAAGGATCAATTAAGAGACTGAAAATCTTCAGACTCGGAACTCACGGCTTAAAGTCCCTCCCTGACAACTTACTCCTTGGATCTTTCCATCCTAAAAAAATTAATCGACTACGACCGAGTTTAAACCCTCGACACACGGAACTGGAGGCAAGGAGCATAACTGGGATCGAGGCCGTCACATTGTTTGAGAGAGGACATACATATCATGAAGGATCTCATTTTCACAGATAACTTAAAAATTTTCGTTACATTATAGGTCAATTATACCTAGTAAAAATATTCCCCAGTGTGCCTGACATTTGTATTGCAAAATAGAATATATGAATTACCTGTAATTTCATCTGATTAGGAATATATTCGGTGTCCAATTTTCAAAATTTTACCAGTGATAATTTTTTTAATGATAGATGGATCATCGGTTTATTAATGCCCTTTGACATGTCCGATTCCTAATAGCCAAATTTGTCGGTCCATCCAATATCCTGGTTGTAGATGTTTCTCTTTCGTGAGCTACGATCACGATATGCGAATACGTCCAATGTGCGGGAGCTTTAAAAACGAGATACATATATTAGGAAAATGTAACGATTTAGAATATTGGAGACGTCAGTTATTACCGGAAATATTTCTAAATTCAAATTGTGAAAGATTGGCATGCTACGAGTTACTGGTAAACCCAGAAAATTGGATAAACTTGGGTAGATTTCTGGACAAAACGCGGAAAATAAGAACAACACTTATTCAGGAATAAATAAATATGTTAACAAATTGCAATACCATTAATTCTTAATAATTCTACATAGCTAAGTTAATGTATAATGTAATTGTATTGATATCTAATTGTATTATTATTATTTTTTAAGTATATTATTACTAAACATCAACGTATTGTAACGGACTGTCAACAGCACGTACGGCTTACTGCCCGTGTGATCCATATTTGTAAATAACATTGTATATATCTTACTTTTAGTTTAATAAAGTCCTTATATATGTATGTATGTATGTATGTATGTAAATACATTTCCTGACTCCAGGAGCTTTTAGGTTTTCCTCTGCCTTGACTTCCCTCAGGTTTCCATTCCAAAACACATTTTGGTAGCAGATCCTCTTCCATTCGCTGGACATGTCCGTATCTTAATTGCTGAGTTTTAATATAATCTATAATAATGTCTTCAATCTTCATTTTCTCCCTTATAATTGAGTTTCTAGTGTTTTCTCTTCTTGATATTCTTGCTACCCTTCGTATAAAATCCATTTCAGTTGCCAAAAGACACTTGTTTGAATAATAACATATTTCACAAAAATTCACAAAATGTTATAATTTTCTTTTTATTCGCTTTGTGATGTAAAAATGGTATTCTACAAGCATACTCCATCGTATGATTCGGTTATGAACAGCATTTCGTTTTTTTCATTTTGTCAGTTGATGTTTATGGGTGGAAAAAGCAATTATTAAAGCTTGTGTGCTTTGAAATAAATCACACGGACTGTTACTTGGAAATCCAAATCCACAAATAAATCAAAGAGAGCTTAAGTGTGAATTTATACATTTCAGAGCTCGTGTTGAAATACGCTACAAAACAAACTGTAATATTACTGCGTGATTTTAAAAAAGATTAATTAATTTTACACATACATATCGTCCACCGCTGTGGTCTCGTCACGCAGCGGGCCCGGGTTCGATCCCGGTCGGGGCAGTTTTTCTGGGTGTGATCTTTATCGGGGTTTTCCCCACCTTTAAGACAAATGTCAGGAAACATTTAAGGCCCAAACGGTCCCCGAAATCATATGGCCATCATCATCATCATCATCATCCTTATCATTATCATCATCCTTATCATTATCATCATCATTATCATCACCTTCACCGCTGTGGAAAGCAACGGGAAGGTATCACACCTACAATTCCCTAGTAAAGCTGCATGCATAGCATGAAATTGCTATGGTTGCAGTGAAAGACCTGCCTTCGGACAGAATTACTGTGGATGGACATACATATTTTCTCCCAAATGCAATAATATAGCATAATTATATTGCTAATATTAGTGGTCTTCGAGTAACTATGAAGTTTTCTGTAATGTTCGAAACACTTTTAATCTTCAAATATTGCATGTTTAAATCGCAATAACTTTCGTAAAATGTATTCGATATTGACGAAATTTCCATTATTCAACTCCTATAGAGGGTAAAAGGAAGTATATTCGTGGTATTATAATTCCGTGATAATTGATTGCGAAGCATTGTCCCGAAGTTAAAAAGTGAGATAAATATATACTGAGATTAATTAAATAAAAATAAAATTTAGTTTTATTTGATTTTCATATTTATTATGATATAATTCAGTGACAGCTGTTTCGGTACACTGTACCTTATTCAGACATGTTAACAAATTATGAATTGTGTTATTATAGTACATATCAACTGATCTACTGATATACTGAGTTATTTAGACTAAAGGTATTAACTTTTAGGTAACATACTTTTTTAATTTCAGTATTCTACCTCAAATTATAATACTGTATCGAGAGTTCAAAATTAACTACGCGATATTACCAATCTCGGGGAAACACCTCCCTTTACTCTATTCGCTGATCCTTGGTGTTAAAATTTGAAACAAATATAATGAGTAAGCTCAACCGCAATTGAGTAGTTACCTCGAAAAGAGATCTAACCAACAAAAATTCGAAAGTTGAGTTTTCAGTGAATTATTAATTTATCCAAAGTACATCACGGCATGTTAGATGTAAAACTATCCCTACTCCCTTCCAGATCTGTTTCATGTATTTTTTAAAGTTGGCTTTCAAGCGAATAGTGATCTATATGTAACAAAATTTCGGAAGTAGTTGTTCACGTTATGAGTAGCAGTGTAGAAAAACAATTATTGCACATGTGCAAACTTATTCCGCCACAGTTCCGTGAATTCTAATCAGAATCGTAGAGAGAAGTTGAGTGAAAATAAGAAACAATACTAATAAAATTCATTTCAAATTTCGTTGAGGTGAATAATCATAAGATAAAAAGTAAAAATTAAAATGTACGGTACCTGTTGGCAGGTACAGTCGCTCTCAACTTTGTTAAAGTGATATACATAAAATATTAACAGTAGGCCTGCAGATGATGGAAGTCAACTTCCGAAAGACCTACAGTTAATATTTTATATACATCATTTTAACAAAGTGGAGGACGACGGGTTTTTATCTTATGAAAATAAGAAAGGCGCAAAGAATGTAATGAAATAACATTAAATGGAAAATAAATATTGAACACTGATACAGTTAGAATTTTTTCTAACTGAATCAGTGTTTAATATGTGTTTTCCATTTCTTATTGTAGCATTTTTAGTTAAATATGTGTTAGGTCAGTTTTCCACTTTATAAAAATAGATCGTTTTTCCACAGAACTCTGTATTAAATTGTTAATATTCAGTTAGTAGCATGTTATTTTGCATTCAATTTGGCAGTATATGTTTCCAATAGGATGAGAGATTAAAATGTACAGTAAAAGCTCCTTATTCGCGGGGGATATGTTCCGCAAATATGCCGCGAATACAGAAACCGCGAATATGGAATGGAAATTTGTATGGGTATATAGAGGATACTTCCAAGGTTCTAAAATAAAATAAAAATTATCAAAATAAAATCAATTAATGAGAGATTTTGAACAATTTCTATTAATTATTACTGTCAGGCGGAGAATTAATCCTATAGCTAATGGATTATTCATTTGGATAAAGATACATCTAATAATCATCATCATCGTCCTTTCAAGTATTAGGCCCAGTGGCCCGTTACGGTTTCCCGCCATCTCCGAAAAGGTCGACCCACAGATCTTCTGCCTCGAGGAATGTACTGAAGAATTTGTTTTGGTATTGTGTGACGATCCATGCGCTGAATATGGGCTAGCCAATTGTTTCTATATTCTTGGAGGTATTCAGATATAGGTACGATGTTTAACTCTCAACGTGTATATCCTTCCGGTTTTGAATCTTTGGAGACTTGAAAGCAAGTTGATTTCCTACCAGTCGGTTGCTAGCCGAAAAGTAGTAAGTCCAGTGGTGGGGCTGCCACCTAAAGCCTCTGGACAGGCATGAAGGAGGATTAGCATTTACTCTAATCCTGATGTAACAGTTATACCGCTGTGACTTGGTCCCCAGAGCCTCGTTTGTTATAAACAGGTTGCACCACGTGAAGATGAGGTTGGGATTTAAGTAGGAGAGGTTATTGAATGCACTTCACTACTCTTTTGTAACCCTAAATCTAATAATTAGACTGGAAATTAAAATAATTAATTTAACTATTTCAAGGAGTAGTTTATTTAAAATATAAGTTTTGGAGACTTATGAAGAGATATATTTCCTCTTTGAAGTTTAAAAATATTACCTTATTTTAGGCCCTTAGGCAAGGGCTCAAAGATCTTAGTAATTTTTACCTGTTTTTCCGCTTTTGAAAGGTCTTACAATTCATCTGTGAATTCAGCTATGAAATTTCGTATTTTGTCTTCGGAATTCTTGATGAATCGTACAGTTATTCCATTGACATTGAAACAGCGTGATATGGATGCAAACAACTCGCCAACGCTAAATGGTCAAGAATTTATATTTTTATTTAAGCGGCAACACTACTTTTTTCCGCTTCGGAAACAATTTTCTTTCCCTTTACTCGACATTGTAAATTGGCAACAAAGCAAAATAGACACGTGTTGTGCAATCAAAATTATTGCAATGAATGGCAAGTTAAAGCAATAAAATACCTGTTGTGTGGTGAGGGCGGCATTTATCAACGGGCATCTCATACCGGTGGCTTTTAACAACAGACCTTAGGCTTAATGACAGTAAGGTTTGTTTTACTTTGATATTAATTTGTCCATTTGGTTTGAATCACTCTTTGTAAAAGCCGCCTTGACACGTGCCTGCAGTAAAAAAAAGTTGCCGATGCGTTAATAAAGGATACTGATCATTCTAGTATACCGACTGGATCCGCGAATATAGAATTTTTTAGCCGTGAATACAGGAACTGTGTCGTAATTATTTAACCCGCGAATAATGAAACCGTGAATAAGGAGCTTTTACTGTAGGCTACATGCTATAATAAAGGTCGTAGACTGCGATGGGCAGGACATGTTGCACGTATGGGAATGAAAGACTTGCATGGAAGCTTCTTGTAGGAAAGCCAGAGGGAAAACGCCCAGTTGGTAGACCAAGAATGAGGTGGGAAAATAACATTGACTATGATTTGAGGGAAGTAGATTATACAGGGAATGATTGGAAAGCATTAGCTCAGGATAGGGATGTATGGAGAGCGTATGTCCGCGCGGCCATGAACCTACGGGTTCGATAGTGCCAGTGAGTAAGTAAGAGTAAGTAAGTAGGTTATAATAAAGGTAATGGCCTCAAAATGACCTTTTTTATTCAACAATTTGTGGTTTGTGTGTTAGATCTATTTTCGGGGTAACTTGGACCATGTCATAAATGAATGGCAAGAACAAATTAATATAAATAGTATATTGACAACTCTGCTTTTTGCAGACGATCAAGTAATAATGACAGCATCAGAAAATGCTTTACAACAATTCCTTTATACTTTAAATAATATTCTTCTTCTTCTTCACTTCTTGGTTTAGGCAAGAGTTGCCTGTTATCTCTCTAAAATACAATTTAAGAGTATCTACATCTAAAACAAAAATATTAGCTCTGAAAGGAAAGTGTGAAATAAGAACAAAAACAGTGATAAACAATGTAATTATAAACCAAGTTCAGGATTTTAATTATTTGGGATGTCATTTAGGTAATGACAGAAATTTAGATAAACACACTAAAATAAAACCATTCAATTATCTATGTGGCACAATTAAACGTACTTTATTGAATAAAACTAGAAAAGAAACTATTTCAAAATTTTACAAAGTATTGGCAGTTCCATGTCTTGTCTATGGATGAGAAACCTGGACATTAACAAAGGCAGATGGTAAACAAATAGAGGCTGCAGAAATGAAGATGTTGAGAGCAATAGCAGGATACCAAAGGACCGATAAAAAGAAAAACGAAGATATAAGAACAGAACTTCCGATTCCGGTTGAGGGTCTTTCCAATTTTTTTAGCGGTTGTCCTTTTACCAGCCGGCTGCTGGCCCTTCACATCCACATGTGTCAATCACAGAGGTAGATGATCAACAGCCAGTGTAGGGGTGACATGTGGTTAGCATGTCGAGTCCCCCAGCCGTTATAGCTGGTTCCTCAACCTGGAGCCGCTACTTATTGTAGCTACCCAATTGCCTCACGATGCTGGGTGGGCACCGGTCCCATACTGGCCGAAATACCATGAGAAAATTTCTTCCCCCATGGGGACTCGAACCAGCGCAAGTCCCATAGCTCTGCGCCAAGGCTTCCTACCTTAACCGCTCGGCTACGGCGCGGGACAGAACTTAATATATTTAATCTCTGTGAAAGAATAAAATACTATCGAAATGCTTTGCTTCAGCACATATTACGAATAAATGAACAGCGCATACCAAGAAGAATGTATAATTATAAACCAAAAGGGAGAGGATTGTTGGGTAGACCATTGAAGAGATGGAAGGACCAATTCGTCCTATAATGAGATCGGAACAGGCCATTGGGCTTAATCCTTGTTGTTGTTGATGATGATGACCATTGAATTTGGAAAAATCGCGTGCTGAATCTGTCTGTTGTACAATATATGCCATAAACTTTGGCCTATATTGAGAAAATTAAATCGAAGATACTGTTTGAGAAAGAGTGTAAAGCGTAAAAATGTACTTAGATTTTGTAGAAATATCAGGTTACTGTTGAAAAGAACATGCTCTGCTTGCACTTTACAATATCTTACCTCATGGCTTGATGGGCTCTTTTATTTCAGTTTATTTGAAATACGATAATACATGACAGTTTCATGTAAACACGAGCCATTGAACGGTGCGGAAGTTTGTAAGCATATAATTTGTAGCTTAATATTTCACGCCTATGTAAACTACAGTAATTCATAGTGTTTGTGAAAGAACTGTTCTGATTTATGTGGAAATAAAACATATTAGCTGCAACAGGAATAGTCTATTGTTCAATATTTCATATAATTGAAATGCTCGTACACATAAAATGCAACTAGAACAGAAAATTTACCCGAAAGCGTTTATTAGTTCATGCAGTCTAGCTTATGCTCTAAAAAGCAACATTGATATTTTTCCACAATTACCGGAATTTTTATTTATGTTTGAATCATTCAGATGAACAATAATGTAACCCGTAAAATTTAGTATTTACAATAATTTAACAACGTGTTCCAGTTCTAAACGTTATTCTTCTTTTAACATTGCACGGGGGTCGGTAAAGTCTAATTACTATAGTACAATGTGTGCTCTGAGGTCCCGTGAATATAATAACAATAATACATAAACCAGCTGCCATGAAGCTCAGGCTCGGGCTTCGAGTAAGCTCGAATGTATATACATGAATACAGACATAAAGATTATAGCATATACAAATATCCATTAATATGACATAATATAATATATGGCGTATCTAATGAGAACCAAAGAGAAAATAGATTAAACATATACATTTCCAGTAGAGTGTCCTGGGCTGGGCCCTAATTTCATGGACATGTTTCACTACTCTGAGTTGGAAAAACTACTAGATATAAATATTTCGTCAATATGTACAAGTAATATTCTAAACTGAACAAATAGGCCTATTACTTAATAAACGCTAGTCTTAAGCGGGAATAATATAACTATCGTACTAAATTATATTATACTGATGTTCAAGTAGTGATTAGAATAGAAATAATATATAAGCATGTAAAAATAATGTGGAAGTATATTTCAAATAAATAAATATATGAGTCAAGCATAATAAATTATATATATATATATATATATATATAGAAAATCAATAGTTTGAAATTGATTCAATATAAACATATAATAGTTCATTCTTTAGTAGTCTTAGAACTTTACATAAATGTGAACATTAAACAATATAATGACCGATACCTACTTTCAATTCTTCATTCACTCATAAATAAACTTCGGTTCCTCACAGCATCTCCACGTAAACTTGTAATATTGGAAACTGGAGGGATCCATAACTCAGCGATCCTTGCCGCAACGAAACTTCAAACCCTGAAGGAATACTGTCGGTCAGTCCGACCCTGGTAACTGAATAACTGATGACAGACCTAGGGCCTTCCGTGTCCATTGCGCCGACGCACGTAACGAAAGGAAGAGGTAGGGAAAAAGGCGAGTTCAGGAATACAAAAACTAACAAGCTGTTAGTGTCTGGTTGTTATGTAGTACTATTACGCAGAGAAGATACTAAGGGCCAGCACCTACATTCCATTGAGTAACACTAAAAATTATAACTGGAATTAAACATCAATAAAACTAAATATATGGACACACATAGAAGTGAATTATATAGTGGGAATATAGTTAATGACTAATGAGGAAAATTTTCAAGAAGGTCTGAACACAAATACCAAGGAATAATAATTAGAATTTGGAATGAGGTACAGAAATAAATTAAACATAGACTCAATTATGGAAATGCGTTCGGTTATGCATTACAGGAACATTTGTCATCCCAACTTTTCTCAAAAAACGCTAAACTAAAAAAATAAATTGTTATTCTCCCAGTTATATTATATGGATGCGAAACATGGACTGTTACTCCGAAATACGAGAGTCATTTCATAAGTCCTGGCTACTATTTTTTTATCAGCCAATAAAGTTGTAAGAAAGAAAACAATCAGTATATACAAGTGAGAGTCACTGGAACGTCCTTCACAATGGTGTTACAACAATGGGATCCAGATACAGGAGGATATGGGTAAGGGACATTAAAAGGTGCATTGTGCTGGCTGTAGCATTATTACCGCATATACTAATTAATTATTGCACTGTTAGCCAATAGCATAGAATCCATATATATATTAAAGTATTGAATTAACAATCAGAATGTATTTATATTATATTATGAAGGGAAATTGCGTACTGGACACTCTAATATATAATAATAATTACATGTGGATATTCAAGTTGAAACAGGCAGGGGCGTTGAGTTTGGATAATATTACTCACCATCCCCCAGTCTAATACAGGGACGTCGAGTCAATATAAGATTACTCTCCATCCCCTAGTTGAATACAGTAAGATAACATGGCTGGAAAATTCCAGTCTTCATACGTAACTTTAGAAGAGATATGTCCTTATTTGGAAATGAGGAAGAGATATGTCCTTATATGGAAGTGAGGGTGATGCATTCCAGCTCAGCGTCCATGCCACGCCCGCTTATCAGAGGGTTTATAACGGCTGATGCCCTTGGCATCAGGGCTTATTCTTCATGGTTCCGACCTCGTCTCTATGACAGTTAGAGACACAATATTGTAACTTTTTAATCATCGTCTTTAATAAATATATTAAATCAAGTTCTGCATTCACTGGAGTTCTTGGACTCACAACGAATCCTACCTTCAAATTGTCTGATCTACCCGAGGGCCAGGTCACGACAGCATAAATAGAAATAATTGTTTTACTTATATTACGTGTGAAGAAAAATAATAATACTCATATAAACCACAGGTGACACATTTCAAAATTTTAAATGGAGATGCTGCTGCATGTGAAGCAGTTTACAAACAGAGAGGATATCTCAACAGTGTTTCAACGAAGAATGGTGCACATAGACACATCACAAACAGATAATGGTATTCAGCACCTTCCTCATCATTGGCAAAAATGTGTGTAAGCCTTGGGGGAATATTTTGAAGGGTGTTAGTTGTGGGGTATATGAATATTTTTTTCTTCACATCTGATAGAAGTAAAACAATGATTTCTATTTTTTTATTATTGATTTCGTACATCTCAATGATGGATAAATCATATTTGAAGAGAAAAATTATACGCTCAGACCGGGACTTGAACCCGTATATAGAGAAGGAATTGCGTTTAGATCGGTACTTGCTCAGGTAGCTCAGTTGGTAGAGCACTTGGTCTAGAGAACCAAGGTCCCCGGGTTCAAGTCCCGGTCTGAGCGTATAATTTTTCTCTTCAAATATGATTTATCCATCATTGAGATGTACGAAATCAATAATAAAAACTTGGAAAAAGCCGTACTGGCTGTAATGTATAATTCCCAAATATGTCTTCTTAATAAAGGAGCCGCCATTTGCAAGATAGAAGCATGGCTTCACAGCATTTGGTGGATGGGAATTACAATGTATATAGAGAAGGATTTGCGTTTAGATCGGTACTTGCTCAGGAAGCTCAGTTGGTAGAGCACTTGGTCTAGAGAAACAAGGGTCCCGGGTTCAAGTCCCGGTCTGAGCGTATAATTTTTCTCTTCAAATATAATGATTTCTATATTTATGCATCTTTCAATGTCCCTTACCCATATGCTCCTGTATCTGAATTCCAATTTTGTACCACCATTGTAAAGGACATTCTAGTGACTCTCGCTTGTATATACTGAATTTTGTTTCCAGCAGATTTATTGGCCGATAAAATACAGTTGCCATTGCTTATGAAACGACCCTTGTATTTGGCCGCGGTGGACTAGTGGTTATGCTCCTTGTCTCTGGTGCCTAGGGTCGCGGGTTCAAACCAGGCCGGGGTCAATGGATTTTTTTTTAGGATGGAAAAATCCAAGGAACAAGTCCTCCGGGAGGGACTTTAAGTCGTGGGTCCCGAGTTTGAAGATTTTCAGGCTCGTAAAAGATCATTAAGCCTGAATGAAAAGACCTCTAAGCAACATTTATCGAATTTTCCCATCCTAATACTACCTTGGTTTCCTAGATGTCAGTATGAGGACCACGGACCACTCAAATGACATCTATACGAAAAGTAGTGTAACTAAATTAGTATGGTTCAAATTCTACCCTGTAGGGGGAGAGCGCCTAAATCTCTGTTAAGGGAAACATGGGCTTACAAGATACAAGAAGAAGAAGGATATGAGAAAAAAACGTGACCACCTCAATGGAGAAAGGGCCATTTTAGCAATGGCCAATTAAATTTTAATCGTTTTAAATGTCTTATTATGTTTTTAATATCAATTGTAAACCTATTTTTAATGTAAGAATATTTAATGTCGTCTTCTACATCACAAAATGTGGTATTTTACCTGTTTTCACATCAAGTGGGATTCAGTAAATCTTCCCATTTTGTAAATGGGCCTTCAACACTTCTGTATCCTTTTGGTTCTATCTGTAGGCATTCTTTGAACGTCTTGATACCACTCGTTTCTCATATTGTCAATTCTATTTAATAAATTTAAAATATTTTAGTATTTTCTAATATCTTCATTTATTTCGCTGTCCGAAATTGTTACACCTGCTACTGAAGGCAGTAACTTAATTTCTGCAGCTCCAATTTTTCTTCTGCCTGAACGATTAATAGTCCAATTCTCATTTGTATATGTTAAGGTAGGAACTGCCATAATTTTGTAAAATTTTAATTGTGTACTCTTCATTCTTTTATTTTTCAGTGTTCGTTTTATAATGACACACATTCTGTAAAATCTATTTACTTCAATAATAATACAATCGATATGATTATTCTAGAAATTATTGAATTATAAAATGAAAATAATCTTTCAGTAATAGACTTTGAGATCACTACAAATAAAAGGATTGATAATAATAATAATAATAATAATAATAATAATAATAATAATAATAATAATAATAACAATAATAATAATAATGATAATAATTATAAATAATGCTTTAATTTAGCTGACAGAGTTAAGGTCATAAGGCTTCTCTTTCACTCAACCAGCGAATAGTAAAATTATACAAAAATTACATATTTATTACAATTTTAAGATATTATTCAAATATAGGTCCACCGCTGTGGTCTCGAGGTAGCGTGCTGCCTTGTCACGCAGCGGGCCCGGGTTCGATCCCCGGTCGGGGCAGTTTTTCTGGGTGAGGTTTTTCCTCACCTGTAAGACAAATGTCAGGAAACCTTTAAGGCCCAAACGGTCCCCGAAATCATATGGCAATCATAATCATCTTCCTTATCATTATCACCATCATCATCATCCTTCACCGGTGTGGAAAGCAACGGGAAACTACCACACCTACAATTCCCTAGTAAAGCTGCAAGCATAGCATGAAAATGCTATGATTGAAGTGAAGGACCTGCCTTCGGGCAGAATTACTATGGATGGATTAAAACACAGACTAAACAAAAGACAATGGTAATGTGATCTAATACTATCTAATAACGAATACATGGAATATAATCAAATTAAAGTAATATGCAATACAATAAAGTAAGTAACGTTCCCTAGATGATTATTTACAAAATGCTGAATATAGTTGTTATGCAGTTAATGTTTTCATTGTGTCGAACTTGAGATATCAGTTAATTTATATTTAAATAATGATAGCGATTGTCAGTCCCTGACGTGACTGGGAAGTGAGTTCCATGCTCTAGTCACAGATATTGTGTAAGATTCAGAGTAAAGACATGTCCTGTGTTGTGGTATCACAAGTAAAGAAGAGTCTTGTGACCGTGTTCCTAAATTGTGATGAACCGATAAATTTTGAAAATGCGTTGATAAATGACTTGGTAAATATGTGTGCAGTCGGCCGCGGTGGACTAGTGGTTATGCTCCTTACCTCTGGTCCCAAGGGTCGCGGATTCAAACCCGGCCGGGGTCGATGGTTTTTTTAGGACGGAAAAATCCAAGGAGCAAGTTCTCCGGGAGGGACTTTAAGCCATGGGTCCCGAGGCTGAAGATTTTTCGTAAAAAATCCTTAAGCCTGAATGAAAAGGTCTCTAAGCAAAATTTACCGAATTTTCCCGTCCTAGTACTACCTTGGTTTCCTAGATATCAGTATGAGGCGGAACGCTGACCACAAACCACTCAAAATGACATCTATACGAAAACAAGTGTAACTAAATTAGTATGGTTAAAATTCTTCCCTGTAGGGGGAAAGCGCCTAAATCTCTGTAAAGGGAAAACATAGGCTTACAATACAATACAAATATGTGTGCAGGATCTGGTATAGTAAAGCATGTGAATGTAAAGTTCTTCTGTCATTTAGGCGTAGCCATGATAAGGCCTGAAAAGAAGGAGACACGTGGTCGTAACGACGGAGATTGAATACAAATCGAATGCACGCATTATGAGTACGCTGTAGTCTGTCAGAGAAAGATCAGTTGTTAGATTAGTCAGTAATATATCACAGTAGTCGAAGTGAGGCATTATGAGTCTGTACATATAAAATTTAATATTAATATTATCCTTCTGGCAATATGATACATTACATCCCAAATAATTAAGATTGTTAACCTGTGTATTATACTGTTATTAACGCTAATTTTACACCTCATATGGTCTTTCCCATTGAATGTCATTACTTTCATAAGTAATGCCACGAGTGATTTCCAAATTAAGAGTGGCATTTGTTAGGGCTATTTAACGAATAAAATAAACTGTTTACTCACAAATCATTGTTTAACTATAGTTATTTTAAAATATTTATATATTTAATGTAAACGGCGATGTTTGAAAACAAGTCAGAAATGTGAGGTTGTGTTCATTCACTGCTGCTTGATCGTATTATTTATTGCCAAATAAGATCGCAATATTGTAAGAGTGCACCCAAGTGGAGAAATAATGAAACACATCAAACTATATATCATAATCAACATTACGGGTTATTCATTTATTTTTTTAGTAAACAACTCAGTAAAATCAAGGAATCTTTTCATTATTTGCTATATTCAATGTATTTGTTGGAGAAAAATAATGCTTTGACCTGTTCAGAACATTAAAAATGAGGAGTTTTCTTTATCACAAAAGCAGGAGCTGAAAAAGAGAAATCGATAAAGAGCGAGGTGAAATACGACTGTCATTGGTTGTAAAACAAGATTCATTGAAACGTGATTGGTCATTGACTAGCATTCGTGGCATGAGTTAAATAGTCATATTAAATTTCTTTGCTACTTAATTTATACGCTGCTAATTGTAGAATACTTTCTGAATGGCTAAAGGTTGTCTGATCGTCTGCAGACGATATATTACTTGGAATTGAAACGCCAACTTTAAAATTTGTGGTTAAAATTTATTGTCATTGTACAATGACCTTCGTCAATATATACCGGTATACTAAAAAGTGCAGGAGGTAGCGGGCATCCTTGTCTGATCCCTTGAATATTTAATACAATTAGAATTTTAATAGATTGAGATGAATTATTATTTGATAGTTTGTTGTGAAAACTTTAAAAGTTGCTTTGCGATAGATTGGTAGTCTAATATTTTTAATGAAATGGGAAAAGTGATAATATTGGTGAAAGTAATGTGATGGTATTGTATTGCAAGATGCTACACGACATCAACAATGCAGACTGACAACTGCCTGCTATCTGCAGGAAACATAACTTCCCTGGTGACAAACAAATGACTCCGATAACAGCAGATATATTATACACTATCTTTCTAAACTTACAAAGTACACAACTTTTCATCATAAACAACTTCCCAGAACATTATAAGAGAAATTTAACTTCAAAACTTTTATAATACAACAATTTTATAAGTTTGAAGTATAGATGCTTCAGCTTTAACCTTACGTACAGCTGATAGTGTTCTCAGTTGTACCTTACCTTGATTTGAAGAAAAAGTGGACATAATTATTTCTAAAGATTTGCGAAAAATGTGTCATTTTAAATACATATTTTGTTATGTAGTAGTAGTAGTAGTAGGACTTTATTAGACAAAAAGTAAGATATTTACAATATTATTTACAAATATGGGTCGCACGGGCAGTAAGCCGTACGTGCTGTTGACAGTCCGTTACAATAAAGTAATAATTGGTACTAGTGTAAAGAAAAATAAACAACAAAAACAGCAATAACATTACAATTACATAAAGAAAACACAATAATATTACAATTAAGTAATAACACAATAGCATTATACACTAAAAAAAAACATTAACATTACATTTACATAAAGAAAACACATTAATATTACAATTAAATAATAACACAACAGCATTATACACTAATTAATTTATATATAATTGTTAATAATTAATGGTATTGCATTTTGATAACATATATTTATTCATGAATGAGTGTTGTCCTTACTTTTCGCGTTTTGTCCAGAAATTTACCGAGGTTTATCCAATTTTCTGGATTTACCAATAATTCGTAACATGCCAATCTTTCCCGATTTGAATTTAGAAATCTTTCCAGTAATAACTGACGTCTCCAATATTCTAAATCATTACATTTTCCTTTCCTATGCATATAAATACATTACAAAATCCGAAGATTTTGTAATGTATTTATATGCATAGGAAAGGTTAACCCTAAGAATACCCAGAGGGGGGTTAGTTCATGCTCACCTCCTGTTATTTATTTATTTGTCTTTTAATTATTTCACTAGAAGCATGAAGTTAATAGTTTTTGTCAATCATTGTCTCAGGTATTGAAATGCGTAATTGTTTCTAAGTTTTCATTGTTGGTCATGTTATGAAACAATGATCTGTTATTGTGGTCATGAAGTCCCCCCCCCCCGGTTGGTAGTTCTTGTGATGCATAATATGTCTTGAATTTTAATGTTAAAATATTCCGGGCGTCCACAGCAGTGGTCTCGGGGTAGCAGCTGCCTTGTCACGCAGCGGGCCCGGGTTCGATCCCCGGTCGGGACAGTTTTTCTGGGTGAGGTTTTTATCGGGGTTTTTCCTCACCTGTAAGACAAATGCCAGGAAAACGTTTAGGCCCAAACGGTCCCCGAAATCATATGGCCATCGCAATCATCATCATTCATATTCATCTTAGATTAAGCTTAGGATTAGGGACTCTCCTGGTACACCATTATCATCATCATCACCCATCATATCATCGGGGCAACGTAACCCCGCCTTCCAACCGCCCTAACCTCAGAAGTGGGTTACAAGTACGCCATGCCAGGAGATAAACCAGGAATGTCGAAAGACAAACCTGGGGCATTTGAAAAAAAAAATCCGGGCTATGTGGCCGTGGCCTATAACTGGTATTTCTTCCAGACGTTTCTCCCTCAACTGCGGATTCTACAAGGTAACACCACCTAGAAGCACTCGCCACTGAAGATGCCCTCCGCAGTTGAGAGAGAAACGTCTGGAAGAAATACCAGTTATAGACTATGGCCTATGGCCACATAGCCCGGAATCTTTTAAACATTATTACCGGCCGTGAAAGCCTGCATTACACAACGTCTTGAATGTATTTTCTTGACTTTTTCAACAGTGGTTTTGTATCTCGATTTCTGCTTTTACCAAAATTGGAGTTGGTTTATATAATTTATTATTTCATTATTGATCGATCTGACAGTTTGTTCTCTTATAACACTTGTTTACTTTTTTACTCATTCAGTATTCAGTGTGCAGTTATAGTAATTGACAGATGTAACAAAATTATTTCAAAATGTGTCTACCTTTTGACTGACAAATAAGTTTTGGATATACTTGATAATGAAATAGTTTTAGATTTTGAATTTGATGATAGTGATGAGGAACTGAGTGAAACAGAAGATGAAAATATTGTGCGTGAGCAAGTTGACGAAGCAATTTTGATGGCGACGATGACTTCGAGTGATCATACTTACTAACTTACTTACTCACTGGCACTATCGAACCCGTAGGTTCATGGCCGCATGGACATAAGCTCTCCATACATCCCTATCCTGAGCTAATGTTTTCCAATCATTCCCTGTATAATCTACTTCCCTCAAATCATAGTTAATGCTATTATCCCACCTCATTCTTGGTCTACCAACTGGGCGTTTTCCCTCTGGCTTTCTTACAAGAAGCTTCCATGCAAGTATTTCATTCCCCGTACGTGCAACATGTCCCGCCCATCATCGCAGTCTACGAGACTTAACTGCTCTTATTATATGTGGCTTCCTATAAAGACCATATAGTTCATTGTTATGTAGTCTTCTCCGTTCACCTGTCTGTTCATCTCTCTTTGGTCCAAAAATTTTCTTAAGTACTTTATTCTCAAATATTTGTAATCTCCTTTCCTCCCTTAAAGTAAGAGTCCATGTTTCGCACCCATATAATATAAGTGGTAGAATAATGGCTTTATATATTTTTCAGTTTAACGTTTTTTGAAAGGAGTGGGACATCAAGAGTCTCTGCAATGCATAATAGCACGCATACCATGAATAATTAGATATGGATATTGTTCTGAAATTATTGTTTCTACAAGTGTCAATAATTAAGTTGCACAAATATTCTACTTACATTAAGACACAAACTACTACATCAGTCTAAATATGTAATGTGATTAATGAAATCAAAATGTAAAAGTAAGTTAAACATTACATCAATAACCATGTCATTCTATAGCATTTAATTTTAAAACAAATATGTTAAAATGTGTTCAAAAAATTACTCATATATATTGTTTAAAGTGTCTGTCGCCGTGGCGTAGTCGGTAGAGTCCCTACCTTCCACTCCGGCGACCCGGGTTAGATTCCCGGCAGGAAAGGGGATTTTAAATCGCCACCTTGGGTCTGGGTGTGTGTCCTGTCTTGTGTTTGTATGTGTGAATAAGATAAAAAGGTTAACAAAGGTAAAAACAAAAAGAAAGAACAGTGTAAACGAAAGGAAAACGAGAAAGAAAGAAATTTAAAAAAGTGGTGGTCATAAAGTACCCCTCCCCCCGTTGGTAGTATAAATTCTGTACTATGGGTTAATCATGATGAACTGACTGCCGGGAAATAGTGCCGTACCTAAACATTATGTTTACATTCTTACAAATACTGTACAACTTAATTGTAGCCTGAAACAGGTGGAGTAAGGAAATTATATAACGATCATAAAGTAAAGTGATCCCACTACAGGCCTCGGGAGGCCCTTGGGGTAGTAGGAGGTTAAAGCTCCCACTTTTTCTAGACAATCGGCACTTGATGTCAGCCGGGTTGTCAGCCCTTTACCCCCAGAACAGGTGTCTGGTACTCATTTCCGTTAGAGGCTGAGTCTACCCCAGGGCCATTGTGCCGCCAGAAGGTTTTGGTCAGTTTAAAAATCCTGAGCCCCACCAGCACTTGAATCCTCGACTTTCCAACTTGTAGCGCAGTGCGTTAACCACTACATAGTATCAACTCGTACATTTAAGATAGCCAATGTAATTATTTATTTCATTGCTGAACAACAGGTGAATTAATGCAGTTTTGAAATGTAAGTTTCTAGTACCTTCCAGTTGTCAGAGTAAGCAGACTACACAACGCGCACAGAGCAATACGCACCACACTAACTTTCCTTTCGTCCTGACATTGCCTGAACCAGTCACTTGGACTTCGTAAACAAACTAAGTTCGTTTGTTCGTAACTCCATAAATCGATACTATTTCCCCGCAATCTGGTGATGACAATACAACAATTTAAAAACTTTTATTTTTATTTTTGAGTCGAAACAAACTGAATTCAACAGAATGCTGTAAAAGAACAGGACTATTCCTCAGAAAGTATATTTCGCTTCTTTACAATACATTTTATCGTGTATACATAGTAATAAACCTGAATAATTAAAGTAAATAAAAAAGCGCAATTTTCGTCAGAGTGCATACATATCGTGGTGTTTCCTTACACTCGAATAAAACGCTAACAATTTCAACCAGAATATTTAGCCTCACCGAATCCACAGAAAAGTATGAAACTCAAAAACCACAGCGATAAAATGACTAACTATCTGCCTCACTGGCACTATTAAACCCGTAGGTTCATGGCCGCGCGGACATAAGCTCTCCATACATCCCTATCCTAAGCTAATGTTTTCCAATCATTCCCTGTATAGTCTACTTCCCTCAAATCGTAGTTAATGTTATACTCCCACCTCATTCTTGGTCTACCAACTTGGCGTTTTCCCTCTGGTTTTCCTACAAGAAGCTTCCATGTACGTTTTTCATTCCCCATTCGTGCCAAATGTCCTGCCCATCGTAGTTTACGAGACTTAACTGTTCTAATTATACCTGGCTTCATATATAGACCATTTAGTTCACTGTTGTGTAGTCTTCTCTATTCACTCGTCTGTTCATCTCTCTTTGGTCCAAAAAATCCTAAGAATTTTTTCTCAAATACTCGTAATCTCTTTTTCTCCCTTAAAGTAAGAGTCCATGTTTCGCATCCATATAATATAACTGGTACATATTTTCAGCTTAACGTTTTATGAAAGGAGCTGGGACGTCGAGTCTCTGTAATGCATAATAGCATGAATTTCCAGAATTGAGCCTGTGGTTTATTTCTTTGTGCATCTCATACATATTTGTGATTATTGTTCCTAGGTATTTGAATTCAGCCACTTCCTCAAAATTTCCCTCATTTGCCATTAACTGTCCATTTCCATTATATAATGCATTTCTAAGTGTAACCATATATTTAGTTTTATTGATATTTATTTCCATCCTCAATTTCTTAGTGTTACTCAATAGCGTGTGCGTGTTGACCTTTAGTATATCTTCGCTATCATCCAATAGTACTACATCGTCAGCCTAAAGTAACAGCTTATTAATACCATTGAGTATAGGCCTCCTTCATCCTCTAAAGATTTGATATAGTACCGTCCGTCGCCGTGGCGTAGTCGGTAGAGTCCCTACCTTCCACTCCGGCGACCCGGGTTCGATTCTCGGCAGGGTAGGGGATTTTAAATCTCCACTTTGGATCTGGGTGTGTGTCCTGTCTTGTGTTTGTATGTGTGAATAAGATAAAAAAAAGGTTAACAAAGTTGAACAAAAAGGAAAAACAATGTAAACGAAAGAAAACGACAAAGAAAGAAATTTTTAAAAAAGTACAAAATTAAATAGTAGAGGAGATAGTGCATCTCCTTGCTTCAACCCATTGTGGATTTCAAAAGTATCCTAAAACTGTTTGCCTACGCTCACCCTACTCTTTGTGCCATTTAGGAACGTTACAGTGATTGTTGTATCAAACTTTAGCGTAATTCATCACTGGATGAAGAAAATACATTGGCACTTACTTTCCTTGCTTTAAGTGATTTTATAAAAACAGTATTAATTATAATATTCTTCATGTGAATATTCCTTAACCCTTCAGTTGTTAAACACTAATTATCTTGTCAGTTGTTTAAATGTGGCGGACCGCAGTGAAATCATCCATAAGTGTTTTTGTTAGCTATATTGTGTAATTCGACATATATTTATTTATTTACATGCAGTGACGTTTGAAATTTCTCATTAGCAAACAATGACTGGGGAAAACAAACAATAACAATAAAGATTATAAAATAATTCGACGCACATTTAATTAATTTATACTTGTTCGTTTGGTTATATAGTATATTGCGATACGAGTGCGATAAACATTGATACGGATCGAGGAAAAGTTTAAAAAACGAGGAGCTTGCGTCGAGTTTGTTTTTTCCCCCGATTCCGTTATGTGTTCATCATATGAGTATTGCATACTATTTTTTGCACTATATGTATCTATTTTAGTAATTAAGATATTAGCTAAAATATTAATAAATATAATTGAAGATAAATGTTAGATTTCAGAAGGTGAATCGGCTATATGTGTTGCTATGGAGAAATAATAAGTATTGCCGGTCATTTCGCCATCTTATATTTGTTAAAACTGTAAACCCAATTTCATTTGTGATTTATTTCTGATTGTGGAGAAAGTTTAAGACGATGAGTGCAGTGATGATGAAATAGAAGAGGCGTGGAAAGCTGGATGTAATGAAATAATACCGAAATTAATACAAATTGCAGTATCACTATCAATATTTTAGAATTTTAATTATTTGGGTTGTCATTTAGGCAATGACAGAAATGTAGATAAACACACTAAAATATAACGATTCAATTATCTATGTGGCACAATTAAACGCACTTTATTGAATAAGACTAGAAAATAAACTATTTTGAAGTTTTACAAAGTATTTGCAGTTCCATCTCTTATCTATGGATGTGAAACCTGGACATTAACAAAGGCAGATAGTAAACAAATAGAGGCTGCTGAAATGAAGATGTTGAGAGCAATAGCAGGATACAAAAGGACCGATAAAAAGAAAAACGAAGATATAAGAACAGAACTTAATATATTTAATCTCTGTGAAAGAATAACATATTACCAAAATGCTTATCTTCGGCATGTATTACGCATGAATGAACAGCGCATACCAAGAAGAATGTATAATTATAAACTAAAAGGGAGAAGAACGTTGGGAAGACCATTGAAGAGATGGAAGGACCAATTCGACCTATAATGAGATCGGAACAGGCCATTGGGCCTAATCCTTGTTGTTGATGATGATGACTATCAATATTTCAACATAAATGATTATACTTACCGCACTAGTGTTTTTAGTAATTTTTAAAGTACTGAGATTTTTTTGATAGCAACCAATATTGTATGCGGGAATGTCAAATTACGATGCACATCAACAATAACAGTAAGTATACAATATTAGTTACATAGTGCAAAAAAAATCAAATTAAACCAATTGATGTATCCTATAGGACATCGTTTCCCAATCTGTTATTTCAAAGGGGTCGGCAAAACCTTTTCTTAATGACGGGTTTGGAGGTTAGGTCTATTATTTTTTTCAAATGCCCCAGGTTGTTTTTCGACATTTCTGGTGTTCTCTCTTGGCATGGCGCACTTGTAACCTACTTCTGAGATTGGGGCACCTGGAAGGCAGGGTTACGCTGCCTCGATGACATGAGAGTTGATGATGGTGGTGATAATGATGCGCCAGGAGAGGCCTTAAACTAAACTTAAGCTAATTAGACGAATATGATATTGATGATAATGATGGCCAGATGGTGTTCGGGTACCGTTTGGGCCTTAAAGTTTCCTGACCTTTATCTTACAGATAAGGAAAAAACCCGAAAAAAGAACCTCACACAGGAAACTTGTCCCGACCGGGGATCGAACCCGGGCCCGCTGCGTGACAAGGCAGCACACTACCTCGAGACCACAGCGTTGGATTAGGTTAGGTCTATTATTGTTTACATAATTTCTGCAGCATTATTATTATTATCATCTAAAAATTAAATTAAACCTATAATGTCCCTTGTTACTTGTGATTAAGATCGGGAATTTAAGACATTATGTCCACAATAAATTAATATTTGCCGAGACTGCTTAATTTATAGTTATGTAACAACGTTAGGAATGCATTTTATTTCGCTACAACTAGGTCTACAAGTTGTGTAACTTTTAAGCCGTAACTAGAGTAACTTTGGTTTTTAACCGATAAGGGTTAAGTTAATTTAAGGTTACAAAACTTTGCTTGGAATTAAATTCTATGCATATCTACTGTATGTATATTTAAAAGTCAGTGGTTCACCAAAATCAGATCGTTGTGGAAGGGGTTCGCGAGTCGAAAAATGTTGAGAACCACTGCTGTAGGATGTATATGATAGATTACTAATTTAAGGGTTAAACCAATACAGGCTATTTCGAAATACAAATGTATATTGTTTTCTCTAAAATATGGCATTAATAATACTAATTTTCTTCTCATCATTAAATTATTGAATTAGAACAATTCTTTGCATAGAGAAACAACGCCGCGTTAATTTGATTCGCCATACCTGAAGCTTAAGGTTGAATAGATTCTACACGTGGCTTATAATGTTCTTAAGCTTTAGTGGCATCTTCCAGCGCCTCTTGAATACCTGCATTATTATGTGTGAATGGATTCTCTTGTTAAAGTAGCTATGAAATTACAGGAGGCTTGGTAACTACGTCACAAAGCATTTAGCAGCCCAACAACATTACCATCTTATAAATAATTCCCCTGGCTTTAACGTGGTGAAGGCACTTTTACAAATCGTGCTCTTTCACGTCCAACAAGTTAAACAACACTACGCAAATCAATACAGCGGTTGTAAAGTAAATTTACTCAATTGTTTATGATCACATACATGTCGTTGTGTGTACGTTATTCAGAGATTTCATTTTATGTCTTCAATATTACAAATGCACATAAAAGAATACACTTTTATATAAGGGAAGTGAGTAAGCTTTCAATATACATACTTACTCACTGGCACTATCGAACCCGTAGGTTCATGGCCGCGCGGACATAAGCTCTCCATAAATCCCTACCCTGAGCTAATGCTTTCCAATCATTCCCTGTATAATCTACTTCCTTCAAATCATAGTTAATGTTATTCTCCCACCTCATTCTTGGTCTACCAACTGGGCGTTGTCCCTCTGGATTTTCTACAAGAAGCTTCCATGCAAGTCTTTCATTCCCCACACGTGCAACATGTCCTGCCCATCGCAGTCTACGAGACTTAACTGTTCTTATTATATCTGGCTTCCTATAAAGGCCACGTAGTTCATTGTTATGTAGTCTTCTCCATTCACCTGTCTGTTCATCTCTCTTTGGTCCAAAAATTTTACCAAGTACTTTATTCTCAAATACTTGTAATCTCCTTTCCTCCCTTAAAGTAAGAGTCCATTTTTCGCATCCATATAATATAACTCGTAGAATAATAGTTTTATATATTTTCAGTTTAACGTTTTTTTAAAGGAGTTGGGACATCAAGAGTCTCTGCAATGCATAATAGAACGCATTTCCAGAGTTGAGCCTATGTTTAATTTCTTTGTGCATCTCATTTCTATGTGCGATTATTGTTCCTAGGTATTTGAATTCAGCCACTTCCTCAAAATTTCCCTCAGTTGTCATTAGCTGTCCATGTCCATTATATAATGTATTTCTACGTGTGACAATATATTTAGTTTTATTGATATTTACTTCCAGTCCTAATTTCTTAGTGTTACTCAATAGTGTGTGTGTGTTGTCCTTTAGTACCTCCTCGCTATCGGCCAATAATACTACATCATCAGCATATAGCATGTAAAATCTATATAAGGGCTATTCTTTACAACACGTGATGCGACTTATTAAATTCCTTCATAAACGCCTGTAAAATGTTATTCATAGGGTTACATTTTTCAAATTATTTCCCATCGTTTACAATTATTTTTACATTTTACGATTATTTCAATATATGTTCTATGATATATAACAACATACGTTGCATGAAGATGTGGCAGCCATATTGATTTTAACGAATATTCTAAGGGTAAATGAAGTTGTGTTCCACTGCAGCCAATATAGAGTATGTAGTAGCTGTACACATACACATGAATTTCAGAACTTTTCTATTTATTTTTGGGTGTTGGATTATTTCACTGGTTAGTGTGCTTATATTTCGTTAGGTTAGCTTCCGGTTGGTCTTTTATATGTTATAGTACTTAAATTGTGTTAGATTAGCTTTCAGGTTGCTTAAATGTCGTGTATATGTTGGCTGCATCCCGTGATTCCATAGTGTAAACCGCTTCGCATTTGTTGGCGCATGCGCATAGTGTATGATTGAAACTTAGAAAAATGTTTCGCGTCACATGTTGTAGTGAATCCACTGGTATAAGTTTACAAAAATTATTTTGAGATTATAGCGCAAATAACTAAAGAGTTCTTTTTTTTTGCGCGGTGGTGCGTTTTGACGTACTTACAGCAATGGCGACCTTTACTGAAAGTTCAATTTCCAACATTTCGGGGTTGCCAAGCTAAATAACTATACTGTAATAAAATAACATTACTGTAATATTACATATTACAAACCACATGTGGAAAATAAAACCACTGCCCTCTATGTATACTACGTACAATGTATAATAAAAAATCCAAAAGGTAGTGCTAATATACATTATACGAAACAAATCATTGCATTTTAAATTAACTGAACTTTCTTTGAAACAATATAAAAGAATAAATACGTATTTGCCGCCATTTTATGACTGATTGGTGTCAGGGCCTCTTGTAGTTTCAACTAATAAACATTGCCCACACTATTAACGTTGATCAACTGTTTATAATGAACGCAAATATTTCCAACAAAGGTGTTATTACTTTATTATTATTTATTATTTTGAAAACGCCATCGCGCAAAAAAAAGTACAACTTTTGTACATTTTGTGACGTTTGTGACGTGTTTTACAGAATCGGGGAAATTAAAAACCTCGCTATCGATCGGTTTTTAAACATTTTCCCCGAATGTGTAAAATCCACTTCCCAACCTCGCATCGTAATATACAATACAATTATTCAGGTAAAAAAAATATTTCAGTCGAATGTTTTTAGAAATGGGTATGGATATCTTTAATCGAAAATAGAGCAATGCAGCTGCACCATTTTTTATTATACAGTGTGCTCATAACCTCTTTCAGTTGACACCACAGTTAGCTTACTGAGGTACTGAGGCAGTGACGTTTAAGGCAGGACACCTCTCCACCAAAAATCGTGTTCAAAATTAAAGTAGAATTAGAAGAAGTATGAGTATTTAAATTATTCAAATCAATATAATACAGTAGTCACAAATACGAAAATAACATAAACCGTAATTTAATGTGGCCCAAATGGGAGTCAATGACCAAATCATGTTTCAATGAATTTTGTTTTACAACCAATGACAGTCGTGTTTCATCTCGCTCTTTACCGAATTCTCTTTATCAGCTCCTGCTTTTATGATAAAGAAAGCTCCTCCTTTTTAATATATTCATTATTTTATAGTGACTGATTCTGCAACGAACACATTTAATATAGCAAATAATGAACAGATTCCTTCGAAACTACACATATTATAATTGTGTGCTCAATGATTAGGGTTTTAAATAATGATTTTACTAAGTTTTTTCCTAAAAAATAAATTAATAACCTATCATGTTGTTATAATATATATTTTGATGTGTTTCATTTTTTCCTCCACTAGGGTGCATTCTTACAATAGTGCGATCGTATTTGGCAATAAATAATATAATCGAGTTGCAGTGAATAAACAAATGAAACATAACAAATTTTCTCATTTGTTTTCAAATATCGCCGTTTAGATTATATATATATATATATAAATATTTTAAAATAACTATATTTAAGTAATTATTTTTGAGTAATCAGCTTAATTTTATTCATTAAACGGTCTTTACAAATGCCATTCTTGATTTCCAAATCCTGTAGATAAATTTACTCCTGACTTCATGACTCGTGAATTTATCGATGATTTGGAAATCACTCATGACATTACTTATCATAAGAGATAAATTACAAAATAATTCTTTTAGAATAAGTTAATGTCCACCAGCCTCTAATATCTTGTGATAGAGACTTCCAGAGTCTAATATTACACAGAGTACTGCATTTGAAAAAGTGGGAGGTTTAGCGATAAGAGATTCAAGAATGATATTATTGTACGATCATATTTTAAAACTGTGATTGAAAGATAGGAGATGAAAGCGAGTAGATAAATAGACTGTTTATATCAATTTATAAATACCTTGTTACTTGTATTATACAAAATTACAGCATATAAACATTTGCCATATTCTTTACCAAGACAATAATATATATGTTACTACACTCCGAAAGCTATAAAAGGAAAGTTTACAATGTTTGAGAGATCTTAACATTGAACCTAGTGACATCAATATTAATACTCGAAGTCTTCTACTAAATGCAAAGAAACTCAGAAAACAACTAAGTGACAAAGAAGCAGTTCTCTGGAGTCAACTAACTCATAAAGGAAAAGCCGATGTTCTCTACAATGAATATACACCAGCAAATCAATGGATTCGTGATCATGAGGGATTGTCTTGTTCCGAATGGAGAGAAGCATTTAAAATGCAAGCCAATATATCGGCGGTGCGTTCTTTGCCAGGCGGGTCTAGGCACGAAACCCTTGCTTGTCCGTTTGGAGAATCACTGAGAAACATTCGGCACCACACTATTCGAAACATGATGGCAGAAGCCTTGCGAGATTACGGATACACAGTTTATGAGGACGTTCGTGGTGTAGCCACTAATGGAAGTAACAGACGAATAGATATTACTGCATTTAGACCATCTTCTAAAATTGGTACGATATTAGATCCCACAATCCGTTTTCAGACTCATAATGGCCAACCTGAGAAAGTAGAATGTGAAAAGAAAGTCATACATGAGCCAAAAATTGACTATTACAAAGATAAATTGGATAGTATAACTGTCACAGGATTGATGATCGGGGCAAGAGGTACTCTCCAGGATTCTTAGCTAAATTTTGGAATTCCTTAGATTTGGAGAGGGTGTATCTTTGTAAAATTGCCATCGCTGCCATTAGAAGATCAATTTTAATTTTAAGAAACCATCTTTACAAAATTTATATTTTATAGGTATGTATACTTCAATTACAATTTGAATTTTTAAAATATATTTACAAAATGTATTTCATCAATTTGGAAAATTAATTGTCTGTATCACTTTGTTTTTTGAGGCAATCCTCTAATGAGAAAAGTTGTATATAATAAAATAATTACAATATTCAATGTATTACAGACATATAAACCATAGTACAGAAAATACCCGACGCATGAAATAACCAATATATTGGAACTGAACATCCGGTTCAAACACATCTCCATTCAATAGAGATGAGAAATTTCGCCTTAGAGTCTGAAGTTTGTCTTTCAAAATCACGTTCTTTTTATGGTGAATAATTTTTATCTCAAGCAAACTTGAACAATATCTTGAACAAGTATCTCCAAGTTCGGAAACAATGTTATAACGATGCAATCTGTCTTCTGGTTTCCTTTCAAGAAGTTGTTAAGAGCAGATTCATTTTAATAAGAAAAGCTTCATCTCTGGCAGAGAGTAACTCTTCTTTAACACAAGGTGGCTTGAATGTGATCCAAACTTTAGCAAGCGACGCCTGACTCGGTTAATTGTGAAGAAACGTTATAATGAGCTGACATATTATTGTTTCAAAATTTTCAAATTCAATAGAACAGAAAACTTTACCGCCTGTGGCCTCGAGATAGCGTGGTGTCTTGTCACGCAGCTGGCCCGGGTTCGATCCCCGGTCGGGACAAGTTTCCTGGGTGAGGTTTTTATCGGGGTTTTTCCTCGCCTGTAAGACAAATGTCAGGAAATGTTAAAGCCCAAACTGTCCCCAAACATCATATCGGCATCATAATACACTCATTAAACCATATAAGAAATTGTTTACCGTTTGCTCTAAGGAAAATATTAGTAGAAATACTTGCAATGCCCCATTTTGATTATTGCGATACTCTTTTTACTGGCCTAAATACTGTTCTTACCCAAAGACTTCAACGTAATCATAATTCTTGCATACGTTTTATTTGTGATATACGCAGATTTTATCACGTTACACCATCCCTGAAACAATTATTGTCATGGCTTCGTCTACAAGATCGTAGATCTATGTCTTCTCTATAAAATATTACACACATCATTACCTTATTATTTATCACACAGCTTCACTAGACTCTCTGATACACATAAATTAGATACCCGATTCCATCAGTACATTGTCCTTTATATCCCTCCTCATCACACTACCTATAATTCGAAAACTTTTACAGTTTCTCTTGCTAGAACATGGAATTCCCTTCCACCCTGTGTCACAGACTGCCAAACTTTACCATCTTTCAGAAACAAATTTAAAATATAATTATTAACAGAAACATCTCACTGATATTACTTTTTAATAATTAATAATTTGTCTTTTCATTATTTAATAAAATTAGTTTTGAGATTTGTCAAAATATTTACCTAATGCCTTGTATAATAAACGATATATTTATTCATTATAGTTTACTTTTTTGTATTTTTTCTTTTCTTTTTATGTATAGTAGATTCGTATTTGTGATATTCATGAAAACGACCATTTAAAAGTTTTTCAAGCTAAGAATTAATTATTAATTTCTGCGATTGAATAATACAAATATTAAAAAACCTCCTAAATGTATTATATTACGTAGATGCTGTCTTAATATACTGACAGGTTTGGTATGATATTATGTGACATGACTGCTATATAAGATAATTAAACATAACAAAGGAATTCGATTAATGTAAACCCTCCACGAGGTGGTTAAAATGGACTTGGGTCCACTTTACACGAATACGTATACTTTATCAACAGGGGTGCTATACGTAAAAGCCATACACTTAATTACTTTTATTTAATATTCTCGCAATTTTACCTAACAAAGACCATCGCTGTCTGCAGATGAATGACGTGTCAATGTTATAATCAACGATAATTTTTCAAAACTTTAAATAAATTACGCTTTTTAATTACGACCAGCCATAAATACTTTCAGATTAATTTGTGCCTGTCTGTATAAATGAATAGAGTAAATAAACTTAAAATAGTCTAAAGGCTAGAATGGACTCTGGGGTCCAGCTTTACCCGAATATGAAGGTTAAAGTGGACCTCTCTTGCAATGTAAAAAAGTTTATAAATTATAAAGATGTTTCCATATTTGATTAAATAACAATGCTATTTCATAGATATAACACTATTGATAATCACTGTAATTAAACAAAATTCAAATTCCTTAATTAAAAGTAGAAAAAACAACAAATTCAAAATAGGGGTCCACATTCCCCGAAGTCCTTCTACATCAAAAGATTGTTTCACCTCTCTCCACTGACTAACAAACAAATTTGAGTGTTATGTATTTTGCTCATAAACTGCAGCGATGGAAAATAACTTTGTACTTTGTATTTTCATGCTTATACCGAGATATGGTTTTGACAGGAATTCAAACATAGAGGAAATTCGTTGGCTCTTTAAATATCTTTACGTCTGTAATCTATTATCGTATTTCAATTGACGTTAATTTCAACTCCGTTAACATTTTATAAATATCAATCCACAAAGATTTACAAATTATTTATTACAATGAATGCACTGAGAAAACTGTAAAGCCTGTCTTCAGGACGATCAACTTAAACACTGTGAGGCAGGAAAAATTAGATTGTAAAAAATGGCTACATTCATCTAAGTTAATGAGGAAAATAAACAAAGGAATATCTTGCACAGTACTAGAGTTTTAAAGTAACAATGGATACGGGAAGAACTCGTCTGTATATTATCTTCTGATAAGGAAATCAGAGTTAGTAAATAAAACACTCTACAGTAAGCAGTCAATGTGGTGTAAGGCTTCTGTATTCTTCTCCAAGTAGGAGTTTCGCGGTTGCAATTACTATAAAAGGTCGATGGGTTTTTACAGTACAGAAAATTATGAAATAAAATTCTCCTGGAGAATAATTTAAAATATACACACCACATGATACGAATCATTATATATATATACATCCATCCATCCATCCATAATAATTCTGCCCGAGGGCAGGTCCTTCACTACAATCAAAGCATTTTCATGCTATGCTTGCAGCTTTACAAGGGAATTGTAGGTGTGGTAGCTTCCCGTTGCTTTCCACACCGGTGAAGGATGATGATGATGATAATGAGAAGGATGATGATAATGATGATAATGACCATATGATTTCGGGGACCGTTTGGGCCTTAAAGTTTTCCTGACATTTGTCTTACAGGTGAGGAAAAAAACCGATAAAAACCTCATCCAGAAAAACTGTCCCGACCGGGGATCGAACCCGGGCCCGCTGCGTGACAAGGCAGCATGCTACCCCGAGACTACAGCGGTGGATATATATATATATATATATATATATATATATATATATATAATAGAATCCCAAGAATTATGCTGTATTGGAATGCTCATGACAGGAGGAAAACCCAGAGAACATGGTTGGTTGAAGTGAGAAGAAACATGATTAGCAAAGATGCTGAGGATAGAAATCTGTGGCGGAGCAAAATACATTTGGGACGAAGGATAACTATTGTAACGTATAGAAAATCCTAAATAAAAAATATATAAAGCATTTTCATGGAAATATTTCAGTTGAAGAATGCCAAACTCTGGGATTGTAATATTAGTCTCCCAGTCCCTCGCTGTGGTCTCGAGGTAGCGTGCTGGCTTGTTACGCAGGTGTTAGATTCCCTGTCGGGACAAACCTACTGGGTGAGGTTTTTTTGGAGTTTTTCCTAACCTGTAAGACAAATATCAGGAAGATATGTGGCCCAAACGGTCCCCGAATATCATCTGGCCATCATCATCAAGATCCCTCGGTGTGGAAAACTACGGGAAGCTACCACACATTATAATTCCCTAGTAAAGCTCTAAGGTGTAGCGTAACAATGCTATGATTGCAGTGAAAGACTTGCCTAGGGCAGAACACTATAGAATAGAATATAATCGGTAATGTAATAGTTATAATTCATCATCATCATCATCATCATGAACAAATTCGTTTTAGGCCATGTGGCCTGTACGGTAAACCTAGCGAAGATGGTCTTGATCTTTCCACCGATGTTTTGGTCTTCCTTGGTCCCTATGTCCAGTTGGGGTATATTGGAATGCCAATTTTGGAAGTCTATTTCTTGCCATTCTTCTCAGATGATTTTTGCATTCTTGTTGGTATCTTTGGATATCTTCATTTAAACTTGCTACTCCAATTTTTCCTCTGATAATAGTGTTCCTTTGGTGATCCAGTCTATTAACTCCTAACAATGATCTAAGGAGCGCATTTGGCTTACTTGAAGTTTATGAGAGTTTCTTTTATTTAAAATCCAAATTTCACTTCCGTATTTTAGAGCAGCTTTTGATGTGATGTTATGTAATCTTAGTTTTGTCTCTGTCCACATCTGTCATTAACCTATTTCTTGCTTTGTCGTCATCAGTGTGATCATTCCAGTCTTTGTTTAAGTTTCTTCGAGTAGTAGGAAGTCCCCTGGGTTGGTTACCAGCCATCCACAGAGCAAGACTAGTGGTAGGGCTGCTACCTTATAGCCTCTAGTCAGGCGTTCAAAATATGGAATTTCCTCCATATTCGATGGAACGGTTATACCGCCGTGACTCGGTCCCCATTACCTCGTTAGTTAAAAGCAGGGTGTACCACGTGCAGGTGAGGTTGAGAATTAGGTAGGAGAGGTTATAGAATGCACATCACTACCTCTTACACCCCTAGTTATAATTATAGATACAAATGGCTGTCTAGACGAATGTTATATTAGATTAGATTAGAAGAATAATTAACTGGGGTTTTCAATCCGCTTAACTTTGTTTATTGTAATATAGGACACATTGTTGATTGTTATTAATGAATGAAAATGAAATTTATTATTCGATGTTATGTGGTCTGTTATTATGTTCCTTGGGGACTTACAGAAAGCCTTCAACGGTGTAGCGGACTGGGCAGAAAGAAATGACCTAACTCTCAATGAATCAAAGACAGTTACAATGACCTTCAGAAAAGGAGGTAAAGAGGCACACCTAACATACAAAGGGAAAAACTTGACATCAGTAAAACAGTTCAAATACCTTGGAGTAACGATGCAGACGACAGGGACAACGTCACAGCACATATTAAAGACAGACAGAATGCTGCAGTAAGAGCAATGAGCGACATTAGGCACCTCCGGGAGATGTCACTACAGACAGCATTGAAACTCTTTCAGCTGAAAATAGTCCCGGTAGCAACTTATGGACTAGAAAATATATGGACGCACCTAAGTTACCAGAATCTAGTAGACCTAGAAAAAATTAAGAGCACGTACCTGAAACGAGCTCTGGGCCTATCGAAGTTCACACCCTCACGCCTAGCGTATGTACTGACAGGAGAGTTACCATTGGTGGAGGACTTGAGACAACAGCTTCTACTGCAATCCACCCCCAACTATGAGAAACTACTGAAAGACATGCAAAGGAAGCGCAGAGAGATATGGGATGACTTCTTTTGCACGGACGCGATGGTATACAAAGACTGGATGGAACCCGTGTATGACCTTCGAAACGCTGTGACAAGACTAGCGACGCACGGTTTCCACTTCAAAGTGTGTAAGACCAAGACATATCACCAACCGACGAACGAGTGTAAGTGCGAGTGGTGCGGGAAAAAGTGTGACAGATACCACGCCATATGGTGCGAGAACAGACAATCATCCCTGACCCAACTGAGTGACAAGTGAGCAAGATAAACTATTTACTAATCATGCATATTTTGTGCTTTACACTTATTAATTATTATGTTCCTGGTTTCCACACATCAAGTATACAGCACACGACTCATATCCCTATGTTCAGGTCTGCGTCCAGGACTCAAGAAAGGGCTACAAATTTCCCTTTAACCCTAAGTTCTCAGGCTTAGAATCTGAAGGAAGTACAGGAATGTGCCCCCTGGATCACCACAACTACATATCGTCGCTTAAGAAACAATACCGCGTAACACTCAAAATGAATATTTTACACGAGAAACAAAAATCTGTTTACTTTTCCGCTTAGTACCTTTGCATTGGAACCATTTTATCTGTAAGTTTAGCAAAGTCATGGTACAAAATTGCATCCCAATCAATGTTAGAACTGAGCGCTCTCCTTCCGTGATGCTAACAGTATAAAAATGTCAATTTCACCAAAAGTGTCAGTTACGCGGTATTGTTTCTTAAGCGACGATATGTTAAAAAATTGTGGTTCCCAGACTATAACATTTTTCACAATTGTTTTTTTTTTCAAATGCCCCAGGTTTGTCTTTCGACATTCCTGGTTTCTCTCCTGGCATGGCGTACTTGTAACCCACTTCTGAGGTTGGGGCGCGTGGAAGGCGGGGTTACGTTGCCCCGATGATATGATGGGTGATGATAATGATATTGGTGCGCCAGGAGATTCCTTAATCCTAAACGTAATCTAAGATTAATACGAATGATGATGATGATTGCGATAGCCATATGATTTCGGGGACCGTTTGGGCCTTAAAGTTTTCCTGACATTTGTCTTACAGGTGAGGAAAAAACCCGATAAAAACCTCACCCAGAAAAACTGCCCCGACCGGGGATCGAACCCGGGCCCGCTGCGTGACAAGGCAGCATGCTACCCCAAGACCACAGCGTGGACATTTTTCACAATTATTATATATAACATATCGCTCATTTGCTGCAACAACGTCATAACTCAAAAAACATAGTTTTTCAGAAGAAGCAATTAAAGGTTAGAAATCCATATACCTTTGCCTGTATTTGTCATAAATATCAAATTAACTATACCAACTCTTTGTATACAATAGTTTATGTCGTTCGTCCTGAATATTGAATTGAGTTTTGTCTTTCATGTAGTACCAATAACTCAAAATCGACAATTTTTGAGTTATGACGTTGTTGCAGCAAATGAGCGAATATCAATAATGTCAGTATCAAGAAGGTTCCTGAAGATGAAGCATAACTTCGAAAGCTTTGAATTTTAATAATATAACGATGATTATAATATAATATATTGTAGTTCAGGAAGACTATTTTATATAAGATATAACATTATATTATTTTTGGTCTGGATATCTTACCTCAATATTAATGTTGATTTGTTCTTGGACATGTTTCAAAACAATTCTGTTTTATCGTCAGCTTTCCCACAGAATTGTTTTGAAACATGTCCAAGAACAAATCAACATTAATATTGAGGTAAGATGTCCAGACCAAAAATAATATAATTAAAATAACCTCAAAATGTAACTTCCTAAAATTAAATATTAAGGTATAACATGTTTATAATTTTATACTTCAAATAATTTTAACCTTAAGGTGTTCAAAAAATGAATATTAAAAGTATAGATTCATAAAGTCATTATAATTGATGCATAATTAGTTTAATTTTTTTAAATTAAAATGTTTATGTATTGTACAATTAGACAAAATGTCCTATATTCTCTTTCATTCTTTATAAAATCATTAAACTTATGACAGTTTGAATGAATGAAAAGGAATTTATCTGTATGTCTTCACATTTAAGCGGATGGAAACACATCAAAAGGGCTCTCGACCTCTCTTTACCTACACATATACATATGTGTAAAAGCGCTTTCACTATCCAGTTATTTGTGGAAGTTTTCAATCAATAACTCATTCACATTGACTCGAATGTTCTCTTTGTGTTTAAAAATAGAATCTAAAATATTTCTCTTTTTTTATATTTCTATTTAGAAACCAGAAAGTTATTGAAATTGTAATAAAAATACATTAACTGTTACTTTTTCAAAATCGAACTGTTGCATCACAAATTCGGTAATTTCTTGCACAGAAACCACTTAAAAATACAACGTATCCTGTTGCGTATGGTAACCTCAGCCTTTTAATTAATGCAATATTATTTAATATTGTAGCCTTTATTAATTAATTTAATAATAGAAATCAGATTAGAGACGGCAGAAATTAAATACTTACGTTTCGTGGCAGGATATACATTAATTGATAAAAAACTAAGTGAAGATATTCGTAAAGATGTACAAATATTCAGTTTGACTGATAAAATAGAAGAGTATAGGAGAAAATTGTATGAACAAGTCTGCAGAATGGATACCAACAGATTGTCTTGGAAAAGTCTGAACTATCAACCAAGATGGGGTAAAAAAAGATATCGGGGACGCCCAGCTATGTTACTTGGAGCCGGAACGAACCAATAAGGTTTAATCCTTGTATGAAGAAGGATAAAAGTCATTTTTTGTATGGAAGCGAGGCGTGGTCCTTGCGTCACCATGGTAAACCAAGAACATAGTTTATTCCTGCGATTTTTAAATGGAGCAACATTAAGAGATAAAATATATAGTGGAGATCTAGGAAATAAATGGAAGGTGGAAGAGCTAGTAAAGGACATATACAAGTATCAGATTAAAATGGAAACAGCATGTTTTGAGAATGGCAGAGATCCAGTTACCAACCACGCAGTAGGAGAGACCTGAAGACATTCTGCTATGGATCATTTCGCGTAGTCGCAAAACAGGTGATTAGCCTACACCTGGAGAGGAAAGAAGCAAATTTCCCCAATTCATTTCCGTTTTCAGATACTGAGTATAACAGTAATAATGGAGGTCTATATACCAGAGAGTCCACTGCTGTGGTTGCGAGGTAGAGTGCTACCTTGTCACGCAGCGGGCCCGGGTTGGATTCCCGTCGGGACAAGCTTCCTGGGTGAGGTATTTTCCGGAATTTTCCTCACCTGTAAGACAAATGTCAGGTAGCTTTGAGGCCCAAAAGGTCACTGAACATCATCTGGCCATCTTCATCACCATTATCATCCACGGTGTGTATTATAAACCCAACTGGATTTCTTAGGCTTAAAGGACCTTCGGGACTTGGAAAATCTGGTAGCGTGTTTATCTAGCCGAGCGTTAGTATGAGGATGTACAGTATTATGTTTTGAAATAAACAAATGGAGTCTTATTTTAAACTATTTTATTACTAAAGTATAAATAATTAGAATCCCTAAGTATTCTAGCCCTAAATAACCAATCTAAGCCTATATTAAAACTACAGTACTTTCTGGGGTTTGAGAGAGTGGGAGTTGTGGAAGTTATAAATCTGCCCTAATGTACATATTTAAAAATGTTATATCCCTTTTTGAAAATATAGTATTAAAACAGTCTACATTGTTTAGAATTCTACTATCCCTTGAAAAGCATGTATCAAAATAGTTAAGGTAATTGATTCTTTTTACAAAAAGTCCCTGACACATATTAAGAAAAATGGTAGCTTACTCACCCATCAACACCTATGGTTGTCACACATCAACAGACCGAGACCCTCACTACCCCAGGGTTATATACTCAATTTGACCTCTAGTTACCCTAACTGTACTCACTAACATTCCACTAAACTAAATGTAGGGATGTTTACAGTTAGCTAAACAAAACTTTGCTCTGAACTATACCATGTCTAAACTCTATTTCAACAGACTTTGCTTGAATAATTAAAATAATCTATAAAACAATTAAAAATCTATATAAAAGACTATATTCATAACAGTGTGGAAAGCAACGGGAAGCTACTACACCTATAATTCCCTACTAAAACTGCAAAGCATGGAATGATGAATATGTTATTATTGCAGTGAAGGACCGGTCCTAGGGCAGAACACTATAGAATGGAATATCCCATACTTTGCACTTGTTCAATATAGTTCTATGTTAAATTAATAGTACATAACACGGCAGTTCATCTAGTTTTATTATATGTATACGATACATGGTATCTGACTTTAAGAGAGGAGGAAAGTTGACAAATATTTGAGTATGAAGTCCTTAGCAAACTTTTTCAGAAAAGAGATACGAAGAAACATATTAATGGAGGAAACTACAAAACAGTGAGCTCGATGATCTTTGTGGGAAATCAGATGTAATAAAGTAATAAAGTTGGGTAGACTGCGATAGCGAGGACAAGTATGGGCACTGAATAAAAGAGTAGCACAGAAACTTCTTGAACGAAAAACAGAGGGAAAGAGCCGATACCAATAATAAGATTTGCAGAATGATACTAAAATTAATTTCAGGAAAATGAATTATACAGTGATTTACTGGAAAATGTTAGTTCAGGATAGGGATGTATGGAGAACTTAACTCCGCGCGGCACTGAACCTCCTGGTTAGATAGTGCCAGTCAGTTATAATGTCTACAAACTCTTTAGACAAATTTGATTTTCTATGCTTCAATCAACTTTTAAACCTCTCGTCTTACAGGTATATTTAAGCCTAATGCCACCCGTTAGTGGCACTACTTGTCGGGCGAGGAATTTTATAAACTATGGATCACACACAAGGTCATGGATGGTGTCCCACCGAATGAGTGGTCAGCTCAATATCAATACCTCTTTTCAGACAACACAACATGAAGACGAAACACAGCCATTCAAACACATATTCATACTAAACATGGCAAGCTCACTGTTTTTACAAAGAACCCTATAAACATGTTTGGGGAAGAGAATCCTAGGATTTAAAGAGTGATCAGGGCTTGCTTGGTTTAGTTTAGGGGGATGGAAATTTCTAAAAATTACAGACGATCACGATATGCGAATATGTTCAATGTGCGGAAGCTTTGAAGACGAGATACATACATTAGGAAAATGTAACGATTTAGAATATTGGATGGCGTCAGTTATTATCGGAAAGATTTCTAAATTCAAATCGTGAAAGATTGGCATGCTACAAGGTAATGGTAAATCCAGAAAATTGGATAAACGCGGAAAATAAGAACAACACTCATTTATGAATAAATACGTATTATCAAAATGCAATACCATTAATTCTTAATAATTCTACATAACTTAATTAGTGTATAATGTTACTGTATTATTATATAATTGTAATATTATTGTATTTTCTTTATTTAATTGTACTATTATTGTTTTCTTTTTGTTTTTCTTTATACTATTACCTAATATTACTTTATTGTAACAGTCAACAGCATGTACGGCTTACTGCCCGTGCGACCCATATTTGTAAATAACGTTGTATATATCTTACTTTTATAGTCTAATAAAGTCCTATTACTACTACTACTACTACTACTACTACTACTAAACATGGCGAATATGATAATGGTTATTGTGGTCAGATGATGCCCGTTTGAGCCTTACGTTTCGTGGTATTCGTTTTACAGATACATAAAAACGTATTATCAGCAATCATATCAATATGTAGTAATTAATGGTTTCTCTTATTTTTGTGTGTTGTAGAAATCTTTTTACAGTTTCTCTTGCTAGAACATGGAATTCTCTTTCACCCTATGTCAGAGACTGCCTAACTTTCCCATCCCTCAAAGACAAACTGCTAATAAAATTATTAACAGAAATATCTCACTAATATTTTTTTGGCAAATCATTATGTTTTTCCTTTATTCAATAAAAATAGTATTAAAATGTATTTTTTTTGTAATGTCTTATATATGCCTAATTCATTACAGTTTATTACTTTTTTCTATTTATCTTTATTTTATAATAGATACGAGCTGTTATTTCTTTGTTTTAATTTTAATTGTCTTTAATATTAGTGTATTGTTGGGCATCAGTTTTATTATTGTTCAGTTTATTATTTAGTATGTAATATTATTGTAAATGTCCACCGCTGTGGTCTCGGGGTAGCGTGCTGCCTTGTCACGCAGCGGGCCCGGGTTCGATCCCCGGTCGGGACAGTTTTTCTGGGTGAGGTTTTATCGGGGTTTTTCCTCACCTGCAAGACAAATGTCAGGAAAACTTCAAGGCCCAAACGGTCCCCGAAATCATATGGCCATCGCAATCATCTTCATTCATATTCATCTTAGGCTAAGCTTAGGATTAGGGACTCTCCTGGCGCACCATTATCATCATCATCACTCATCATATCATCGGGGCAACGTAACCCCGCCTTCCAGGCGCCCCAACCTCAGAAGTGGGTTACAAGTACGCCATGCCAGGAGAGAAACCAGGAATGTCGAAAGACAAACCTGGGGCATTTGGAAAATATATATATATATATATATTATTGTAAATTTTTATATTTAAATTTCATAAGTTTGTCCTGGCTGAGTGGAAGAGAAGGTCACAGGCCCTTAACTCCACCAGGCTAAACTGATAAATAAAAATAAAATGTAATCAGTTTAATACTACAGTGTTCAACATGTCGAGGAACAATTACTAGAAGCTCAATACGACGCTGAGTGACGCGTAACGTCAAGAGTCTCGACGCGCGATGTTTCATTAATAAGATATTGGATTTGTGTCAGCAACAATTAAGTTCGTTACATTATCCTAAGTTCTAACTTGTATCACACAAAAACTCAAGGTTTCGATCTTCTATAATTTCAGTATCACGTATCAAACAAGCAAGTGCTTCATGTTCAGTGAAACTGATCTTTACTCAAAAAGTTGTTTAAAAACAATAACCCATTGTAGGCCTACTCTCTACATTTCAACGTATGTTTTACCTCACATAACGGATAAGTGGATAAAGATTGAGGATTCTCTGTTATTAACAAAAACCCATCAAATAATTTTAAAATCTGAGTGAAAGGAATTATTAAATTATAATTGTATTTTAAAAACTAACTAGATAATGGGTGAACTGCATTTCTACTTACTCTTGATTTTTCAGTTTATTGTTGTAAACTATAGCTCTTCTTCTGTATTTACTAACTTTTTTTAATATTTTAAACTTTTTCAAACAATTTGTATAACATTATTAGACAATTTTCAAGTATTTATTTAAACACGCAAATCATAATGACACCGTTTGACAATATTGTGATGCTAACTGCTATTTTCTCCACAGACTATATTACTTAGTCTATGATTTTTCGATCGCTGGTTTAGATTATCGCTGGTTAGAACGGCGTTAGGAAGTGATAAGTAAGTGTACACCCATTTTAATAAACGTTTGGTAATTTTAATATTATTAATATATTTCATTAACATAGATTTGGGAATTTATTGCAAAGTTTGGTCATTTAAATATCATAGCGACGTGCTGCCATCTAGCATAAGCTATATGAACTTTAGTATGATATCGATAATAATCGATATGTGGCAAGGATGATAATCGATATGTGGTTCGATGATGGGTTATCGCTGGCTTTATAAACTCTGACGCATACGCACTGTTGTTCTATAGGACTTTGAAAATATATGAAGTAAGTTTAAGCGCAGTTTTTTCTGAAACATTAAAGGTTGATTAAATGTTGTGGTATATGCTGAGTTGCACAAAACATGGCGGTTTTTAATTTCGGATATCAGGTAAACCTCCACTTCTAATTGTCGGATTTCGCTTATGATATATTTCATTAACATAGATTTGGGAATTTATTGCAAAGTTTGGTCATTTAAATATCATAGCGACGTGCTGCCATCTAGCATAAGCTATATGAACTTTAGTATGATATCGATAATAATCGATATGTGGCAAGGATGATAATCGATATGTGGTTCGATGATGGGTTATCGCTGGCTTTATAAACTCTGACGCATACGCACTGTTGTTCTATAGGACTTTGAAAATATATGAAGTAAGTTTAAGCGCAGTTTTTTCTGAAACATTAAAGGTTGATTAAATGTTGTATATGCTGAGATGCACAAAACATGGCGGTTTTTAATTTCGGATATCAGGTAAACCTCCACTTCTAATTGTCGGATTTCGCTTATTTTTGCACAATACCTACCTCGTTTATTAATTATATATATATTTTTCTTATCATACCATATTAAGCTTGCATTGCTCAATGTTAAAGATTTAATTATAACATCGATAAAGCGTCACTGCTATAAAGTAAAATAAATATTCTCTTTAATTTGTTTACTTGTTATAGTCGGCTGCTAGATGGCAGTGAAGACAGTGTTCTCGCGACATCTAGTAATAATGGAGAGTATAATACATATATAAGAAAAATAAGTGTTTGAATTGGATTCGCCTGGTAGTGTAATGGATATCACGCCGAGGTACAGACTCAGAGATCCGGGTTTGAATCCCGTCCAGGCATTTATTTTTCTTATCATACCATATATATGTGTGTGTGTGTGTGTGTGTGTGTGTATACTTACATGTAATGATTATGTAAATAAATTTAAGTATTCAAATTACTTTAACTTCATATGACGTGTGGAAATAGTGTCATTCAACCGTAATCGAGAAAATAATGTGTGAACGTAGAGAAATAATATATGCTGAACTCAATACTACGGAGTAAGAATATTTCACGTTAAACATAAATATAACCTACTGTACAGTCCTTTGTTGAAAGTGTGATGTTATAACTAACTCACTGGCTCTATCGAACCTATAGGTTCATGACCATGAGGACATAAGCTCTCCATACATCTCTACCCTGAGCTAATGTTTTCCAATCATCCCTGTATAATGTATCTTCATCAGATCATGGATAATGTTATTCTCCCACTCATCCTTGGTCTACCAACTGGGCGTTTTTCCTTCAAGAATTTTCCATCACGTCTTTCATTCCACATGCCACATCTCCTTCCCATCGCAATCTACGAGACTTAACTGATCTTATTATATCTGGCTTCATATACATATAATGTAAAATTAAATAAAGTTAAAATATGCACCTTCTTAGGTGAGTGCCGTCTTATCCTCAACTTGTAAAAAGATAGGATGTATGTTTTTTGTCTGAAGGCCTTTCAGAATATCCATTCCATCATCAGCAGGTATTTCTTCGCTACATTTATTGATGTTCTCGATGCTAGTCTTAATGTAGTGACTAAAGTTTCTTCCTGACGATATTGTATAGTGGGTTGTTTAGTCGGGGATCCTTTCATTTATTAACACCTTGTTATCTATCTCCTTGGTAATTTGCAGGTCTTCCAATATATTGATTTTTGTCGGGTTCCCTTATTGTGTACTATTGTAAGGGTGTCTTCTATTGAATTCATTCTATGTCTGGCGTTTATTATGTGCTTAGAGTAATTAGACTTTCCATATGCGTATACGAAATCGTTATACTGCTCATTAAACCTTATGTTGAAACTTCTTTTCGCTCTACCTATATAGAACTTGTCACAATCTTTGCATGTTAATTTTTATACTCCCTTGCTATTAAATTTATTATGTTTTTCTATATTGTTATTTATTACATTATTTAAATTATTATTAGTTTTATAGGTTATGTTTATTTTTTTTATTTTTCTCAATGTTTTTTTTTTCCAATTTTATGGTTTCTTGGCCAGTATAAAGGTAAAAGGTAAAGTGATCCCACTACAGGCCTCAGGAGGCCCTTGGGGTAGTAGGAGGTTAGGGCTCCCACTTTTTCTTGACAATCGGCACTTGATGTCAGCCGGGTTGTCAGCCCTGCGTGACGGCCGCCTTTACCCCAGAACAAGCGTCTGGTACTCATTTTAGTTAGAGGCTGAGTCGACCCCAGGGCCATAGTGCCGCCAGAAGGTTTGGGTCCGTTTAAAAATCCTGACCCCACCGGGACTCGAACCCTCGATCCTCCGGCTTGTAGCTCAGTGCCTTAACCACTACGCTACGGCGTGCCCCCTCTTGGCCAGTATATGTTAATGTAATCCAGGTACTATTAATGTTTGTTTCTCTTTCGAGTTTCGTTATTTTAATTATGTCAGTTTTCTTCTTTTGTTTTCTTACAAGTTGAGGATGACGGTACTGACCTGAGAAGGTACATATTTTAACTTTATTTTATTTTATGACTATCCACCTCAACGGTTTTAAGAAACGGAAGTATTACTTGTATGGTAAACTCCGATTAAATTTTGCTCAGAGGCTTCAATTTAGGTTTGAGGTCCTTTTACGAGACCAAAAATCTTCAAACTGAACTCATAGCTCAAAGTCTCTCCCACAGGATTTGCACCATTAATTTCTCCATACTAAAATATCCATAAACCTCGGCCAGGTTTGAACCAGCGACCATCGGGAAGATGTCACCCACATTAAGTGATCAAACTTCGAGAAGACAACACCGCAAGACACGACCAAGAATCCCGAAAATATATTTTAAAATACGTACTTATTTACTCACTGGCACTATCGAACCCGTAGGTTCATGGCCGCGCGGACATAAGCTCTCCATACATCTCTATCCTGAGCTAATGCTTTCCAATCATTCCCTGTATAATCTACTTCCCTCAAATCATAGTTAATGTTATTCTCCCACCTCATTCTTGGTCTACCAACTGGGCGTTTTCCCTCTGGCTTTCCTACAAGAAGCCTCCATGCAAGTCTTTCATTCCCCATACGCTCAACATGTCCTGCCCACCGCAGTCTACGAGACATAACTGTTCTTATTATAGCTGGCTTCCTATAAAGACCACGTAGTTCATTGTTATGTTGTCTTCTCCATTCACCTGTCTGTTCATCTCTCTTTGGTCCAAAATTTTTCCTAAGCACTTTATTCTCAAATACTTGTAATCTCCTTTCCTCCCTTAAAGTAAGAGTCCATGTTTCGCACCCATATAATATAACTGGTAGAATAATAGTTTTATATATTTTCAGTTTAACGTTTTTTTAAAGGAGTTGGGACATCAAGAGTCTCTGCAATGCATAATTTTAAAATATGTATTTAAATTTCTTCGAAACAACACAATAAAGACCATAGAGAAAATTTTAGTATCATGACTTATCTACAAGATGAAATATTACAACTAGACAAACGCTGCTAGCGACAGATAAAGATCATCTATGAAGAATGTGAAACAAAAAAATCCTTTTTGGAGCAAATGAGGATGTGACAAAGAAAGTTGAGAAACGGCAGTGGTTTTGTGTGTGGGCGATTCCAGATGTATTTGTAGATTGGAATCGAACAGACAAAAAAAGTAGACTGATCAAAAAAGTTTTAAATGTGACATCACGAGAGAATGAGGACATACAGAATAAGATGAGAACAAAATTTCTGCAACTGAAGAGTTGAGATAAAATACGAACTGACAGAGTGGAGTTAAAAAACTGACTACTGCAACATCTGAAGTTTCTCTTGTTCCACGAGGAATCAATAAGCCCTATGTAAGTATTCCTTTCTCTTGTAGATTTTTTTATTCAGTGGGTTCTGCTTAATATACTCATCATCATCATCATCATCATCTTTGGTGCTACAGCTCTTTGCAGGCCTTGACCGCCCCAACTATGCACCTCCATCCATTTATATATTCTGCCTTCCTCCTCCATCCTTGGACTTCCATAACCTTCAGATCCTTTTCCACGCTGTCTAGCCATCTAGTAAGAGGTCTTCCAACTTTTCTTTTTCCCTCTATTTTAGAAAATGTAACTCTAGGCAATGTCTGTTTCTTCCAGTCGATGTAAATAGCCCAGCCATCTCAACCGTGAAGATTTTGTTATTCTCATTATGATAGTATCGCCATATAAGTCATATAATTCAGGATTTTTCTTCTTCTTCACTTCACGGGCTAGGCAAATTGCCTGTTCCGCCTCACAGTTGTTCTGTCCATCTTTTCACTGGCCTTCCTACATTTCTTGAACCTCTTGGCTTGTAGTTGAACGCTGCTCTTTGGTAATCTTGATACATTCATTCTTTCCACGTGTCTAAACCATTTCTCTCGATCTTCTCTGATTTTCTCATCCAATGGATAGGTTATATATTTAACTCTGTTCTTATATCTTCATTCCTTATCCAATCCAATCTTGTGCAGCCTTTTGTTCTTCTAAGGAAGTTCATTTCTGCGCTTTGTATTCTAATTTGCAGTTTTTTGGCCATTACCCAAGTTTCGCTCCCATAAAGTAATACAGGAACTGCCAATGTTTTATAAATGTTCAATCTAGTATCTCTTCTTGTTTTATTCTTAAATGTTTTATGTATAGTTCCGAATATCATTCATGATTATATCTAATAATAATAGTTTTATTTATAATAATAATAATAATAATAATAATAATAATAATAATAATAATAATAATAATAGTAATAATAATAATAACACTAATAATAATAACAATAATAATAATAATAATAATAATAATAATAATAATAATAATAATAATAATAGCTTCATTTTACCAGGCAGAGTTAAGACATAAGGCCTTGTCTGCCATTCAACCAGGTTTTAAAAAAATACAAAAAAATAGTCTTACATCTAAATTGCAATAAACATAAACGATTACATGTTATAAATGCAATGCAATTAATATTTATAATGTATATTGATTTACTCTAGATTTAACGAATTAAATGTATAATATGTACAAGATATAAAAGAAAACGAGAAAAAAATTATATATATCTACTGCGCCATTGCCATTTTCATTTCTCGGTCCATAGATTTTCCTTAGAATCTTTATTTCAAATACTTTTAAATTAATTAAATTATTTTCACCACTTTTAGTTAATGGCCAAGTTTCACTTCGGACAAGATAACAGACCTCAGGAGAGCTTTTGTATGTTTTGGATATAATTCGATGGCTAAGATATCGACTACATATTAATTTCAACTGTGTCAGTAGAACTAAATTTCGCGGACAAATACAAATCAGTATATCTCTTAAGTAAAAGAAACTAGACCATTCTTTTTACAACAAATATGGCAGTCGTTTCTAAGCAGAATAATCTATTCTATTTAATATTTCAGAAGTGTGGAATATCAGACGACATAACTAACTAGCTAATTCACTGGCACTATGGAACCCGTAGGTTCATGGCCGCGCGTACACAAGCTCTCCATACATCCATATCCTGAGCCCATGTTTACCAATCATCCCCTGTATAATATACTTCCCTCAAATCATATTTAATATTATTCTCCCACCTCATTCTTGGTCTACCATCTTTGCGTTTCCCCTATGGGTTTCCTACAAGAAGCTTTCATGCACCTCATTCATTCCCCATTCGTGCCACATGTCCTGTCCATTGCAGTCCACGAGACTTAACTGTTACGCAGTCTTCTCCATTCAACTGTCTGTTCATCTCTCTTTGGTCCAAAAATTTTCCTAAGAACTTTATTCTCAAATACTCGTAATCTCCTTTCCTACCTCAAAGTAAGAGTCCATGTTTCGCATCCATATAATATCCATCCATTCATAGTAATCCTGGCCGAGGGCAGGTCTTTCACTACAATCATAGCTTTTTATGCTATGCTTTGCAGCTGTACTAGGGAATTGTAGGTGTGTTAGCTTCCCGTTGCTTTCCACACCGGTGAAAGATGATGATGCAAAGGATGATGATGATGGCCGGATAATTTTCGGGGACCGTTAGACCCTAAGCTTCCTGACATTTGTCTCACAGGTGAGGAAAAACCCCGAAAAAACCTCACCCAGGAGCCTGTCCCGACCGGGAATCGAAGCCGGGTCCCCTGCGTGATAAGGCAGCACGCTACCTCGAGACCGCAACGGTAGACCCATATTATATAACTGTTAGAATAATAGCTTTATATTTTTATCAGTTTAACGTTTTTCAAAAGGAGTTGGGACGTCAAGAGACTCTGCAAGCATTTCCAGAATTGGGCCTATGTTTAATTTTCTGTGCATCTCATTCCTATTTGTGATTATTGTTCCTAAATACATCACACGACATAAATATATAATTAAGTTAGTAACCTGAGAATTCCGAAGAACTCAATGCTGCAGTGATATACTTCTCTAATTTAATTATTGTAACTTTGGACATTAAGAATCAACACTGAAAAGATTAGTCATTATGTGAAGTAATATAGATTAATAGTTTTTCTATGTATTAGCTTAGTATAGAATTGAACCGAAAATCACATACAATAAGCTATGCAACTCTAAATGTTGCACATGCGTGCCCATTCAATTAGTGATGAATTGTGATGAATTGGATGTAGCCCTTCACAAAAGTAACCATGACCAGCAGAATTCACTTTGGTTGGTCCAAAAAAAAAAAATACAAACACACACACACACACACACACATATATATATATATATATATATATATATATATATATCATCATCAACAAATTCGTTTTAGGCCATGTAGCCTGTACGGTAAACCTAGCGAACATGGTCTTGATCTTTCCACCGATGTTTTGGTCTTCCTTTGTCCCTATGTCCAGTTGGGGTATATATATATATATATATATATTTATATATATACCCATTCTTAGTAATTCTGCCCGAGGGCAGGTCCCTTACTGCAATCATACCATTTTTCATGCTATGCTTAGCAGCTTTACTAGGGAATTGTAGGTGTGGTAGCTTCCCGTTGCTTTCCACACTAGTGAAGGATGATGATGCTGATGACAATGGTGAGAATGAGGATGATGATGTTGACGGCCATATTATTTCGGGGACCGTTTGGGCCTTAAAGTTTTCCTGACATTTGTCTTACAGGTGAGGAGAACCTCACCCAGAAAAACTGCCCGACCGGGGATCGAACCCGGGCCATCTGCGTGACAAGGCAGCACGCTACCTCGAGACCACAGCGGTAGACATATATATATATATATATATATATATATATGGTTTTTCCTCATCTGTAAGACAAATGTCAGGAAAACTTTAAGGCCCAAACAGTCCCCGAAATCATATGGCCATTATCATCATCCTTCACCGGTGTGGAAAGCAACGGCAAGCTACCACACCTTTTTATTCAGGCTTGAGGATCTTAACCGAGCCTGAAAATCTTCAGACTCGGGACCCACAGTTTAAAGTCTTTCCCGAAGGACTTTTTTCTTGGATTTTTCAATCCTAAAAAATCCATCGACCCGCGACCCTCGGAACCAGAGTCAAAGATATATGTGTATATATAGATATATATATGTCCACCGCTGTGGTCTTGAGATAGCGTGCTGCCTTGTTACGCAGCAGACCCGGGTTCGATCCCCGGTCGGGGCCGTTTTTCTGGGTGAGGTTTTTATCGGGATTTTTCCTCACCTGTAAGACAAATGTCAGGAAAGTTTAAGGCCCAAGCGGTCCCTGAAATCATATGGCCATCACCATCATCCTTGACCGGTGTGGAAAGCAACGGGAAGCTACCACACCTACAATTCCCTAGTAAAACAGCAAGCATAGCATGAAAATGCTATGATTGCAGTGAAATACCTGCCTTCGGGCAGAATTACTATGGATGGATATATATTCGGCGACATACATTGTGGTTATGTTAATTGATTTATTTCTATTATAAGAGTGAAATTACTTTTCTTTTAAAATCGATAATTTAATATTCAATTAAAATTAATTTTTATGTAAAACATCGATATCTAAAAGTGTCTCAACAGTTACTGATTTTAGTTAATAATTAAGTCCATTATTATTATTATTATTATTATTATTATTATTATTATTATTTTATTATTTTATTAATGGATCGCCTTGGGTACCATAGGATTTAAATGCTTTTTCTTGAAATTAATTTCACAGATGTTTATACATAATATCCAAATTAATATTTTTTCACAATTTTTTACTGATTCTTCACAAATAATATTGATGCGGTTAGAAGCTAAGAAATGTAAGTTATTTTTTCGCATAAAAAAGTTTGGTGCAAATAATTACATTCTTGAATCATGTTTTATTTAGAGGCAAAAGGGTATAATTGTATGGTAAGACAGATAATCAACGATAGTTATCATTTTCAACTCCTAAGATTTTCTTAACCCTCCATGGTATCTTTACCTTGTCGTGGTGGAGTGGCTTGTGTGCTTAAATGATCCTGAGAGCTATGCCGGCGGTAGCATTGCTGCCGATAGGGTTACCCATGCCGGACTGGTCGAAGGTGATAAGCCAGACGAAATAAGTACCTTGGTCGAAAGAGTGACGATCTTTCACCGTAAAAATACAACCGTCAAGAAATGCGGACATGGGTTCTACTGGGGTAAAATTTTCCGGAGGTCAAATAGTCCCCCATTCGGTTCTCCGGGCGGGGACTACTTCAGGGAACCCATGCCAAAGCAACATTAACTATGATTTGAGGGAAGTAGATTATACAGGGAATGATTGGAAAGCATTAGCTCAGGATAGGGATGTATGGAGAGCTTATGTCCGCGCGGCCATGAACCTACGGGTTCGATAGTGCCAGTGAGTAAGTAAGTAAGTAAGTAAGTAAGATTTTCTTAAACAACTTAATGTTTAAACCTGTTCTTTCTCAGTAGAAATCTGCAAAACTTGTACTCTCACCCCTTTTCATTCAATTCTATTTCGAGCCTTTTATCTAATTTGTGCTAAAACCAATCTTAAAATCGAAAGATACCAAATGAAAATGTTTTCTAAATTCACGTGTATTTTTATTGTATGAAAATTAGACGAATATTTTCCGCCATTATAAAATAATAAATTCTCATAAAAGGACTACTTTTCTTCTTCTTCTTCTTCTTCTTCTTCTTCACTTCACAGGCTAGGCAAAATGCCTGTTCCGCCTCACAGTTGTTCTGTCCATTTTTCCACTGGCCTTCCTACATTCCTTGAACCTCTTGGCTTGTAGTTAAATTGCTACTTTTGGTAATCTTGTTACGTTCATTCTTTTTACATGTCTAAATAATTTTTCTCTATATCCAGGACTACTTTTTAAAGATTATTTACCTCATGCCCGAAGTGGGAGTCAATGACCAATCACGTTTCATGAATTTTGTTTTACAACCAATGACAGTCTTGTTTCACCTCGATATTTATCGGGTTCTGTTTAACAAAATAAATAAAGCTTCTCCTTCTTAATACTCTGAACAGGTCATAGCAGTGACTGACTCTCCAACAAATACATTTAATATATCAAATAATGAACAGATTCCTTCGAACTACACATTTGATAACTGTGTTTTCAATAATTGTGTTTTTAAAAATAATTTTACTGAGTTGTTTCTTAGAAAAATTAATTATTAACCTATAATGTCGGTTATAATATACAGTTTGATGTGTTTCATTTTTCTCCACTAGGGTGCATTCTTGCAATATTGCGATCTTATTTGGCAGTAAATAATATAATCAAATTGCAGTGGATTAACAAATTAAACATAACCACACATTTCTGATTTATTTTCGAAAATCACCGTTTACATTAAATATATAAATATTTTTAAAAAACTATATTTAAATAATGATTTTTGAGTAAACAGCATAATTTTATTCGTTAAATAATCCTAACGAATACCACTGTTAATTTCCAAATCCTCTTGAAAAAATTGGAAATCACTCGTGACATTACTTATGATAAATATATGTTTACGACCCAAAGAGTAAACGGGATATTTTCATTAGGTTTATCCCAAAAAATTGTATTTAAAATGAGCGCGCTATTAGGTTATTTTAAGCTTGCTTAGGCATAATATGTATTATGGGAATTGTAATTTTCTGTTGTGCTAAGTATTTTTATACCTAAGAAAATATTTCTACAAAGTTTCTCAATGTCGATATTATGGTATGTGTTTGTTTATACTTCGCTTGTAAGCTATCTAAAAATAATCGTTAAATTTCTACAAATAGGTTAAAGTTCACGGCTGCTAGTGAAAAATTTAATTTGTTTAAAGCTATCTGCAAACAGAAATATCTTCCCATCTAAAATGTTTGTATAAAGATGACCTCAGGCTTTGGTTAGGTTATAAAATTCTCTAATTAGTAAGAACGACACTTGTAATTATTTCAAGGAAAATGAAAATCTGGATATTGGTATGTTGTTTGCTGTGCGTATCACGCATGCTCAGGTCTATCTGTAAATAACTCCCGGGCATTTACATAGCAAGAGATTCTCTCTAATACTCTTTTAATTACCACGCATATAAATAGATTTATATAAAAGAAACAAATATATATATTGATTTTGACCCTGTGATGATTTATAATTTTTCGCATATATATATATATATATATATATATATATATATTTATATATACACACACACACCGTGTTCCAAAATGATGGACGGATTTTTAAGTAGTTGGTATAATAAAAAGTAAAGTGATCCCACTACAGGCCTCAGGAGGCCCTTGGGATACTATGAGGTTAAGGCTCCCAATTTTTCTGGACAATCTGCACTTGATGTCAGCCGGGTTTCAGCTCTGCGTGATGGCCGCCTTTACCCCCAGAACAAGCATCTAGTACTCATTTCCGTTAGAGGCTCAGTCGACCCTAGGGACATAATGCCGGCAGAGGGTTTGGGTCAGTTTAAAAATCCTGACCCCACCGGGACTCGAGCCCTCGATCTTCCGGCTTGTAGCGCAGTGCGTTAACCACTACGCTACGGCGTGCTCCCATAGTAGTTGGTATAGCTTTACAAACGAAATTGGATGCGTGACTATTTGCTATAATGAAAGAAACACTGTGAAAGTTTAATATCCTGTATGCAGTTATTTGTTTCTTGCCATTGTTACGTCATAGCGCAGCGTTAAATTTGTGAAAATGGCGACTCCTGTACAGAAGCCATTCTCTATGTTGTAATTTGCGAGATCTAGTTCCATTGTTGCAGTGTAGCGAGCTTTCAGACGGCAATTTGGTATTGATCCTCAGACAGATAAGAGTATCGTCGATGGTATAGACAGTTAGAAACAAGTGGATGCATCTCTTAAAGGAAAAGTTCAGGACGTCCATGAACACAAAATGAAAGAATCCCGATGACATGGTTTATTCCCGATTGCCTCCACAATCTCCCGATCTCACACCTTGCGATTTCTTCTTGGAGGGGTATGTGAAGGACCGTGTGTACGTACCATCATTTGCCGTCGACCTTACAGACTTGAGAAGGATTGTTACTGCTGTTGAATCCATTACTCCAAATATGCTGACCAAGGTTTGGGGGAAATTCGACTATCGGCTAGATGTGTGCCGTGTAACGAAAGGTGCTCACATCGAACACTTATAAAGTATGTTATGAAAACTCGAAGAGTTTCTCTTTAATCCCATGGCAAATGGAATCGCAATATGCTGATCGATTACGGTTGGACCGTAAAGAGGGATGTTGCACAGGCGAAATATAGCAGAAAATCGTCATTTCTTACTTTCTAGGTGAGTCCGAATGTTCGAATATTCTGTAGTTACGAATGTATAAAATATTAAAAAGTTTGAAATTATAAATGCCTGTTCTCTCCGAAACCTTTTGTGATGGAGAAGAACCGATATCATATTTGAATTCAGGAGAAAATAATACAATCAGAATCACATATTTTTCTTTCTGAGAGAAAATAAATAATAGTTTTAAAAAACTAAAAGAACACGCTTTACTAGAAAAGTAAAAAATGAAAAATAATTTTAATTTCCAATACGCTTGGGATAAAATAAAGTGGTCAACAAAAAATCATCTCCAACACATATAGAATAAAATTAGAGTTATCAACAAAAAGAAAATAATTTTACCATCAAAAGCGTGGGGTGCTCTATATCAATTAATATATTTGATAATAAACAGATATTGGTAAAAGTAAGCTCTCTAAGAAGAAAATGTAAAAATCATAAAAATCACCCCACGCTTTTGATGGTAAAATTATTTTCTTTTTGTTGATAACTCTAATTTTATTCTATATGTGTTGGAGATGATTTTTTTGTTGCCCACTTTATTTTATCCCAAGCATATTGGAAATTAAAATTATTTTTCATTTTTAGTTTTCTAATAAAGCGTGTTCTTTTAGTTTTTTAAACTATTACTTATTTTTATTTTTTAGTTTTAATATTTTACAGAATAAGATGAAAATGTAAATATCTTTAAATTCGATACTATTGTAGTATGAGCTAAAAGTAATATTCTTCTACACAAAAAAAAAAAAACTTCCCAGCCGGATTTGAACCAGCGACGTATGGTTTACTGAAATTATATATCACTAAGATTCCACTGCTCAACCAACTGAGCTCTTACATCGACTGACTAAAAACTCGACAAGTCCGCAACCTATTATACCAGTTTTCATTTTTTTAATTTTCGAATGATTCTGGCCGGGATTTTAGAAACAAAATATGAAATTATTGTATTGTCACGGGTTCTCTACACGTACACAAAGTTTCAAGTCGATCCAATGTTTCTAAGTGGGTGCAAATCGCGTTGAAAGATTCCGTTACATTTATATAAAAACACTTTTTTTTATTTTCTGATGATTGTGGGGAGGATTTTAGAAAATAAATATGAAATTATTGTATTGTCACGGGTCCTCTACAAGTATACAAAGTTTCAAGTCGATCCGATGATTTTAAGTGGGTGAAAATCGCGTTGAATGATTCCATAGATAGATAGATAGATAGATAGATAGATAGATAGATAGATAGATAGATAGATAGATAGATAGATAGATAGATAGATAGATAGAGGTCAAGCTAATATAAAGTGTGTAATAATAAAAAAAGTTTATTTTTATTGCTCAGTGTAATTAGTGATACATAGAATATGTAATCGAAGGATAGTTTGTAGATTTTCAGCCGTCTTAGCACACAGTTACAACAACAACAATAATAATAATAATAATAATAACTTTATTTTTCTTGGCTGATGTATGCCCTTAAACCATTTCTTATACTCTACGAGGTTAGATAAAATATATAGTACAGGATCCGAAGAGAGGTCGACCTTCACCCATCCGCTTACCAGATGAAACATATTTTTTTATTAAATCTCGAATATAGGCGAATACATCCAGAAACACGTGCCTATTAAAATATGTTCATGCTATCTTTAATTTAAATTGTTTTAAGTAACTTTTTTTTTTCGGATTCTTCATCCACTTGTGTACCAAACAAATTATTATTTGAACCGAGAGTTTATAACATAAAGAACACTTCAATAATCTCTCCTGGCTCCGTCTTACTGATAGACGTAAATTACACTCTCTTTCACTTATTTTCAAGCTTCTGAATTCCTCCACTCCTAGTTACCTGGCGTCCAGATTTGAGAAATTATCATCTTACCACAATATTAACACTAGATTACAAGATAAGTCTGCTAACAATCCCTCTTCATAGTACTTCCTCTCATTTTACTTCCTTCACAGTAGCCTCTGCCCGCTCCTGGAATTTCCTTCCTCAAGATATCAGGAGTTGCCGCACACTTGCACTTTTAAGTCACGCTTGTACAGTTACCTGTTGTCTAATAATTAATACAGATTTGTAATTAAATTACATTTATTTTGATATGTATTTCTATTGGTAAACAGATCGATGCAGTTACCTATATTAACTCACCTGTTTATACTTCCTTGCCAGGTAGTCATGACCAGAAATGAGTAAGCAATGCTACCCCAGGCATATTCTTTATGTTTCAATCTCTCGGTTCAAATAATATTTGTTCCGTAAACAAATGAATGAAGAATCCGAAAAAAAGTTTATTAAAATAATTTAAATTGAAGATAGCCATGAACATACTTTAATAGGCAAGTGTTTCTGGATGTATTCGTCTATATTCGAGATTTAATAGAAATATGTTTCATCCGGTAAGCAGATGGGTGAAGGTCGACCTCTCTTCGGATCTTAGACTAATACAATTAGTCTAAAGCTGGATTAAAATAATCATAACTCATTAAATAGTAACCATAACATAATAATCCATCCATCCATACTAATTCTGCCCGAAGGCAGGTCCTTTACTGCAATCATAGCATTTTCATGCTATGCTTGCAGCTTTACTAGGGAATTGTAGGTGTGGTAGCTTCCCGTTGCTTTCCACACCGATGAAGGATGATGATGATGATGATGGTAATGATAAGGATGATGATGATGGCCATATGATTTCGGGGACCGTTTGGGCCCTAAAGTTTGCCTGACAATTGTCTTACAGGTGAGGGAAAACCCCGATAAAAACCTCACCCAGAAAAACTGCCCCGATCGGGGATCGAACCCGGGCCCGCTACGTGGCAAGTGAGCACGCTACCTCGAGACCACAGCGGTGGACAACATAATAATAATTAGCCTATAATGCAATTAGTATGTACAGTATATGGTCATTTAATCTAATTTTAACGAATAAAATTAAAGAGTAGCCTACAAGATAGAAGATTCGAAATAAAACTAATAATGACATAAGTTTCTTTGTTTGAAGGAGAAAGATAAACAATTTTTATATACAACTTTTCAGTGTTAACACATCTTTCTGTGCATAAAGTTGTATTTTCCCTCTCCACTCGTCTCTTATTATAACGGGAGATTTTTATGGTAGAACTGGTACCAGGACTAAAAGTGAAGTGGTGGGTCTTTTTGGAGAGGAGAAAATAAACGATAATGGTGAAAGACTAATAGAAATATGAGAGCAGTACTCATTAAAAATTACAAACGGATTTTATCAACACAAAGATATTCATATATTCACAAGATATCAAGAGACTTTACAGCAGAGATCAATAATAGATTACATCATTGTTGCACAAAATACGGATTTGAAAATACAAGATATTAGAGTATTTAGAAGCCTAACCTGTGGCAGTGATCATTATTTGTTTTAATATTATTCGTTTTTAAACATCTTAATGAGGGACAAATTAAGCCTATATTTGAAAAGAAAAATATACGCCTAGACTGGGGTATATAATATTAACATTGAAAAAAGCACTACTGGCTTTATAACTAATGTTTAAATTCCCAATAAAAAAGTCTTCTTAATAAAGAAGCCGCCATTTGCAAAAATCGTAGCAACGGCTCGTAGCAATTGCGGTTAGGGAATTAACTATGTAGGCCTATAAGAGAAAAATACGCGTTTAGATTGGAGGCCTAGGTAGCTCAGATGGAAGAGCATTGACATAGAGAGCCAAAGGTCCTGGGTTCAAACCCCAGTCTAGGCGTATATTTTCTTATCAAATATAATTTGTCCATTATTTGGTAAGTACAAAAATATTTTTCCATGTTTTAATAAGAGTGACGATAATAAAATGAATTATACCAACTGGTAAATATATAAGCTTCATAATATATGGCATGTGTGTGACAATCCGTTATATCTTGAGAGAGGGAATTCCAAGTGCGGGCAGTGGTTACTATTGAAGAAGCGGAATGAAAGGAATTGTTGTGAAGAGGTGTTGTTAGCAGACTGCTATCTTGTAATCCAGTGTCAAAATTGTGGTGAGAAGATAACTTGTCAAACTGGATGCTATGTGACTAGGAGTACAAGATTGTAGATTTTTTAAAAGAAGTGAAATGAGATGCACAAGGGAATTAAACATTGATTCAATTCTGGAAATGCTTGTTATTATGCATTACAGATACTATTGACTTCCCAACTCCTTTCAAAAAACGTTAAACTGAAAATATATATTACCCGTTTAAGGAGTAAGCGCAGTTGTTGACGGAGGGCACTGCAGTCGTGTTTATGAAGGAATAGAACACGTGACACTGCTATCTATGGATGCAGAGGGGGACGGGACGTGGGACGCTGACAGTGAACACTGCCTTAGATGACGTCACGTGTAGCAACAAAGAAAGCTTCGCAATTCTTCCGCCTGCAGAGATATTTTGAACGACTAATAAAACTATTATTCTACCAGTTATATTATATGGATGCGAAACATGGAGTCTTCTTTTAAGGGAGGAAAAGAAATTACGAGTATTTTGAAAATAAAGTTCTTAGGAAAATGTTTGGACCAAAGAGAGATGAACAGACAGGTGAATGGAGAAGACTGCATAACAGTGAATTACATGGTCATTATAGGAAGCCAGATATAATGAGAACAGTTAAGTCTCGTAGACTACGATGGACAGGACATGTGGCAGGAATGGGGAATGAAAGACGTGCATGGTAGTTTCTTGTAGGAAAACCAGAGGGAAAACGCCCAGTTGGTAGACGAAGAATGAGGTGGGAGAATAACAAACTATGATTTGAGGGAAGTAGATTATACAGGGGATGATTGGAAAACATTGGTTCAGGATGGGGCTATATGGAGAGCTTATGTCCGCGCGGCCATGAACCTACGGGTTCGATAGTGACAGTGAGTTAGTTATTTAGTGAAATATAGTGTAATGTACGTCGCTCGCTAAGCTGGAGCCAAAATGGATTATTATAATAAGGAAATATGATCATAACGGGGGATGTTAAAAAGACCAACACAAGCTGTATTCTTTGCGACACTTCAAAATTTAGGCCATTATAACGTCACAATAATCGAAGTGTGTTAACACAAGGTTCTGCACAAGGATTTGAGAAGTTTCTTTAAACGTCTTATTTAATGTAAATTAGACAACGTATTTTTACAGATGCATTTCTGTGGTTGTTTGTTAGGTTCAATTTTGGTCTAGATGAAGTTCAAGGTAGAGCACCGAAAAAAAGATGGGATAATTATATATTTTTTCTTCTACGTCATGGAATTAGCCCATAGACCTGTTTCCACATCAAGAGACCGTATCCGGTTAATTATATTATTTATTCTAATGTTTTGAAAAATTTGGTAGACCAAGAATGAGGTGGGAGAATAATATTAAGTTTGATTAGAGGGAAGTAGATTATACGGGGAACGATTGGAAAACATTAGCTCAAGATAGGGATGTATTGAGAACTTATATCTGCGTGGACATGGCCCTAAGGGTTCGATAGTAACAGTGAGTTAGTTAAGTTTTTCACAGAAATCGGTATATTTTATCTAAATATGTTAAAAAGTTGAAGATCCGTGATGTTGATTGGAAAGCTAATGAAAGAAGAGAAAGAGGCAGACCTAGAGAGCATTGGATAGATGGAGTGAGAAGTATGGAAGCTAGAGATTTGAGAGAAGATGCTTTTGACAGGAACCTCTGGCGACAAATCACTTTGGGTTGAAGGAGAAACACTGTACTGTGGAATATTACTAATCAATTTTTTTTTCAAAAATTATGAAAAATAAGTTACAGATCTATTGAGTTCCTTTAAATAGTATTTTATCTATTTTTTGAACTTGTTGCATTTATATCCTTAAAACAATATTAGCTTTTCTTTGATCTAAACTAAACTAACATATCGTTGAAATTATCCCATACCTTAAAACATTTAAAAATACTAGCAATAACCAGAATCAATGACGTAATGATTTTCTAAAATTAATAAAGAAACTATATAGTTTTCTTTTTCTTATTTTCCCCTCTACCTTGTTGCTTTAGAAAAATAATGCTTGTTATTCCATTGGTGGAAAAGTATCTGTCCGCAATCAGAACACCTTCTAATCTGAGCCACCTGACTTAAGCTATCTTAATTACAAATTTATTAACCCTAAACTTTTCGGATAAGTCAATTGAATTCCTGCACTTTATCTTCAGGATAAAACCTTTTGCTTAAATGAATGCGGTGAAATTATTTTAGATGCTAATGTTTTGGCACTACATTCCACAGAAAACACATTACTTCATACTCTACAAGGGAAATTATATGCTAATTACGAAATGGGCTGTTAGAAATCCATCGAGACTCGCTTTTCTTCTTGTTCTACCAACTTTACAAAGCGTTAGTTTTCTACTCAACTAATTACCTTGCACTAATTCCTCTAGCAACAACTGACAGTCGCTATTTCTAACAAGAATTAAATTCCTCATGAGATCTCAGTTGTTCCAAGACGTAAATTAATTTTTATGTGCTAAATTTAGTTAAAGTTATCTCCTACGAATGTAATAACTCAAATTAATATAATATGAGCTGAAAAAATTGTACACGTTTCGAACAGAGTCTGAATTTGTTTCAATCGTGATATGGATATTGTATTCCATTATACTTAATTACTCATGCCCCAAATGGGAGTCAGTGACCAATCACGTTTCAATGAATTTTGTTTTACAACCAATCACAGTCGTGTTTCACCTGGATATTAATCTACTTCTGTTTATCATATTAAAGAAAGCTCCTCTTTTTAATATTCTGAACAGGTCAGAGCATTAATTTGCAGTGACTAACTCTCGAACAAATACGTTGAATATAGCAAATAATGAACAGATTCCTTCGAACAACACATTTGATAATTGTGTGTTCAAAAAAAAATTTTTTTAAGTAATGATTTTATTGAGTTGTTTCCGAAAAAAATTAATAACCTATAATGTTGGTTATAATTTACAGTTTGATGTTTCATTTTTTCTCCACTAGGGGGCATTCTTACAATATTCTGATCCTATTTGGCAATAAATATTATGATCTACTTACAGTGGATGAACAAATGAATCTAACCAAACATTTCTCATTTGTTTTCAAACATCTCCATTAACATTAAATATATAAATATTTTAATACAGTTATATTTAAATAATGATTTATGAATAATATAGTTATATTTAAATAATGATTTATGAATAAAGAGCTTAATTTTATTCCTTAAATATTCCTAACAAATGCCACTCTTGATTTCCAAATCGTCTAGATAAATTTGAAACCGCTCGTGGCATTACTTATGAGCAGATGTTTCATAATGTCGGCCCGCGGGCTTAAAATGGCTATTTGTACGCTTTTTGTTTTCATTTTTTTTTTCGGCCGTCTTTAATTTAAAAAATAATCATAATTTAATTTAATTTATATTTTACTACCCAAAAGAAAACCATGGCGGTAAAAGCAGACCTATAGTCTGTCCATGGTTGTGTCAAGAAGTCTGCTCGCTTTCTGATTAGATATATTTCTCCCTTGAAGCTCAAGAAAAAAATTAGTAATGTCGCGTAATCTGTTCTCCCTCCTACATTTCCTTCCGCGGCCTCATTGGCCGTGCATTTTTCCCACCTCCCGCGTAGATACTCGTAGCTTATTTCGAACAGCTTGTCTACAGATTCTGCGGAAAAACTGTAGATAGATGAAATCTCTAAAATTCAGAGTGATCAAAAATTATCATCCTATAGATTATTTTTATATGCAAACGATCCCGATATGACATTAATAATAATAATAATAATAATAATAATAATAATAATAATAATAATAATAATAATAATCTATCTCTATCTTCGGGTTTTTACAGCTGCTGCCGTCTTCCCGTGCCAAACCTCCAAAGCCTACGGTCTTGGGCATCTTCGATGCTTAGCCCTCTAGCTTGCATTACTGTCTTCATGTTTTCCTTCCATGTTAACCTTGGTCTTCCTCTTTTCTTCTTTCTGTTAGGATGCCATTCATATAGTTGCTTCGGCCATCGCTCATCTTCCATTCTTAAAACATAATAATAATAATAATAATAATAATAATAATAATAATAATAATAATAATAATAATAATAATAATAATAATAATAATAATTGTAGATAGATAGATAGACCATCGGTTGATTAATGTCTTTGACGTCGTCCGATTCCTATAGCCAATTTTGCCGATCCATCCAATCTCCTGGTTGTACATGTTCCTACTTCATGTATAAATATATTCCCTGACTAGGAGGTTTTAGTTCTTCCTGTGCCTCGTCTTCCCTCAGGTTTCATTCCAAAACACATTTTGGTAGCCGATCCTCTTCCATTCGCTGGACATGTCCGTACCATCATAATTGCTGAGTTTTAATATAATCTAATATAGTGTCTTCAATATTCATTTTCTCCCTTATAACTGAGTTTCTAATTTTTTTCTTCTTGAAATTCCTGCTGCCCTTCGTATAAAATTCATTTCCGTTGCCAAAAGATATATATTTGTTTTTGTTGTCAGTGGCCAAAGTTCTGCTCCATAAGTAATGATGCTTTTAACAATTGTATGATACATATTAATTTTATTTTTATTACTTATATTTTTATCCCACAATATTCCATTGAGGCAAGCAATTGCAAATGTTCCTTTATTATTTCTATTCCTTATTTCCTCTTCATAACTTCAATTCCTAAATATATGATCTCACTGTAAGAAATATTATTATTATTATTATTATTATTATTATTATTATTATTATTAAACTTCCTATAGATAATTGAAAATATAAATAAGATATGCGGTACATGAAAATATGAATTATTTCTTTGTGCTTGGTCGTCCGCCGTTGACTGTATATTTAAGGAAGATTTTGATATTTGGTGAATTCCGTATATATTATTGAAAAACACGGTATTAGTTTTTTGAACGCATCAAATTTTACGACTTTAATATAGGCTAATTGATATTACGGTCATTGCCCAAAGGTATATTGAAAAATACGATTATGTTTTTAGTGCTTGAATTTACTGACTGATTGACTGATTGATTGGAATTAGATATCAAACATTTGGGATACAGAATTGGATAATGTAGCTAACATGGCTGAGAGAGACATTCCAAATTATATGTTTGAAAATCTGGCTCTGCGGTTTCTCTGTGACAAGCGGTAAAAACTGTGATGAAGAGGAAATGACATTAGTGTCCAATATGCATAAATTATAGTCTCGTAATATGAGAGCTATTAACGTGCAGCATATACCGTAGGTCGTGGGAAAACTATATATAGACACCATGAGCAAAAATGATAATATATTTTTTGCGTTTATATTTTATGGAAGTATCCTGCTAAATTTAATATGAAAATATCAATTAATAAAAATAAAATTATGGCACTTCATGGGAAGGACCCCATACAAAGTAAAATCTGTCTCCAGAATACAATTTTAGAGAGATCTAATCAGTTTAAATATCTTGGATATTATCTCTCTATCTGGGATGAAAAGGATTTCCCTGAAAAAATTACTAGTTACAATAAAAGTTTGGGAATTATTAATCAAGTTATGAAACCATCCCTTGTACAAAAAAACACCAGATTACGTTTATATAACACTTTGGCTAGACCAGTGTTGATCAATGGTAGTGAAGCATGGACACTAAAAAGACAACATGAAAGCAGAATAACGGCTTGTGAAATGAGATTCATGCGCAGAACAGCAGGTTACATCAGATGGGATCGGAAAAGGAACACCGATATCATAAAAGAATTGAAGACTACGCCAATTTTGGAATATATTAAACAGTACCAACTATATTGGAAACATCATCTAGAAAGAATGAGTTCAAATCGGATCCCCAAAGCTGTTTATAATTATATACCAAGAGGACGAAGATCACGGGGCCGTCCTATGAAACGCTGGAGGGAAAATTTTCTATAGGATCGTGACAGGCCTTGGCCTAATACTTGGAAGCAAGAAGAAGAAGAAGAAGATCCTCGCAAAAATAAAAAACAATGGCCTACAAGGGCGCTCACCCAGTTCGGACAAAGATAATATTAGAAAATAAACCAATAGAACACGTGGTAAGATATAACTTCCTAGGTTGCGAAATATCATACACAGCGGAAACATATAAATAACAAACTAAATAAGTTTAATTATACAACAGGAACACTAAAAAGAACTTTGAAAAATAAAGCCAGGAAAGACTCTATAATGAAATTATACAAGACAATGGTAGTGCCTATTATTACTTATGGATCCGAAACATGGACAGAGACAACACATCAATCTGCCAGAATACAAGCTGCTGAAATGAGATTCCTCAGACCAATAGCAAGATATCAAAGAACAGAGAAAAAACTTAACACAGAAATAAGACAACAACTAAAAGTAATAATAATAATAATAATAATAGCTTTATTTTACCTGGCAGAGTTAAGGCCTTAAGGTCTTGTCTACCACTCAACCAGGTTTAAAAAAAAAAATAATACAAAAGAAAAGTCTTAAATCTAAATTACAATATATATATATATATATATATATATATATATATATAAACGATTACAAGTTATGAATACAATACAATTAATATTTATAATGTATTTTGATTTACTCTAAATTTAACGAATTAAATATATAATATGTACAAGATATATAAAAAAACGAGGGAAAGATTAATGACATAGTATAAAATTAATTATTAGACAACAGGTAACTGTATAAGCGTGACTTAAAGGTGCCAAGTGTGCGGCAACCCCTGATATCTTGAGGAAGGAGATTCCAGGAGCGGGCGGAGGCTACTGTGAAGGAAGTAGAATAGGAGGAAGTGCTATGAAGAGGAATTGTTAGCAGACTGCTATCTTGTGACCTAGTGTCAATATTGTGGTAGGAGGATAACTTCTCAAATCTGGACGCCAGGTAAGTAGGAATGTAGGAATTCAGAAGCTTGAAAAGTAGCGAAAGAGAGTGCAATTTACGTCTGTCAGTAAGACGGAGCCAAGAGAGGTTATTAAAGTGTTCGGAAATATGGTCATAACGGCGGATATTGAAAATGAATCGAATGCAAGCATTATGAACACGCTGCAGTCTCTGCGACAAGGCATAGTTTAGATCAGTATATATAATGTCACAATAATCGAAGTGTGGAATCTTCAGATGACAATGTGGCAAACGAAGAAGAAACTGATATAAATAAAGAATGGGAGGCTATAAGAGATACTATTAAATTGTCAGCATCAGAAAGCATTGGTTGTTTAAAAAAGAGGCAAAACAAGAAATGGTTTGATGAGGAATGTGCCGACATTGTAAAGAAAAGAAAGCTAGCAAAAATGAAATGGTTACACGAGCCAAATGAGGTAAATTTAGAGCAATTGGGTAGTGTTAGAAGGGAAACCACCAAGTTACTAAAGAGTAAAAAGAGGGAATATTTGAGAGAGAAGATTAATGATCTTGAAATGAATGCAAAAAATAGTAACATTAGAGAATTATATCAGGGAATTAGAATAGAGAAGAAGGGGTTTCAGGCTAGAACAAACATAATTCGGAATGAAAATGGGGATATGATTGCAGATTCTAGGAGTATATTAAATAGATGGAAAGGTTACTTTAATCAGCTATTAAATGTACATACAGAACAGGACATTGAGGAGGATAAGTTACAGACAGCAGAAATGCTAGTCGCAGAGCCAAGTGCATTAGAGGTTGAAATGGCGATTGAAAAATTGAAGATGTATAAAGCATCAGGTTCAGATGAGATCCCAGCAGAACTGATAAAATCAGGGGGAGAAAAATTGATGGACAAGATACGCTGGTTGCTTAGTATGATTTGGGAAAAAGAAGCTCTTCCAGATGAATGGAAGGAATCAATTATCTTACCAATTTATAAGAAAGGAGATAAAACTGATTGCAACAACTACAGGGGCATCTCATTAATTTCAACTTCGTACAAAATTCTAACCAATATATTAGTAAGCAGACTTACTCCCTATATTGATGACATTCTAGGAGATCATCAATGTGCATTTAGAAGAAACAGGTCTACAACAGATCAGATTTTCAGTATAAGACAGATTTTAGAGAAGAAATGGGAATATAATGGTACTGTACATCAACTATATGTAGACTTCAAAAAAGCATATGATTCAATTAAGAGGGAGAAGTTATATAGTATCCTGCTGGAGTTCGGAATTCCTAAAAAGTTGGTTAGACTTATACGAATGTGTCTAAATGGCTCAAAGAGTAGGGTGCGTGTAGGCAAACAGTTTTCAGACACTTTTGAAATCCAGAATGGGTTGAAGCAAGGAGATGCACTATCTCCTCTACTATTTAATTTTGTACTAGAGCATGCCATTAAATCTTTAGAGAATGAGGAAGGCTTACAACTCAATGGTATTAATAAGCTGTTAGTTTATGCTGATGATGTAGTACTACTGGCCGATAGCGAAGAGATACTAAAGGCCAACACGCACACACTATTGAGTAACACTAAGAAATTAGGACTGGAAGTAAATATCAGTAAAACTAAATATATGGTCACACGTAGAAATTCAGTATATAATGGAAATGGACAGCTAATGACAAATGAGGGAAATTTTCAGGAAGTGGCTGAATTCAAATACCTAGGAACAATAATCACAAATAGGAATGAGATGCACAAAGAAATTAAACATAGACTCAATTCTGGAAATGCTTGCTATTATGCATTGCAGAGACTTTTGATGTCCCAACTCCTTTCAAAAAACGTTAAGCTGAAAATATATAAAACTATTATTCTACCAGTTATATTATATGGGTGCGAAACATGGACTCTTACTTTAAGGGAGGAAAGGAGATTACGAGTATTTGAGAATAAAGTTCTTAGGAAAATTTTTGGACCAAAGAGAGATGAAGAGACAGGTGAATGGAGAAGACTACATAACAATGAACTACATGGTCTTTATAGGAAGCCAGATATAATAAGAACAGTTAAGTCTCGTAGACTGCGATGGGCAGGACATGTTGCACGTATGGGGAATGAAAGACGTGCATGGAAGCTTCTTGTAGGAAAGCCAGAGGGAAAACGCCCAGTTGGTAGGCCAAGAATGAGGTGGGAGAACAACATTAACTATGATTTGAGGGAAGTAGATTATACAGGGAATGATTGGAAAGCATTAGCTCGGGATAGGGATGTATGGAGAGCTTATGTCCGCGCGGCCATGAACCTTCGGGTTCGATAGTGCCAGTGAGTAAGTAAGTAAGTAAGTATAATCGAAGTGTGGTAACACAAGATTCTGCACTAGGATTTGTTTTAACGAAACTGGGAGAAAATTCTTTAAACGTCTAAGATAATGTAAGATGGAGAAAGTCTTTTTACATATGTGTTTCACTTGTGTTTGCCAGGTTAAATTTGCGTCTAGATGTAGTCCAAGATCTATTACTGAAGAAGAATAAGGGATAATTATATTATTTATAGTAATGTTTGGAAGTGTAGATATGTCAAAGGTTGTAAGCAATCTTTGTTGTCCCATTAGAATTACTTGTGACTTGTTAGGATTTAGATTTAGACCGATACTTGAAGACCAGTTAAACATGGATATGAGATCGTCATTCATTTTCATCAAGCTGTTATAGAGAGAATGAGGAGGTGAATGTAGGTAAATTTGGAGATCATCAGCATAGAGGTGATAACGGCAGTGCTTTAGTACAGTTGGCAAATCATTTATGTAGATTGAGAAAAGAAGAGGTCCGAGAACACTGCCCTGGGGGACTCCAGCCGGCACGTTACGGCAAGTCGAAGATCTAGAGAGGACTTAAACACAGAACAAACTAGAAAGAACACTTGGCAAGGATGACTGAGAATAGAATACCAAATGCAGCATACAGCTATTCACCATGAGGAAGAAGAAGTTTGGGAAGACCAAAGAAAAGATGGAAAGGGCAGCAATTTGGAGCCGGAACAGGCTAGTAAATAAGCCTAAACCGTGAAGAAGAAGAAGAAGAAGAAGCGTTTTGTCGTACTTACAGCAATGGCGACCATGATTGAAACTTCAACTTCCTACATTTCAGGGTTGCCAACCTAAATAACTATACTGTAATAACCTATTACATATTACAAACACGCGTGTTGCAAGTAAAACCACTGCCCTTCATGTATATTTCATACAATGTATATACAAAAAATATCCAAAAGTTAGTGTTAATATACATTGTAGGAAACAAATCACTGCTTTTAAATAAACTGAACTATATTTGAAACAATATAAAACAATAAATACGTACTTGCCGTCATTTTATAAATATTTGGTCTCACGGCCTCCTGTTGTATCAACTAATAAACATTGTCCACACTGTTAACTTAGTCAATTGTTTATAATGAACGCAAATGTTTTCAACAAAGATATTATTTTACTATTATTTATTATTTTGAAAACACCATCGCGCAATAAATAATGTACAACGCACGTTTGTGAAGTGTTTTACATAATCTCGGAAATTAAAAACCTCGCTATCGCACAGTATTTAAACATTTTCCTTGTAAAAACCACTTCCCAACCTCGCATCGTATTATATTTTGGGAAAAATTAAATCGGAAAGGATTGTCTCATAAAATAATACATGCTTTAATGTAAATTTATAAATATGTTAAATTTTGTATAAAAGTAGACCAAGGGCACATTACAGAGAGCAGTGAAGCCAATCGGGGAGTGAGACAAGGTTGCATTTTATCACCAATGCTATTTAATCTATTCGTTGATGATATTGTAGACGTAATGCTAGAAGGAGAAATTGAGGCTCCGGAGATAGGAAATGTTAGAATCCCAGTCCTGTTGTATGCAGATGATTTAATTATCTGTTCCAAGACAATCAAGGGATTGCAAAGAGGTCTTGACCTACTGGAAATATACTGTAGGAATTGGGGATTGACTGTAAATGTTAGTAAGACAAAAACAATGACCTTTAAAAATGGGACGGTTTATGGTAGAACAGAGGAATGGAAATACAGAGATCAAGTTCTTCAAAACGTGAAACATTTTGAATATCTTGGTACGACGTTGAAAATGAACGGAAAGTGGAAAAAACACATTGATATAGCATTATTTAAAGGGAGGGGACAACTTAACAGTGTACTCGGTATTCTGGGTCGAGTGCCTGATATTCCAGTCAGCACATTAGAAAAAATGTATGGAGCGATGGTCAGGCCAGTAATGCACTATAGTAGTGAGATTTGGGGTTTCCAAAGAACGGAAATACTAAATAAGGTATATACGCATTTTCTAAAGTATATTACAGGACTTAGTAAGGCCGTTTCTAACTGTGGAATTTTATATGAATTCGGGTCATTCCAGGACGACATTAACTGTAAAATCCGTGTACTCAAATACTGGTTGCGAGTAATCCAAGGTGAACAAACAATGCTTAGAGCAATTTGTTACGACCACCAAATTAAAAACATAGATGTTAAATTTTGGGCAGACGAGGTTAGGAGAGAACTCCAAAAGAATGGGATGGGCTAGATATGGGAAAAAGGGACTGAAAATCGCAAGAACGTGTGGAGAAAAATAAGGAGGAGTTACTTAGATGTAAACCAACAAGATACCTTCGCCGAATGTACAGGAAAACGCTCACTGTGTTTACAAAGAGACCTAAAACACGTCTGGGGAAAAGAATCGTATATACTCAACCTAGGATTTAAGGAGAGATCAGGGCTTGCTTGGTTTAGGCTAGGGGCATGGAAATTTCTAAAAATTAGCGACGATCACGATATGCGAATATGTCCAATGTGCGGGAACTTTGAAGATTAGATACATATATTAGGAAAATGTAATGATTTAGAATATTGGAGACGTCAGTTATTACCGGAAAGATTTCTAAATTCAAATCGGGAAAGATTGGCATGCTACGAGTTATTGGTAAATCCAGAAAATTGGATAAACCTCGGTAAATTTCTGGACAAAACGCGAAAAATAAGGACAACACTCATTCATGAATAAATATATGTTATCAAAATGCAATACCATTAATTATTAACAATTATATATAAATTAATTAGTGTATAATGCTGTTGTGTTATTATTTAATTGTAATATTAATGTGTTTTCTTTATGTAATTGTAATGTTAATGTTTTTTTTAATGTATAATGCTATTGTGTTATTACTTAATTGTAATATTATTGTGTTTTCTTTATGTAATTGTAATGTTAATGTTTTTAGTGTATAATGCTATTGTGTTATTATTTAATTGTAATATTTTTATTGTGTTTTCTTTATGTAATTGTAATGTTATTGCTGTTTTTGTTTATTTTTCTTTACACTAGTACCAATTATTACTTTATTGTAACGGACTGTCAACAGCACGTACGGCTTACTGCCCGTGCGACCCATATTTGTAAATAATATTGTAAATATCTTACTTTTTGTCGAATAAAGTCCTACTACTACTATATTATTTTTATTCAATGCCACCACGTTGTCATTTCGACATTCTGGTTTTCTCTCCTAACATGGCGTTATTGTAATTCACTTCTGAGGTTGGGGCGCCTTGAAGGCGGTGTTACGGTACCCCGTTGATATATGGTTAGGTAATGATGAAGGTAACGATGTTCCAGGAGAGGCATTAATCCTAAACTTAATGAATATATTAATTATGATAATGATGGCCTGATGTTGTTCGGGGACCGTTTGGGCTTTAAAGTTTCCTAACATTTGTATTACAGGTGAGGAAAAATCCCGAAATAAAACCATCACCCCAGGAAAATTATCTCGACCGGGGATCGGACCCGGGCCCGCTGCGTGAGAAGGCAGCACGCTACCTTGATACCTCATCGGTGGATTAAATGATAATTATTGACACTACTTCTCGGGTGATCATAAGTTACTCTATTAAAATGGCTATTTAACTCATAGATCGATAATACCGCCTCTTCCTGTTGATAAAATTGCCTCTTCCTGTTCGAAATGAGAGATATATCCGCAAATTATCTTCTTTGACAAGTATATCGATTCAAAAATATACGATCGATATGGGTACATCAAGAAATGCCAGAAGAAAACAACTTCAAAACTTACAACAAAAATGGTTTAGTTCTGTTGCTCTAAAACATTATTAAATGTTGTACAATGAATCTGCATTATTGTTAATAGTTATTTCTCATACTATTATCTGTTATTGATTTATTCCAAGCCCAAAGAGATTTAACAGTAAAGATATGCTATTTATAACTATACAGCCGGCTTAGAAATCACTCGGAAATAATATCGGAATACATAACCTCATATTTGGTAAATATTAAAAATTATAATTACTTTTAGCTTCTGATGTTGTATTATTCGCTAAATAGTCACTGCAAATCCAACGCGATGTTGAGTTTTTCATTAGACCAAATCACCTCTTCTGTTGATAATGTTAATAGAGTAATTGATGGTAATTCCTGAAGTTGCGGTAGTATGGCATGTTTCTCTTTTCATCAAGCATAACATACAGTATGCCTCATCTCTTTAAGACAACAAGAATAAGGGAATAAAATAATTTTATTTCAAACATGATGAATACGAAATATGGATTCCTAATTTAAGGGAGGTCAAAACGTTACGAGTTTTTTAAATATATGTTTTGGAACAAAGAGAAAGAACAGACTGGTGAATGGAGAAAACTACCTAACAGTAACGTACATGATCTTCATGTGAACCCAGATGTAACAAGAAGAGTTGGAAGGAGATGGGCATGAGATGTGGTAAAAATTGGGAATGTAAGAGTGGCATGAAGACTTTTTATAGGAAAAACAGAGTAAAAGCGTCGAATAGTGGACCAAGAAAGAGGTGGGAGAATGTTATTAATCATGATTTGAGGTAGGTTAATTATACAGGGTAAGATTGGAATAGATCATCTCAGGATAGAGATTTTGTAGAACTTATGTCCTCTCTGCCATTAATCTCCGGGTTCGACAAATCCAACGACTTAGCTATGACCTATTCCAATATCGTAATTTGCAGATTTATAAAATGGGCTACATTTCCGAATATTCTGATACTCATTGATATAGTTTAGAACTGATGATAAAAATAATAATAATTCTACTCACTTCCACTATATGACGTCTGCGTATATACCCACACAGAACTAACGCATTACCTACGCTTTCAACTGGCGACCAACTAAGTAATCATGAGACAGTGTGGTTTAGAGGATATAGATCTACGATAGATCAGGTATTTAATATAAGGTAGATTCTAAGAAATAAATGGGAATATTTTGTTACTGTATATCAACTTAAAAAAGTACGATTCAAAATAGGGGGGGGGGGTAATTTTAGAGTATCTTGCGGATTTCGAATGTCTTAAAAACATTTAATTAGACTTATTCTAATGTATGTAAAGGAGTAGAATGCGGGTAGTCAAACAGTTTTCCAGACATTTTTAAAATGCACATTGGGTTAAAGAAAGGAGATACACTATCTCGTCTACTATTCACTTTGTATTAGACTGTGCAACCAAATAGCGTAAAGACGGCAAACAACTCAATGGTATTGACAGCTGTTGGTATATGCTGATAATGAAGTAGGCTATTATTAGCAGATAGTGCTGAAACACTAAAATCCAACATATACATTTAATTAACTAACTCATAAACGGGGGCTGGAAATCAATAAAACTAAATATATGGTCACAAGTAAAATATAACATTGAATATGAATGGAGAATTAATAAATAATACTCACTGGCACTATCGAATCCATAGGTTCATGGGCGCGCGGACATAAGCTCTACATACATCCCTATACTGAGCTAATGCTTTCAAATCATGAAGTAAAGTATTCCCACTACAGGCCTCAGGAGGCCCTTGGGGCAGTGGGAGGTTAAGGCTCCCACTATTTATAGACAATCGGCACTTGAGTCAGCCGGGTTGTCAGCCCTGCGTGACGGCCGCCTTTGCCCCAAAACAAGCGTCTGGTACTCATTTCAGTTAGAGGCTGAGTCGACCCCAGGGCCATAGTGCCGCCAAAAGGTTTTGGTCAGTTTAAAAATCCTGACCCTACCGGGACTTGAACCTTCGACCTTCCGGCTTGTAACGCAGTGCCTTAACTACTACGCTACAAAATCATTCCCTGTATAATCTACTTCCCTTAAATTACGGTTAATATTACTCTCCCACCTCATTCTTTGTCTACCAACTGGGCGTTTTTCCTCTGGTTTTTCTATACGCGTAAGAAGCTTCTGTGAATGTTTTTCATTTCCCATTCGTGCCACATGTCCTGCCCATCGTAGTCTACGAGACTTACTTGTTCTTCTTAACGAATTTTTAATAAATGGCTAAATTGACATTCAGGTGTATGAAAAAATAATAAATATGAATGAGGTACAGAAAGAAATAAAACATAGTTCTGGAATAAACCCTACATATATCATGCATGAGGTGACAGAATAACTTTAAACTTAATTTAAAGGAGGTGATTTACTTATGATTTAATTAGGCAAGACTGACCATTAATACATCAAAATTAAATGCATAATCATAGATAGGCGAACTAAAATTTATAGAAGTTACTTAACCTGGCCGATTCATTATCTGTTCCGGAAAACATAGGAATTACAACACTCATATTTTAGAAATGGGGAATTGCAAAGGATAGAGTTGGAAATTGGAATATTTGCACATACATTGTAATTTATTCAGAAGACAGCGACTTTTGCCCCTACTTGGCTCATTGCCCAAAAGAACACATGAGAATATTGTGTCATGGCGGCGGTAGGATGAGGTGGAAACTAGAACACGAGTATAAGTGCTGTTTCATGCGCAAATCTATTTAAAATTGAATGCGTTGTAAAATTTTGATCTGTGTTCTAAAACGTCCTAGTGTTTTAACACGTTTTCAATGTGAAAGAAAAAAATATATGTTTCTAACTAATTATTTTTTAATCTTAATTAATATGGATAAAAGTTAGAATTACTTAATAATAACTATTGTTAAAAATGAAACTAAAAAATATACTTACTTACTTACTCACTGGCACTATCGAACCCGTAGGTTCATGGCCGCACGGACATAAGCTCTCCATACATCCCTATCCTGAGATAATGCTTTCCAATCATTCCCTGTATAATCTACTTCCCTCAAATCATAGTTAATGTTGTTCTCCCACCTCATTCTTGGTCTACCAACTGGGCGTTTTCCTTCTGGCTTTCCTACAAGAAGTTTCCATGCACGTCTTTCATTCCCCATACGCGCAACATGTCCTGCCCATCGCAGTCTACGGGACTTAACTGTTGTTATTATATCTGGCTTCCTATAAAGACCATGTAGTTCATTGTTATGTAGTCTTCTCCATTCACCTGTCTGTTCGAGGGTTCGTTGAAAAAAAAATATATATATAATTTTAAATCGTAAAAAGAATAATTCATAAATAAAAAAATATGCTCAACTCGTGTCCAACCCATGATCGGGTCTAAGTATGAGATGAGATGAAGCCCCTATATTTATAGAGGTCTGTGAACGACAAGGCTGCCGGCCCACTCCTGACGCACCGTCATAGAAGCGGACGAACGAAATGGATGAGTTGGGTATTGAGAAATCATTGATGTTGATAAAAACAACAGTGAGGAAATAATTTACAGTATTTTACTTGAATAATCTTAATTTAAATAAACGTAAAAGTAGGAAGATTTTTTTAGCGTATTTCATACAACATTATGAAAACTTTATCATTATTTTTTACACACAGTGTTCCCTACAGTGTACCTCACTTTAAGCAGCCCCTACACGATCAATATTTACGTCAATATATTGCACAATATTTTGTACAATAGAATTGCTTGGCCAAACCACATGGTGCAATATTATTGCTCAATAAATTAGTTCGTGGGTGATACATGTGCAGTCAACATGTGAAATAATAAGACAGAACACTGAACTGAACTAGTATTGCGCAATATTACCAACAGACGACGCAATATTTACTAGATCACAATAATAAATAAAATTTTTAGAAAAACTAAAACAACACGCTTTATTAGAAAACCGATTTATTTTTTAGCTTTAATATTTTACAGAATAAGATAAAAATATGAATATCTTTAAATTCGATACTATTGTAGTATCAGCTAAAAGTAATACTCTTCTAAAAAAAATCCTCCCAGCCGGCTTTGAACCAGCGTCCTATGGATGACTGAAATTATATACCACTACAGTTCACCGCTCTACCACCTGAGCTCTTACAACGATTAACTAAAAGTCAAGAAGTCTGCAACCTATTATATCAGTTTTCATATTTTTGATTTTCTGACGATTCTGAGCAGGATTTTAGAAGCAAATATGAAAATATTGCATTGACACGGGTCCTTTACAAGTATACAAATTTTCAAGACGATCCAATGATTCTAAATAGGTGAAAATCGCGTTGAAAGTTTCCGTCACATAGATAGATAGATAGATACAGGTAAAGCTAATATAAAGCGTGTAAAAATCAAACTGCTTTTGATTAATTCAATATATTGCGCAATATTTCAATGTGATCTGCAGACGCACAATATTATTGTACAATGTCAATTATTGTGCAATTTATTGATGTAAATATTGATCGTGTAGGGGCCGCTTTAGGAAGTGCTCAGCAGGCATCACAACAAAAATGACTTGCAGATATGAGTATTAATATTAATATATTCTGTGATGTGACAATCTGGCATTTAATCCCGTGGTTCCCCATGATGAGGAATTTAGTTTAAGTTTAGGTTAAGGACTTTCCTGGCACTTCATTATCATTTATCACCCATCATATTATCGGGGTAACGTAAATTCATCTTTTAGGTGTCCCGACCTAAGGATTCCGCCAATGCCAGGGGAGAAAGCCAGAAATGTCTTAAAAGACAGCTGGTGATAGTGGTCAAATATATGTATCACTGTGATTAAAACGCGCCTCGTAAAATGTGATAAGGTGAAAGAGTGCACACAAAGGACGTGTAGAAACATCGGCTCATTTTAATGAAGTCAGACACAAGAGACAGCTTCACATAGATATATTAATAAATTTGTTACTAATAACTAAGAAAAACACGCACACACTATTGATTAATACTAACAAATTGAGACTGGAAGTAAATATCAATAAAAAATAATATACGCCTATAGTCACATGTAGAAATACATTATATAATGGAAACGGACAGCTAATAACAAATGAGGGAAATTTTGAGGAAGTGGCAGAATTCAAATACCTAGGAACAATAATCACAAATAGAAATGAGATGCAAAAAGAAATTAAACATAGGCTCAATTCTGGAAATGCCTGCTAATAATCATTACAGAGACTCTTGACGTCCTAACTCCTCTCAAATATGGCTAAACTGAAAATATAGAAATATATATCCATCCATAGTAATAGTGCCCGAGGGTAGGTCTTTCACTGTAATCATAGCATTTTCATGCTATGCTTTGCATCTTTACTAGGGAATTGTAGGTGTGGTAGATTCCCGTTGCTTTCCAAACCGGTGAAGGATGATGATGATGATAATGACAAGGATGATGACAGCCATGTAATTTCGGGGACCGTTTGGACCTTAAAGTTTTCCAGACATTTGTCTTACAGGTGAGGAAAAACCCCGATAAAAACCTCACCCACAAAAACTGTCCCGATCGGGGATCGAACCCGGGCCCGCTGCGTGACAAGGCAGCATGCTACCTCGAGACCACAGCGGTGGACAGAAATATGTATCCATCCATCCATAGTAATTCTGCCCGAGAGCAGGTCCTTCACTGCAATCATAGCATCTTCATGCTTTGCTAGCAGCTTTACTAGGGAATTGTAGGTGTGGTAACTTCCCGTTGTTTTCCACACCGGTGAAGGATGATGATGATGAAGATTATGAAGTTGATAATGATGATGATGGCCATATGATTTCGGGGACTGTTTGGGCCTTAAAGTTTTCCTGACATTGTCTTAAAGGTGAGGAAATACCCCGATAAAAACCTCACCCAGAAAACTGCTCCGACCGGGGATCGAACCCGGGCCCGCTGCGTGTCAAGGCAGCACGCTACCTCGAGACCACAGCGGTGGACAGAAATATATATAAACAGCTTAATTTTATTCGTTAAATAGTCCTAACAAGTGTCAATCTTGATTTCCAAATCCTCTAGATAAATTCACTCTTTACTTCGTAACTGGTGAATTTATCGATAATTTGGAAATTACTTGTGGCAGTACTTATGAAAAGTTTGTAATATTCTGGGATTGGAGGTGGAAAATAGCTTTATGGTGGCTGTAAATATCGTTGGAATCAGATATTAAAACAGTAATTGAGATCGCTGATAACAAACATTCGGAAAGTCACAGATGTAATTACAATTGTCACATTGTAATCAAAAATCTACATTCTACATAACTGCTCTCATTTCCACAAAAATGCAATCAAACTATTTGTCATTTATAGTTTGTTTAGTAAATTATTGCTATCCTTACTTTAGGCAGAATCTACTGTTATTACACCATCATCAACAACACCAACCAATATATTCCACATTTTAAAAATTTATAGGATGAAATAAGTAACGAATACGTACCGGTAGTTAGGGATGCAAACGATATATCGATAGTTTAAAAACATCGATGTATCGTTCATAAACATCGATGTTTAAAACCCCTAACATCGATGATACATCGCTCTTTATTAACGATGTTTTATGAACGATATTTTGTCACGCCTAGCGCCATCTATTGTATTAATTTTCGCTGCTAGTTCGCTTCCTCAGCCAAAAAGCAGATGCTTTAGAAATGTGGGATGGCAAGAAAGTTTTATTTCTTGGGCTGTATAAATTGGCGGTGATATATTTGCCTATCATAACAACGTCGGTGCCAAGTGAACGTCTATTTTCTGAGGCTGGGGCTACGATTACCAAAGAAAGAAAACGCTTACAGGGCACAAGATTGACAAAATTGTTGTTTTTAAGTTCTGTTTTGCGAAATAAATAATTAATAAACATTTTCAACATTCTATTGTGTTTTTAATTGTTTTGCCAAAAAATCGAAAAAAAAACATCGATATATCTTTCACAAACATCGATGTTTCGGACATCGATATTTTAATTTTGAAAACATCGATGCTTTTTATGAACGATGTTGCATCCACACCGATCATATAGAACCTGTAAGAACAACCGCTATTTTTCTTGTAGAATTTTCTGCTACATTTCTCGTTGAGGCAGGAAACATTGAAAAATTGTTCCTTTAAAACAAGAATAGTATATTACGATGCGAGGTTGGGAAGTGGTTTTTACAGAATCGAGGAAAATGTTTAAAAGCCGAACGATAGCGAGGTTATTAATTTCCGAAATTCTGTAAAACACTTCACAAACGTGCGTTGTACATTATTTTTTTGGCGATGGTGTTTTCAAAATAATAAATAATACTAAAATAATAACATCGCTGTTGGAAATTCATTGTAAACAATTGACTAACGTTAACAGTGTGAGCAATGTTTATTAGTTGAAACCATAGGAGGCTGTGGGACCAATTAGTGATAAAATTGCGCAAGTATGTGTTTGTTGTTTTATATTGTTGCAAATAAAGTTCAGTTCATTTAATATGCAGTGATTTGTTTCGTTTAATGTATATTAACACTAAATTTTATATATTTTTTTGGATATACATTTATGAAGTATAAATAGAGGGCGGTGGTTTTACTTCCCACACGCATTTTGTAATATGTAATATTACAGTATAGTTATTTTATTACAGTATAGCTATTTAGGTTGACAACCCCGAAATGTAGGAAGTTGAACTTTCAATCATGGTCACCATTGCTGTATATACGACAAAACGCACAAAACAATATTTTTTTTATATGGTGGAATTTAAGTCAAAGGTTGATAGACCCGGAAGTATGAAAATAAAACATAGTAATGATAAGTTGTCCACCGCTGTGTTCTCGAACCCTGTCGGGGCATTTTTTTCTGTGTGAGGTTTTTATCGGGGTTTTTCCTCACCTGTAAGACAAATGTCAGGAAAACTTTAAGGCCCAAAGGATCCCCGAAATCATATGGCCATCATCATCATAATCATCCTGATCATTATCATCATCATCATCCGTCACCGGTGTGGAAAGCTACGGGAAGCTACCACACCTACAATTCCCAAGTGAAGCTGCAAAGCATAGCATGAAAATGCTATTATAGCACTGAAAGACCTGCCCTCGGGCAGAAATACTATGGATGGATGGAATGATAAGTTTAAATATTAAAGGAGTATTTAACGTAGGAAGATGGTCAACCATATGTATATTGGACTAAAACTCAAGATACCCTGTAAATTGATTTTTTATAACCGAATATTAAAACACAGTTGTAATCTTGTCAATCAATAACATAACAATGACGACGAATGTCACCAAAGGTTGGTCACAAGATTCTGCTGTGCCCAGGCCTATGGAATATAGAGTTCAATTCCTTAGAGAATGTAGATTGCGAAAATCATACAAAAGTGTTCGTAACGATTTTGTCTTAGTTCCAAAGGGAAATAGTCTTTTATATAAGCAGAGAATATTTCAAACATGTTGTCCCACGAAGTCAGGGGAGGGTAGTTTTTTCGTCATTTTATCATAATACAACACAACAGATGATCGCGTAATATTTCACAATTACTTTATTTAATTCTATAGACCCTCAGTGACATTTCGCTCATAAATTTATCTAATAATTAAAGTTGCATTAAAATGTATCCATTACACAATTAATTCCTGTATCTAATGCTTCATAGTCTTTTCCGGACCCAGTCCACTGTATCGCTGTCACAACACAAATGACTCACTTCCGACCCTGATGGGGTTGAATGCATTCCACTGCATATTACACTTGGTTTCCAAAAAGGACTATGTACTGTTGATTTCAAACTTAGTAACGAATTAAAATTATAAATTGATCTGATGATAAAAACTCGAGCAACTAAATGCAATTTATGAATGTTAACCTCTCTTTAAATCTATGCATCTAAACACGAAGAACTAGAGATTCAACTTAATTCAAAACATTTTCATTCGAGGACATCGAACAGCGAAAATGTTGAAAAAACAGCAAAAAAGTACATTATTATTTATTTTTTAGTAACTGTGATTCATTAAGGTCATTTGATGTAAACATTTTTATTGTAGTAGCAAAATTTAGTCCGTGACGTAAGAGTTTAAATACCCTTGCATGTGTGGTCAGCATTACTACTTAAACTTTAATATGTGTTTTTTTCTGTTTCCGTTTTTTTTTGACATTTTCCAAAACTTAAAAAATGTTCCTTACGATGCAAGTTATACGCTATCAAAGTGAAATTTTGTGGTTAGACTCCGCAATATATGCTAATTCAAATTTTATATGCAGTTACTAGTCTAAGATACATGCGTTCTTTTAAATTGAGATGGAAATGCATGAGAATAAAAAAATAAAAACTTTTTTTTTTCGAAAAAAGAAAAATAAGCAGTATCCTCCCTTTATCATAGAAAATGTGTTTAGTGGAATCATAAAGACTCTGAATCTCAAAATTCATGAGAGAATATTTAAAAATGCATCGACAGGGCCATTTTAAAAAATATTAAAAAAAAGATAAAACAAATCATAATTCTGAAACTATTCTACTTATATTATATACCATGCTTGACAGAAACACCTCTATAAGCACATAATGTATGTGATAAATATATCAAAACAATCAGATGAAAACAAAAAATAATTGAAATTTACCAGTCGGTCCCTTTAAAATTGAGTACATGTTTCCTGGAGGTTTGTTAATTATATATATGTAAATCAATTTTAAATGCAGAATATACTAAAAGCGCTAGGCTCGTATTTTTGTGAAACCTCCTTTATATACAGTGGTCATAGCTGCCATGAGAAGCCAGATTTGTAATTCAGTTCCGCCTTTGATCGCAGTTGGCTTCAAATCTGAACTGTCAGTCATTCACATTAACATGTTTCAAAACTTTAAGCTAAATTTGTTATCATAGTTTCCCAATATCATCCGCATGATGAACTATTCTGTAATGCCTGCTGGCTCTCAACTTCTGAAGTTCTCCACAGCGGCGGCCGTTCGTAATTTTTTTATATTTTTCTTAATCAAATTTTGCATCGCAAACGTACTGTAGTGAGAACTTCCATCCATGTTATACAGCCCCAGGTAGCCCAGTTCGCATTTCACTACCTACATCAGTAAGCACAAGAAACTAAAATACATTAAAAAATTCATCATCACCTTCCAGGGATTAAACCTGTTGGTTCGTTCCGGTTTCATGAAAGCTAGAATTGTTATAATTGTTCAGACCATCTTCTGTGTGGGCGACCAACATTTCTCCTTCCGCGCGGTTTATAATTTAGCAATAACAATCCGGTTGCTTTCATGTAAACATTTAGTAATGTATATTGTCCCCTGAAGGTGTTACTGGCACCTCGCAGGGTGAGACGATTGAAGGCCTGCCTTCTTAAGGTTCATCGTCATAACCTCCCATTATATCAGCCCTAGTGTGAGGGTTGCCTCTTCCGCTCTTCTCAGACCGTTGAGGGCTTTCTCCTTGTTACCCCGGAGATGGATCCTTATATTTCGCCCTAAGGAGAAGGTTGCCTCTTCCGCCAATTACAACATTTGAAAGCTTGTTCCATCTTGTTGTTCTTGCCGTTAAGATCTTCGCCCGTATTCCTGGGCAGGGGCTCTCGATATACCACGAGAGACTGGGTCCCTGACAGGACTTAGTCACTAATATGTTAGTGTTCACCCCCGCGCCTGTCAGGTATTACTCAGTTGTAAACATTTACAGCCTAAGCCCCCTGTTTACACTGAGGCGGGTTAATAGCTTCGTATGAGTCCAAAGCTAAATTCAAATAGTAAAATTGGTACCATACCTGAGATGTCAGTCATCCGTTATAAAGTATTATAGGCCTTTCAGAACAAGCTGTTCAATCCTCAGCAGATGATTGGGAAATGAATCAGCTTTGAAGATGAAAAACGTTTATAATGGCATAAAATATTTTAATGAAATTTTGTTTTGTTCAAGACTACTAATATATCACTACTACTACACACTTGCATCTAAACTTAACAAAATTAACCTAACCTAACCAAACCTATACTTTTAATTTTTTTTTATATTCACACCGTTGAGGTTACAATTATTTGAATTATAAAACTTTTTATATCTTTTTTTTACACGGTCATCCTCAGCTACAATAATTCATGTCACAATTTCGTTATAGGCCTATCATTAAATTTCTACGCTGTTTGAAGTCTTGGCTTCATTATCAGGAGTCTTCTTAATTGTATTGTAAGTCCATGTTTTCCTTTTACAGAGATTTAGACGTTCTCCCCCTACAGGGAAGCATTTGAACCATACTAATTTAGTTACACTTGTTTTCGTATAGATGTCATTTTGAGTGGTCCGTGGCCAGCGTTCCGCCTCATACTGACATCTAGGAAACCAAGGTAGTACTAGGACGGGAAAATGTGGTCTTCTTAATATTGAATTTATTTATACATTTTATATAGGAGGCTTTGGTTGCTAGGCATATTTTTATTCGATAAATTTTTATTCTCTGCCTCCCCTCCTTGACAATTTCCATTTCTTCCCAGAATATTAATTATTTGTTTGCTGTTTTCTTTGTGAAACAAAGCAATATATATTGGAAGAAATGGAAATTGTCAAGGAGGCAGAGAATAAAAATGTATTGAATGAAAATATGCCTAGAAAGGAAAGCCCCCTATATAAAATTTATAAATAAATTCAATATCAAGAAGAGTCCTGATGATGAAGTCAAGACTTCGAAAATATCAGAATGTAATGATATAACGAAGATTGTGACATGAATTATTGTAGTTGAGGACGACGGTTTAAAGAAGGTTTAAAAAAGTTTTAATATTAAACTAACCAAACCTAACATAACATCAAATAATATAACATAATATAACACAACCTAACATAACATAACCTAACATCCATCCAGCCATAATAATTCTGCCAGAAGGCAGGTCCTTCACTGCAATCATAGCATTTCCATGCTATACTTGCAGCTTTACTATACTGTATTTCAAACGAGTTGATAGAGATCCCCTCTTCACTCACTCCACTAGCAGATACAAGCATCCAGGAAGGGGAAGGTACTACTCTCTGTTACAAAAACATCAATTTTCACAAGTTATGAAAATATAGGCCTAGTTTATTATAACTATTTATTAAACTCTCTCTCCCTCCCCCTCTCGCCTTGTAGGAAATTTTACATCCTCCACGTCGCCCCTATGCTGAGCTAATGATTCACAATCATCCCTGTATAATCTATTTCCTTAAAATCATGGCTAATGTTATTCTCCTATCGCATTTTTGATCTGCCTACTGGACTCTTTCCCTCTGGTTTTCCTACAAGGAGTTTCTATGCCCCTCCTTCATTACTCATTCGTGTCACATGTCTTGCCCATTGCAATCTAAGAGACTATACTATTCTTATTATATATGTTTTCCCATAAAAGTAATGTAGCTATTATTATGCAATCATCTGCATTTGCCTCTCTGTTCATCTATCTTTGGTCCAAACATTTTCCTAAGAACTTTGTTCTCAAATTCTCGTAATATTTTCTCCTCTCTAAAGCTAACAGTCCATGTTTCGTATCCATATAACTGGGAGAATGACAGTTGTATATGTTTTTTTATATATATATATATATATATATATATATATATATATATATATATATATATATATATACACTATAATAAACTAAAGTTTAAATATTTTGTTTCTTGTAACTATCAAACAATAACTAAATAATAATTACACTATAATAACTAATATAAAATATAATAACTATAATAAAAATAATTAAAAACTAAATAATAAAACTAAACAATAAATAAATACTGTACATTTTAACTGAATATTCCGATTGTAAAATATAATAACTACCACTTTGCTGAACAAGGCACTGTACCAAGAGAAAGGTACTAGTTTTCTTTACTGTCAGTACTGAACAACAGATGACTTAGCATCGTCCCTCCGCCCCGCATATAGCCTACTTACGGTAGGTAGAGAGGGAAAGAAAACCATTCGTCCTCTATCAACTCTTTTGGAATGTGGTATAGGGAATTGTAGGTGTGGTAGCTTCCCGTTGCTTTCCACACCGGTGAAGGATGATGATGATGATAATGATAAGGATTTTGATAATAAATCACTAAACAATATGAAACTAAGCCTAATCCATCTCAACCAATTAAAATTCTAATTATATTAGGGCTAATAATCAAAAATATTATTCCATATGATTTCGGGGACCGTTTGATAACCTAACATAACCTACCATAATCTACATAACCAAAACTAATATAACCTACCTAACCTCACCTAACCTAACCAAACGAATACCAGACATATAACCGACGTATACCCTAGTATACCCAACGTTTACTGACGTATACTCAAGTGTACCCAACGAATACCCAAATATGTTCAAGTACCCACCTATACCCAAGCACACTCAACGAATACCCACCTATACTCAAGTATACCCAACGAATACCCACCTATACCCAAGTATACCCAACGTATACTGACATATACCAAGTAAATCCGACGTATACTGACGTAAACCCAATGTATACTAACGTATATCCAAATATACCCAACGTATACTGACGTATACCAAGTAAATCCGACGTATACTGACGTATACCCAATGTATACTAACGTATATCCAAGTAAACCCAACGTATACTGACGTATACCAAGTAAATCCGACGTATACTGACGTATACCCAATGTATACTAACGTATATCTAAGTATACCCAACGTATACTGACGTATACCAAGTAAATCCGACAAGTATACCCAACGTATACTGACGTATACCCAATGTATACTAACGTATATCCAAGTATACCCAACGTATACTGACGTATACCAAGTAAATCCGACGTATACTGACGTATACCCAATGTATACTAACGTATATCCAAGTATACCCAACGTATACTGACGTATACCAAGTAAATCCGACGTATACTGACGTATACCCAATGTATACACTCGTATATCCAAGTATACCCAACGTATACTGACGTGTAATTAGCCATATATTCCTTTTATTGTAGCAATCTTGAAATAACTTCAACATTACATACTAGATACTTCACTGTGAGCAGATATTTGACGTTGTTGTTGAATACCTATGGTAAGCTACGTGTTAATACTTATTTATTAAAATAATGTAATTGTACATAACTTGAAACAAAATTATGTACACTGCAAGCACTGAAATTGTGCGAGTCAATTCGTTCCGAAAGCTCACTGTCAACACGCAAATCTAGTGTCATTTAAGTAAGATACAGCCTATTTTTGTGGAGGGTAAAAAAAATATATCATTCACTTTTATTTACGTAAGGATATGAAGGGTTTGTCGTATGTGCATGAGCACACAAAAGTTCATCACTTCTAGACAAAAGGAATTGATAATAGAAGGAACGGAATAGTTATGATTGATGAAACGGAAAATCCAAGTCGATATTTGCCGCAGGGCCCAAATATATATATATATATATATATATATATATATATAATCTTCTTCATCTTCTTCTTTCATGGATTAGGTCTCTGCCTGTTGCGATTTCACATTTGTTCAGTCCAGCGTTTGGTATTCCCACCGATCTTCGTCCTCCAGGATTATACATTAATGCCATCTTTGGTATCCTATCCTCTTTCATTATCTACAGATGCTCTATCCAGTTGTTCCTGTGTTCTACTTGCAGAAGAAGTGTGTGTGTGTGTATCTGACAAACATATCTGTGCCCCCATAAGGTATGCGAACTAAACACTAATTCCTTTTCTGCCTCGGTAAATAATTTCCCCCTCCCTGCATTCCTATCCCTCTCTTTCCTTTCACCCCTCCCACTACTCACAATTTTGAGCCTTCTTGGGGAAATATTATTTGCACATGCAGTCCAGTGTTGTCAACTCAACATGAACACTGTAGTTCGGAGTGGTGAAAAAAGTTTAACCAAGCAAATGATAAAAAGTCAATTAGCGTCATTAGACCTACTTAAATATGAAGAAGTAATAATAATTAACATTATATTATCCAGCATTCAAGATCCATGACACTGTTTGTGGGAAGATTGGCAACATCCCTACTCGTAAAGTTATCCTGGCTGCTGTTTGACGTGGTGGGAGGAAAGCGCATGGAACGGAGTAAGGGCAGATGTTAACTTTTCTAAGAACGACTGCAGTGCTAAAGGGGATCAGATCCGTTGGTCCGACAATATATATATGTATATATATCATCATCATCATCATCATCACTCCAGGGATTAGGCAATTGCCCGTTCCGACTTCATATTGCATCAGCCCAACGTCTTCTAGGTCTTCCAACATCACGCCTTCCTCTTGCTTGATAATTTCTGGCTAACAATGGATATCTCTCCTTGCTCATTCCATCCATGTGATCAATCCATTTCTGTCTGTAATTCGTGACTTTATCCAATAAAGGCTGTACTTTCAATTCTTCTCTTATATCCTCATTTCTTATTCTATCAAGTCTTGTACATCCTTTTACTTGTCTTAGGAACCGCATCTCTGCCGTCTGTATTCTATCCTTCTGTCTTTTCACTGGAGCCCAAGTTTCACATCCATACAATATTGTGGGAACCGCCATAACATTATACATTTTTATCTTGGTTTCTTTTCTAATTTTATTTTTGAATGTTCTCTGTATTGTTCCACACACCGTCTGAAATTTATTTATTTTGGAGTCAATATCTCTTTCCACATTGTAGCCAACATCACAGCCCAAATATCTGAAACTAGACACCTGTTCTATACTTTGATTTTCTAAAATAATTTTGGTTCTCACTGGATCTCTTCCTCTAAAAGCCATGGTCTTCGTTTTCCTTACAGAAATTTTTAGATCGTATAATTTACATATTTCATTTAATGCATGCATTGATTTCTGTAAGTCGTCTTCATTTTTCTGTATTATGATTACATCGTCAGCAATAAAAGATTATTTATGCACATTTTATTATCCATTCTTATTCCTGGATTTACTAAAACTTTCCATTTATTAAAAATATCGTCTATATATATATTAAACAAAGTGGGTGATAAACTACATCCTTGTCGTAATCCAGTATTTGTTTTGATTGCATCTGTTCTTTGAATCCGGTATCTATAATTATATTTGTGTCTTCATATAATGTCTTTATTGTTTCAACAAGGCACAGCGGGTATCCTTTCATTCGTAATATTTCCCATAATTTTTGTCTGTTTACTCGATCGAAGGCCTTATCCAAATCTATAAATCCTATGTGAGTTTCTAAGTTATGTTCTCTTCTCTTTTCTATGAGTTGTTTCAGTGTAAAGACATTGTCTATACATGACCTTCCCTTTCTGAATCCACTTTGATTTTCACTTATTATTACTTCTGTTATGTTTCTCAATCTATTATTTATTATTTTCGTATATATTTTGTAGCCAGTATTCATTAAGCTAATCCCTCTGTAATTCTCGCAATTTCTCCGGTCTCCTCTTTTGAATATATTCTTGACAATTGCTGTTTTCCAAGTGGTTGGAATCCCATAGGTCTGCCAACATATATTAATTAGATGAAGTATTCGTAGTTTACACAATATTCCACTATATTTGATTAATTCCATATTTATATTATCTAATCCTGTTGCTTTCCTATTCTTAGTGGTTTTCAAAGCCATTTCTAATTCATTTATGTCTATTACATCAATATTTTCCACTTTTATTTCTTCCTCATTGTTCTCTTTTCCTTCAATTTCCTCCTTTTTCCAAAGTTTTTCATAATGCTGGATCCATTCTTGTTCTGGGATTATATTCAATCTGGCAGAATCTTTCTCAGTCTGATTTAGATGTTTCACTAATTTATAACCTATTTCTTGTCTTCCATACATATCATGTTCTACTGAGCTTATAAATTTATCCCATGACTCCTGATGGGATTTTCTTATAATGCTTTTAGCAATTCTCCTTTTCATTTTATATTCTTCATAAGATTCTTCTGTTTTCAGTCGTAAGTATGTATGATATGCTTTTTGTTTTTCATTCACTGCATTTTGTATATTCGCATTCCAAGTTCTCAAGCCCTTCCTATTCCTTATTCTATTTTTCTTTCCTAATATCTCATTTGCTGTTTTATGTATTACATTTGATATATTTTCCCATTCAATATTTATATCTTCTGACGTCGCTATCTCTGATATTATTTATTCATTCTGCTTTCATAATGTTGTCTAATACTTTGATCTTGTAATAAATATATTTTATATACTTCTTCTTGGTTTCTTTTGTTCTTTATGTTATTTTTCCGCCATTTAGCTATTATGTTTATTTTGCTTATCACGAGATAGTGATCAGAGTATATATCGCTGCCTCTATGTACTCTCACATCTTTTACCAAGGCTCCTAGCTTGTTGTTTACGATTAAATAGTCAATTATTGATCTTGAGTTTATATCCACTTCTTGTATATTTATGTATGTCCTTTTTTCGGAAATAGGTATTCATTATTTTTAATTGATTATAGGCTGAAAACTGTCTCAAATCCTGTCCATTATCATTTATTGTTATTTCTCCATTATTTCCTATTACATTAGGTATAGGGACATTGCCTACTCTGGCATTTAAGTCTCCACTTATTATTAAATGATGATCTTTTGTATATTTATCAACTAATGTTTGTAATGTTTTATAAAATTTTTTTGTTTCTTCTTTCTTGCCTTCCTCTGGGCATACACAGCAATTATCATCATATATCCTCTTTCAATTTTAAATCTGGCTATCAGGATTCTTTCATTTATAAACTCATAGCTATTCAATTTGTTCTTCCATTTTTCATCTATTAAATTGCTACTCCACACTCCGCTCTTGTTGTCTGTTCTACTCCGCTATACAACATAGTATAGTGTTGTAAGTCCTTTGTTCCTTTTAGTTTCTTTTTTGTTTCTGTTATTGTTGCTATATTTATTTCTTTTTTCTTTAATTCTCTTTCTAATTCTTCTTCTTTTGTATTTATTCCCCTTAAGTTCCAATTTCCTAATTTCAAAATGTCCTTTATTCCAAATCGTATCCTTTTATCTTGCTTGGGTCGGTTCCTTTTATGACAATCCGGCTGATTTCCATGAAGCTTCTCAGTAAGATAAATGTATATATATATATATAATTTTATAGATTTTGAGTCTAATGTGGTACTTTATACAAGAACTACAAATTCTGTAGAATACTCCTTCTAAAACTTGTATAATCATTTTTATGCATTTAATGTATCTAACAGGTCCTTGCATTGCAGCTTCCATTACAACGGACAAAGAACATGTAAATTAAATTAAATGTAAGTTTGTTGAACTAGCGTGTTGCAGTCAGATAGCGTTACTAGTTCGCTGTTTCTTAATAACGAAAATAAACCATTAAAACTTTAATGTGTATCTGGAACGTCAAATGTCGTAATTTTCTGTGTTATCTCACCCTGAAATCTAGATTATTTACACATAATTACCAAGGAGAACTCAATTTCCCAAAGCAATAAATTTACTTATACTTTATTTACATATCTTCCAGCGTTCTGTTGCGTTTCATCTTAAATCAGACACATTTATTTCTAATACACAAAACCATTATAAACGTCGTGTTCACGTTAATTTAAAATTAAGATATTCTGCTAATTTATTACTTTAAGGGGACCGACTGGTGAATTTCAATTTTGTTTGATCTGATGGTTTGGAAATTTGTATCACATACATGATAACTTATACATCTCACTGATAGTATTCTTCTAACAATTAACAAATTTAATTATTTATGAAAATAATATTAAGAATAACAAGTATTTTCATTTGTTTTGTTTTAAATATGTTTTTTTCAAATGCCCCAGGTTTGTCTTTCGACATTCCTGGTTTCTCTCCAAGCATGGCGTACTTGTAAACTCACTTCTGAGATTGGAGCGATGATATGATGGGTAATGATGATAATGGTGCGCTAGGAGAGTCCCTAATCCTAAGCTTAACCTAAGATGAATATGAATGATGATGATTGCGATGGCCATATGATTTCCGGGACCGTTTGGGCTTAAAGTTTTCCTGACATTTATCTTACAGGTGAGGAAAAACCCCGATAAAAACCTCACCCAGAAAAACTGTCCCGACAGGGGATCGAACCCGGGCCCGCTGCGTGACAAGGCAGCACGCTACCCCGAGACCACACGGGTGGACTTGTTTTAAATATTGTATAATTGTAAAATTAGTTTTCTATATCTCATTATTTTTCTTTGTTTTTTATATACATTAGACAGGGGCAATTTAATATGTCTTGCTTGTATACATTTTATTATTAGTTTTAGTCTTAACATTAACTGGTTGCATTATAGATCGTAATATAAGAGATATTATATTTTTGATCAAATTTTTATTTAGTATTTAATATTAGGGTTCATTGAGATTGTTATATTCTGATGTAATATATGTTTGTCCTGGTGAGTGGAAGAGAAGGCCACATGGCCTTAACTCCACCAGGCTAAATAAATCTAACCTAATCTAATCTAATGATGTGCTTATAGAAGTGTTCATGTGAAGTTTGGTGTTTACAAGTAGAATATTTTCATAATTATGATTGTTTTAAACATTTTTTTTATATTTTCTAAACAATGCTCCTTACGATGCATTTTTAAATATTCTTTCGTGAAATTTGAGATTCAGAATCTTTATGATTCCACTAAACACATTTGCTAAGAAAAAAATTATAAAGGGAGGATACTCGTTATTTTTCATTAAAAAAACACTTTTTTATCCACTCTTATGCATTTTCATCTCAGTTTAAAAGAACACTTTTGTCTGAGACTAGTAACTGCATGGCAAATTTGAATTAGCATATATTGGGGAGCCTAATCAGAAAATTTCACTTTAATAGCATGAAAATTGCATCGTAAAGAGCATTTTAAGTTTTTGAAAATGTCAAAAAATGGAAACAGAAAAAAAAAACATTAAGTTTAACTCATTCGCCTGAAAAGACGAGTAGACTTACCGGCAGTTAAAAGGCCTTCAAGTCAAAAGACGAGGTACACTCTCTTAACTCTGCTGTTATATATTTTGCAATATTTTGTACATCCCTTGGTTAGGTAATCTTTTGTTAATATTTGTGAATAGTAGAGGTATTGTGATCTCAAGTACCGTTATATTTTGTTTGTTTTTAATGTCTGAAAATAGACAATGTAATTTATGGTGACTTAAATCGTGTTTCTGGGGAAATGCATTGAGCATTTAAAGCTAAAGCGAGTGCGTAAAGTAGTAATGCTGACCAAACGTGCAAGGATTTTTAAACTCTTACGTCACGGACTCAAGTTTCCACCTACAATAAAAAGCTTTACATGAAAATGATCCTAAAAAATCAGAGTTTTTGAAAAGCAAATAAACAAAAATATAAACTTTTAGCCATATTTTTCAACATTTTCACCATTCGGTGTCCTTCATAACTGATTAATGTAGCTTCCTGTCTTCTCACGCAGAGGGCCCGCGTTCGATCCTCTGCCGGGACAAGTTTCCTAGGTGAGGTTTTTGTCGGGGGTTTCCTCACCTGTGAGACAAATGTCAAGAAACGTTAAGGCCAAAACGGTCCCCGAATATTATCTCGCCATCATAATCATCATTCGCCATGTTTAATATGAATGTGTGTGACCTATGTTTCTCGTCTTAATATTGTGTTGTTCTGAATTGAGCTGATCGCTCATCCGGGGAGGCCCTCCGTGTCCTTGTGTGGTCAAATAATATGTGCGTGTTTCATAGTTTAAAGTCCCTCTCACGACAGGTTGCGTCACTGTAAGGCCCGGGTATCGTGTGGCACGTAGAAGTGCCTGTAATGTGGGGGGTTAAACTAAGAGAAAGACGATGAAGAAGAACTAATTTCTTGTGTGTCAGAAATGATAGGCCTAGTCAAATTTGATTCACTCAGGTTTGCGCGTGTAAATACTCAGTGTGAGCTTCTATGTGTACAGTTTTCGATCCCTTAGTTGTATACATAAACGGCATAAAGTATGATCAGTGGGGTACAATGCATTTTACGTCACCAGTACATTTCTACTGCTGGATACGCATTTTAAAAACACAGCAGTGAACTGATTGCAGTTTCTCTTATCTGTAATCACTGCGGCAATGTTTGCGTGAGCGGACCGGTGCGTCTTTTACGTCACCAGTACATTTCTACTGCTGGATACGCATTTTAAAAACACAGCAGTGAACTGATTTGCAGTTTCTCTTATCTGTAGTCACTGCGGCAATGTTTGCGTGAGCGGACCGGTGCGTCTTTTACGTCACCAGTACATTTCTACTGCTAGATACGCATTTTAAAAACACAGCAGTGAACTGATTTGCAGTTTCTCTTATCTGTAGTCACTGCGGCAATGTTTGCGTGAGCGGACCGGTGCGTCTTTTACTTCACCAGTACATTTCTACTGCTGGATACGCATTTTAAAAACACAGCAGTGAACTGATTTGCAGTTTCTCTTATCTGTAGTCACTGCGGCAATGTTTGCGTGAGCGGACCGGTGCGTCTTTTACGTCACCAGTACATTTCTACTGCTGGATACGCATTTTAAAAACACAGCAGTGAACTGATTTGCAGTTTCTCTTATCTGTAGTCACTGCGGCAATGTTTTCGTGAGCGGACCGGTGCGTCTTTTACGTCACCAGTACATTTCTACTGCTGGATACGCATTTTAAAAACACAGCAGTGAACTGATTTGCAGTTTCTCTTATCTGTAGTCACTGCGGCAATGTTTGCGTGAGCGGACCGGTGCGTCTTTTACGTCACCAGTACATTTCTACTACTGCTGGATACGCATTTTAAAACACAGCAGTGAACTGATTTGCAGTTTCTCTTATCTGTAGTCACTGCGGCAATGTTTGCGTGAGCGGACCGGTGCGTCTTTTACGTCACCAGTACATTTCTACTGCTGGATACGCATTTTAAAAACACAGCAGTGAACTGATTTGCAGTTTCTCTTATCTGTAGTCACTGCGGCAATGTTTGCGTGAGCGGACCGGTGCGTCTTTTACGTCACCAGTACATTTCTACTGCTGGATACGCATTTTAAAAACACAGCAGTGAACTGATTGCAGTTTCTCTTATCTGTAGTCACTGCGGCAATGTTTGCGTGAGCGGACCGGTGCGTCTTTTACGTCACCAGTACATTTCTACTGCTGGATACGCATTTTAAAAACACAGCAGTGAACTGATTGCAGTTTCTCTTATCTGTAGTCACTGCGGCAATGTTTGCGTGAGCGGACCGGTGCGTCGCGGCTTTCTATACATAAGTCCCTCCCCCGTGATTAATTGATGCTATAGTAAGACAACAGTAACGCGCCGTAGACGAGTGGTTAAGGCAGAAAGCATTGGCGGGACTTGCGCTGGTTCGAGTCTCCATCGGGAAAGGAATTTTCTCATGGTATTTCGGCCAGTATGAGACCGGTCCACCCAGCATCGTGAGGCATTTGGGTAGCTACAATAAGTAGCGGCTCCAGGTTGAAAAAACCATCTATAACGGCTGGGGAGACTCGACATGCTGACTTCATGTCACCCCTACACGGCTAGATGATCATCTACCACTGTGATTGACACATGTGGATATGATTCCAGAAGCCGGCTGGTAGATTAAGGGCCTTCTAGCGCTGCCGCGTCAGAGAGGAGTATAGTAAGATAACATTTAGACTGTAATATATTTTAAATGTCCACCGCTGTGGTCTCGAGGTAGCGTGCTGCCTTCTCACGCAGCGGGCCCGGGCTCGATCCCCGGTCGGGGCAGTTTTTCTGGGTGAGGTTTTTATCGGGGTTTTTCCTCACCTGTAAGACAAATGTCAGGAAAACTTTAAGGACCAAACGGTCCCCGAAATCATATGGCTATCATCATCATCCTTATCCTTATCATTATCATCATCATCCTCCTCACCGGTGTGGAAAGCAACGGGAAGCTACCACACCTACAATTCCCTAGTAAAGCTGCAAGCATAGCATGAAAATGCTATGTTTGCAGTGAAAGACCTGCCTTCGGGCAGAATTACTATGGATGGATATTGTAAATTAGTACTACCGAACTTCCGTCCGTTAACTAGTCTCCAGTTTCCACAATTTTATCCTCCCCTTTTTTAATGATTCGGATCCTGTTTGTTTCCCGTTTAAGGGCTCTTTCTTAGGGATGCAGACCTACTGACTTTCTTAATTGTATAAGAAATCTTCCCCTTTACCTCCTTGCATCTAAAAGTGCTTCTTCCTTTGCTTTATTCTATTCTATAGGGTATTTCATTTTAAATGTATTAATTATTTTATATCTTTGATTTTCATTTTTTCTGATTTCGGTACAGTTTACAATAATGTTATAATGCTTTTATTAAATTATTTCTTAAAATTTAAATTTTATAAGTATTTAATTCTCACATTTTTGTCTGTATATCAGTAAATTATGGTATTCTAGCAATTCGCGATTTTAATATTTTGGAATAGTGTGTAAGGAATAATATTCAAATTGGACCAATTTATTTTACTTCAAGATATAGTAAGAAAAAATTATGCTATCATTGCAAACGGATATATTTAAAGTATCCACCTGTTTCTTAATCCACAGGTGGTAGAAATTATTCTCATTCTTAATATTTACATAGGATATGGACTGATAATATTTTCCCCCTATCAGGCCTCTTTCTCTGACGATGAAGGCCTGAACCCTTTTTCTGTCCACCATATAGGAGGTCTTCCCTTTGCCTGTTTCCATATAAAGAGCCAACTTCTTTAGTTCTGTCTAGTTTGTTAGCCATGGCCTACAGAACTTTAAGGTTCGTAATTAGCTGATTTTTCATAAGTAATGCCACGAGTGATTTCCAATTTATCTAGAGAATTTGGAAATCAAGAGTGGCATTTGTTAGGACTATTTAACGAATAAAATTAAGCTGTTTACTCACAAATCATTATTTAACTATGGTAATTATTAAATATTTATATATTTAATGTAAACGGCGATGTTTGAAAACAAATGAGAAACGATCGGTAAGCTTCATTTCCTTCCCTTGTTTATCACTGCAGCCAGATCATAATATTATTTATTGCCAAAGGATCGCAATATTGTAAGAATGCACCCTAGTGGAGAAATTTATAACCAACGTTACAGATATTAATTAATTTGATGTCCTATGATGTAAATATGTCAATTATATTTTTCTGCAACGTCATTTCCTGGAAAATAATTCGTTTAAGAAAGTGCAAACAGTGTTTTTTTGTGGTATAATCAATTGTTACAAATGTTTCATATCAGCTATCGCATGAGCTATCTTCTGACATTCATGCACTATATATACAATTCTGGTATTTCTCGAAGGGTCAGTCACTGCAAAATAATGCTATGACCTATATGACCTATTCAGAATGTTAGAAAGGAGGTGCTTTCTTTATTATGATAAACCTTAATTAATACATTTTAGGCGAAACACGACTGTGATTGGTTGTAAATAAAAAATTATTAAAATGTGATTAGTCATTGACTCCCATTTGGGGCATGAGTTAAATAGTTAGTGAAATTCCATCATAATGCCTTGTCGTAGTATTAAGTGGACACAAGTTTCACTACTTGCGGGGGTCTCGGGTACTAAAGTGAGAAGTATTTGTATTTGCTCCGACAGGTGTACCTAAGTAGTCAATGGTGGACACCACGTGAAGCTGGAGATCGTGGGTTCAAATCCCGGATCAGGTGCAGATTTATTTCTCTAGTTATTTTTAAAAAATATTTATTTATATACCCCGTACTTTTCCGTGAGGGGAGTGGGGTGCTCCCAAGTGAGAATGTTTTAACCAAGCTAATTTAGTTACGCTTGTTTACACATAGATGTCATCGAGTGATGTGCGGTCGGTACATTGCACCAGTGAGACATCTAGTGGGTAACTAAGGTGCTACTTGGAAGGATAACAGTCGGAAAATTTGGCACAGAGGCCTTTTGATCAGGCTTGTGGTCCTATTACGAGTCTGAAAATCTTCATACTCGGAACTCAGGGCTGAAAGTCCTTTCTGGGGAACTTGTTCCCTGCATTTTTCCATTATAAAAATCCATCGACTCCGGCCGGGATTGAAACCCGCGTTCCTCGAAACTAGAGGCAAGGAACATATTTATCATCATTGTCATCATCTTGACTTCACTATATTTACTCTTATGCACTCTAGTTTTCGTAAGTAATGCCACGAGTGATTTCCAATTTATCTAGACTTACTTACTTACTCACTGGCACTATCGAGACCCGTAGGTTCATGGCCGCACGGACATAAGCTCTCCATACATCCCTATCCTGAGCTAATGCTTTCCAATCATTCCCTGTATAATCTACTTCCCTCAAATCATAGTTAATGTTGTTCTCCCACCTCATTCTTGGTCTACCAACTGGGCGTTTTCCTTCTGGCTTTCCTACAAGAAGTTTCCATGCACGTCTTTCATTCCCCATACGCGCAACATGTCCTGCCCATCGCAGTCTACGGGACTTAACTGTTCTTATTATATCTGGCTTCCTATAAAGACCATGTAGTTCATTGTTATGTAGTCTTCTCCATTCACCTGTCTGTTCATCTCTCTTTGGTCCAAAAATTTTCCTAAGAACTTTATTCTCAAATACTCGTAATCTCCTTTCCTCCCTTAAAGTAAGAGTCCATGTTTCGCACCCATATAATATAACTGGTAGAATAATAGTTTTATATATTTTCAGCTTAACGTTTTTTGAAAGGAGTTGGGACATCAAAAGTCTCTGCAATGCATAATAGCATGCATTTCCAGAATTGAGCCTATGTTTAATTTCTTTGTGCATCTCATTCCTATTTGTGATTATTGTTCCTAGGTATTTGAATTCAGCCAATTCCTCAAAATTTACCTCATTTGTCATTAGCTGTCCATTTCCATTATATAATGTATTTCTACGTGAGACCATATATTTAGTTTTACTGATATTTACTTCCAGTCCTAATTTCTTAGTGTTACTCAATAGTGTGTGCGTGTTGGCCTTTAGTATCTCCTCGCTATCGGCCAGTAGTACTACATCATCAGCATAAACTAACAGCTTATTAATACCATTCAGTTGTAAGCCTTCCTCATTCTCTAAAGATTTAATGGCATGCTCTAGTACAAAATTAAATAGTAGAGGAGGATTTGTAAATTAAGAGTGGCATTTGTTAGGACTATTTAAGGAATAAAATTTAGCTGTTTCCTCACAAACCATTATTTAAATATAGTTATTTTAAAATATCTATATATTTGATGTAAACGGCAATGTTTGAAAACAAATGAGAAATGTTTAATTTGTTCATCTACTGCAACTAGATCATATTATTTATTGCCAAATAGGATCGCAATATTGTAAGAATGCACCCTAGTGGAGAAAAAATCAAGCACATCAAACTGTATATTATAACCGTTATGGGTTATTAATTATATTTTTTAGGAAACAACTCCGTAAACTCATTATTTAAAAACACAATTATTGAACACACATTTATCAAATGGAATCTGTTCATTATTTGATATAGACAACTTATTTTTTGGAGAGTCAGTCACTGCGAAATAATGCTCTGACCTGTTCAGAATATTAAAAGCAGGAGCTTTATTTATTTTGTTAAACAGAATTAGATAAATATCGAGGTGAAACACAACTGCCATTGGTTGTAAAACATTGAAACGTAATTGGTCATTGACTCCCATTTGTGGCATGAGTTAAATAGTCGCTGTGAGTACTTACATTAGATTTATTTGGCTTTTCAGAGAGTAATACAAATGTGCCACTTCCTACTCTCAGATTTTTAATTGTTGCGGTTAGCGATTGGTGAATATTAAACTTTTTTCGTCTGTTTTCCAGGCCAATTTCTGTTGTGTAAATTGTACGTATTGGTTTGTGAGTGGTTTATTTGAGAACGAGTTTTCCTCCATCTCTCAGCTGTAGTGGACGGTTATACCCTATAAAAGAAGATATAAAACCTTCTCCAATCGAACGAAATCGCTCATGCAATAGCACTTGATGTCGTGTTTGGAAGATCTTAAATTCACTACTTACTACTGTATCAATCAGTCTTTAAATCGAATGATTCATCTACCATTGATCATCATTTTGTAATGAACTAGCTAATACCCGGCGTGCGCTGCTATACCTACATAAATGATTGTGTTTTTGCATTTAGTTGAATAAGTGAAAGCAGAAATACATATAAATTCATATGGGTTTTATCTTTAGATAACCCATCTGATTACCCAGCGTTGCCAGGGAATCTACGCATCCCGATGTACTTGTCATAGATGAGCTGAAAGACAAAATTCGTTATTTTGAGTTATCCATAAAAGAATACCGCTGTGCGCTGCTATGCTTGCCCGAGAATCTACTCATCCCGATTTTCTTGGCATCAACGAAAGATTCATGATGTGTTCCGTTGAGGTTTATTCAAAATTAATATAAAATTATAGAATATTCACCTGAAAGGTCCGTCTCCTCAACTTCATTATCATTAAATCATGAAAGCAGCTCACAACGACAGCCTGATAAACGAAAACGAACCCAATACATGCAACCCCCTCTACCAGATCTTCAGTGAAACACCAGTTTTGAATCCTGCCGATGATGGGACAAGTCCCGAAAGCGCTACAGTTAAATGATAATTAAGTTGAGGAGACGGACCTTTCAGGTGAATATTCTTTAATTTTATATTAATCAACGAAAGACAAAAATGGTTATCGTGAGCTATCCTTAAAAGATAAACATATGCTGTCGCGGACTTTTCTCTAGAGGGTTTTGAGATGTGCAATAATTTTGTGTATTTGTTATGGGTTAGGTAGTGTAAGCCGTTTAAGCTTGCAAAAGCGACATTTTTCGCGTTTTTTTTTCACTACAGAAGGTGATTTTTAAGGGTGAAGGGCTTGAGCATTAAAACTCTCTTATAACCTATAACCTTCCTGGGAAAATCCTGAACATTTTGCAAAAAGCACCATGACAATCGGATGAATGGTATGGCAGCCCATGCTTGCCCGGGGATATACTTACACCAGATTGGCATCAATGAAAGACAAAAAATGGCTATTGTGTGTTATCTGTAAAAGATGAACAAATGCTATCGCGGATTTTTTGTAGAGTTTTTTTGGGATATTACAATTTTGTGTACATAAATTTTGTGTATTTGTTATGGTTTAGGCAGTGTAAGCAATCTAAAGGTAAAAAAAGCCCCTTTTCACGTTTTTCACTACAAAGGGTGTTTTTAAGGGAGTAGCAGTTGTGTATCTTAACTCTCTCATAGCCAGTGTTCATATCGGGAATCTCCTAAACATTTTGCAAAAAAAAACCATCACAATCGGATCAACGGTATGGCCGCGCATAAAGCATAAACAAACATTCATGTTTATATATTAGATTAAAAATTAATATAAATTGTGTTTGTGAAGGAAGAAAAGTATTTGGAATGTTAAATTTAGTGATGTGGAGTAAACATATTATAAATAAAACAAATACTTAAATATTTAAATCATTAGTACAAAGTGTTTTTTTTTCATTCAATGTCCCAAGTTGTCATTTCGACATTTCTGGTGTTCACTCCTGGCATTGGCTTAAATATAACTCACTTCTGAAGTTGAGGCAGCTGGAAGGCGGAGTTACGTTACTCCGATGATGGGTGATAAATTATAATAAAGCGGCAGGAGAGTTCTTAACCTAAACTTAACCTAAATTCCAGGCCATGGGCAATCACAGGAAAATTTCCTGTGGTTTGACGGGGAATCGAGCCCGGGACCTCATGAACAGTAGTCAGAAACGCTGACCCCTGAGGCTGGTCAATGTTGTATGGTGCAGGCCTGGACTTTAGGTAGACAGCAGACAAAAATATTATGGATTTTTGGTGAAAGGCGTCAAGAAAATCAAGAAAGGAGAAAATTCGGAACCGGAAAATCAGAGAAATAATGAATATTAAACATAATATTATATAAGTAATAGAAGAACGAACATCTGAAGAGAATGGAGAATAATAGAATCCCAAGAATGTTGCTTGCTGAAGGCAGGAGGAAGAGGAGGAAACCCAGGGATGGATGAAGTGAGAAAAAATATGATCAGCAGAGACCTCAAAGAAGAAGATGCTGAGGATAGAATCTGTGGCAGAGCAAAATACATTTGGCCTGAAGGATAACTACTGTAATATAGAGAAAATCCTTAATGAAAGAAAAGTTGTATTTGCTGAAGACAGAAAAATAGAGATAATATATATTCCTAGTAGAATAACCTCATGGGCTAGTGGTCAGCGTTTCTGACTACTGTTTATGAGGTCCCGGGTTCGATTCCCGGTCAAACCATGGGATTTTTTCCTTAAATGGAATTATTCCTGTGGTTGCCCATGATCTGGAATTTAGGTTAAGTTTAGGTTAAGAACTCTCCTTGCTCTTCAATATCATTTATCATCCATTATATCATCGGGGCAACTTCAGAAGTGGGTTACAATTAAGCCAATACCAGCAGAGAATACCAGAAATGTCGAAATGACAACCTGGGGCATTGAAAAAAGAAACTATATATATATATATATTATGAGCTTAGTATGTCCGTAGTACTGCCAAAATATCCCAGAGGCAATATCACCAAAGCTGCTTTTGCATTTCCAAATATATTCATATTAAGAATATTTGAATTCTGCAGATATTTCTATGTAGAATTGAAAATTAGAGTTATGTCTAAGGTCACTATCACCTCGACGTGGTGGGGCGCCGAGTACTCAACGAACCATACGACTAAATCGGAGTTTAGCTTTGCTAACTTGTCGATTGGTCAGAGGTGAGAGGAAACTAAGAATAGTCCGCAACGTGGGAGACGTCTGCCAGAAGGTTGTCATCGACCAAGAAGTCTGCAACGGTCTACGAGGCGACGTGATACCAGGCGATCATCACAACGGCTCAAGGGGCGGAAGCAGCAACCCTCTCTAAAGGGGTTAATACTTAGAGGAGCATGGATAGATGCTCTGAGACAGCAGCCCTGTCATTATCCTTACACTTCACAGCGCTCGTAACGCGGTCAGGGGACATTTATTACTACTGATTCATCTCAAAGCAAAGGCCGGATCGGAACAGGCCATTGGGCTTAATCCTTGTTGTTTAGGATGATGTCTAGGGTCAAGCTAATACAATCCTTGGTCTAAACAATTCAAAGAAACACTTCACATGACCCATGTTCACTACATTGTATATTATGTGAATGTATACTGCAATTAGGTGTAATAAATAATGTGGATCAAAAGATTAAAGTCAGATAAACAGTAGCAACAAAAAAGTTGAAAGTTTAATGGGAAATGTTGACATAATCGAAAAGTTAGATGTTATCTGACAATTGCCTGATAAAATAGTCACGAAATGTTTGGGGTCCTGACGTCACAGTAGTGAATGAGTGTGTAATTGTAAGGGGGTGCCCCCTGACGTGTACAATGCCAGACTACCCCCTCCTGCACGCCGAGCGTGAACTCGTCAGATCAATAACAGTGGTTTCAACGTCATCTCAACAATAATAGTCATTCTAAAAATTAGCACTTTTCAAGTTTATCATACTTGAAGTATCAGACTGCATCTAATGACACAGCACTTGGTGGTGAGGAATAGGCATTTTTCTCACATAAAAAAGAAAAGAAAGAGAACTCAAAAAAAGTAATTTCAAAAATGAAGACTAGTTTTAAGAAGTTTTTGCGCGATAGTGCGATTTATCGCACTTATGAGCAATGACGACCATTATCGAAAGTTCAACTTCCTACATTTCGGGGTTGCCAACCTAAATAACTATACTGTAATATTACATTTACACCCACGTGCGGGAAGTAAAAGCACTGCCCTATGTGTATACTACGTACAATGTATATAGGCCTACAGAAAATATCCAAAAGGTAGTGTTAATATACATTATACGAAACAAATCACTGCATTTTAAATGAACTGAACTTTATTTGAAACAATATAAAACAATGCATACGTATTTGCGGCCATGTTATCAATAATAATTTTCAAGGCCTCCTGTTGTTTCAACTAATAAACATTGCCCACACTGTTAACGTTAATCAATTGTTTATAATGAACGCAAATATTTCCAACAAATATGTTATTTTACTATTATTTATTATTTTGAAAACACCATCGCGCAAAAATAATGTACAACGCACGATTGTGGAGTGTTTTACAGATTCTCGGAAATTAAAAAGCTCATTATCGCTCGGTTTTTAAAAATGTTCCTCGATTCTGTAAAACCCACTTCCTAACCTCGCATAATATACTATAATTTATCTAAAGGCACAAAATCTGGATCTGATGACACCGAACTTTCAGAGAAAGCGGTGTTTTATCTCCTTCTCCACCAAGAAAAAAGAAAAACCTCAACATTATATCATTTTAAAAACGACCATATACTTTTTAAGATTTCTAACTTTAAACCCTTAAATTGGAAATGTATCCTATAAGATACAGTGATTTAATTTATTTAATATTGTTTATGAAACAATAGAAAACAAATGAATGAAAATTACTTACATTTGTGTCAAATTACACAGTAATGTACAAGAATAACTTACAGTTTATATGATTTTGTTTTCATTGCGGTCCGAAACATTTAAATAATTGATGGGTCTAGTGAGAGAGAAACTATGCCACTTTGAGAAGAAATGGAAATAATCAGTGCTATTTTTATTAAAATTTATATTTTTCCTCCCGCATCGTCTACATAACAGTAAGTTAAAGAAGAAAAAAGACCCCTTTATTGTACAAATAATTTTGTAATATATTGCTTTATAAAACGCACTTTATATCCGTTTCTTCTCAATGTGGCATAGCTCCCTCTCTCACTGGACCCCTCAATTGGCACGAAATATTATTGATTCGCCAATTTAAGGGTTTAAGCATGAATTTCTAGATTTTATGACATCAAACATGGTATTCATGAAAAATATATTTTTTGTATTCTCTTTTCAGAAAAAGGAAGAGAACCCTAAAAAATTATCGGTAATATAAAAAAGGTGATACAATTTTTAAGTTTTGTTACAGAATAATATAGCGAAAATAATAAAACAGCATTTTATTCATTTAAATAGACAGTGTTTTTTAAAGTCCCGACATAAAATTTTGTACATAGAACGACGCTTTAATGTAGTGAAAACATCAACTGTATAATATTAAAGCTATAGTACAGATTAAAAATCCTAACTTCTTTGGGAATCGATCCCCGACCTTCCGGATTACAGCATATTGCCTTAACCAACTACGCTAGGGTGTGTACTAGTAATATAGTTATCAAAATTGATATAATCTTTGTTAATAACTGTAACATAACCAAAAATGGTAAACTAGGGTTCGAGTAACTGGACAATAATAGTTTTGTGCACGAGAGTAATAAACGTAGCTTATATATATATATATATATATATATATATTGTAGTTAACCCCATTTCTCTTGTTTTACGGATTCTTGATTCGCTGGTTGATATTTTATTTTACGATACTCTTAACATCATAGGTCATTAGCGAAACACCGACAAATATTGCCCACAGACCTCTTATTTCAGATTTGAGGTACTTTTAAGCGTATTAAATCCATACACAAGACCCACTTCCTTTCCGATGAAAGCCAAATTCAGAGTTGTTATGCTTTTTAAAATGCATGTACTTCGGTCGGATTTGCACCGTTCTCCTCGAAAACAGAGAACTAGTCCATCTGGATTCACGGCGGTTACTTGATGTTGTGCACTTATTTCATTGGTTACCCTCGTAATACATGCGTCTTCTTCTTATTCTTCTTATTCATAATTTGTAGGATTTTCCAAAATCACTCCTCAGAGGAAGACATATAGGATAGGCATCCACTGTCTATCCATCTCTTGGTTGGTCTTGCTCTTGTTCTTTCCCGTCAATTGCTCCTTTTGCAAGTCGGTTGTCTTCCATTTATTCTATAAGACCTTTCCAATATTTCCATCTCTCTATACTAACTGAAATAAGTGACGGATTGTCGGACAAACTGCAGCGTGTCCATAATATGTGTATCAGATTCATATTTAATGTTCGAAAATACGATCACATTTCTCCATTATTCCACGAATTGTCATGGCTACATCTAAAAGAGAGAAGAAAATCGCAATGTCTAATTCTCCTATTTAAAATCCTACATACCTCGATTCCCAATTATTTATCATCCCGTTTCCAGTATATATCCTCAAACCATAACTTAAACACAAGATCACAACATAGTCTCTTACTTAATATACCGCAACATAGGACATCACATCACTCCATGTCATATACCATCTTCACTTCTCGCAACTGGAATTCCCTACCACAAGAAATAAGGGGCTGCCGGACATTGGCATCTTTTAAAAGAAATCTAAATTTATATTTGCTCTAAACTCGACTTCATTATTATCCAGTGTAAGGTATATATATTAATTGGTGTTTCCCGTATAATGTATCATATTTATATTATTATTATTATTATTATTATTATTATTATTATTATTATTATTATTATTATTATCGTATCATTATTGTTATTACCCTATAGAGTGTTGTTTGTACATGACATTTACATTGCTACATTTATAGTATCTTTAACTGTTTATAATTAGTATAGTGTACATCTATATTTGTCAAATATTTATTTGTATTTGTGCTGGTTGAGTGGAAGAGAGGGCCTTATGGCCTTAACTCTGCCAGAATAAATAAAGTATTATTATTATTATTATTATTAATAATAAATTTGGTAATATCTTGAATATGACATTTATCCCAAATTTCTGTGTTGTGTATTTTATCAAATACTATTTTCCCCTGAATAGTTCTTAAGATCTTCATTTCACATGTGCTTATTATCTGTTTAGTTTTTTGTATCAGCTATAGTTTATGCTCCATATACGATATATACATCTACTCCCTTGTAGATTGACAAACGGGCTGATTGGGTTCGTTAGTCCTGCAAGACAACCCACCTAGGAGAGACAACTCCGAAATATAACGGGGCAGGGCGAGTTCTGAAAAGGAAAGAAAGAAAGAAAGCACAAAAAGAAAGGGTCATGACCTGAAAAGGTCGATACCAAATTATACACATAAATGACGCACTATGTTGGGTGAAGGCAATCGGCCTAGGGAGGAAACCCCGAATAATAAACCCGCCATGAAAACGGGCTAGCAACCCACTTCAAGGTGTATATTATACATTGCTCGCAGTCCCAAGGATCAAGTCTCGGATCAAAGACGGAAACAAAATAGGCCTACGACAAACGCTGGGAAAATGCATACATAATTTTGTATAATTCCAGTCGGCCGCGGTGGGCTAGTGGTTATACTCCTTACCTCTAGTCTCGAGGGTCGCGGGGTAGATGAACTTTTTAGGACGGAAAAATCCAAGGAGCAACTCCTCCGGGAGGAACTTTAAGTCTTGGTTGCGGAGTCTGAAGATATTCAGGCTCGTAAAGGATCCTTAAGCCTGAAAAAAAGCCTCTAAGCAAAATTTACCGACATCAACGTCCTAGTAATACTTTAGTTGCCTGTTAGATGTCTCATTGGGTCGGTTTGTTGACCGCATGCCATTCATAACATCTATGAGCGAATAAGGTAAGATATTATCGCCTCACTATGATCCATTTATATAACAGCGGGTGCCGCGGGACAATGCTTGATTAACATGCGGTTGTCGGCATTATTGTATTTAATTATATATAACAGCTGCGGGAAAACAAACCGAGCCGCTGGACAACTATCATACTCAGGCTATAATAATTAACTTGGTCTAGTAACTCCTAACAAATGAGGGGCTATGGCTCAACAATGGTCTACGCCATTGGCAATAAAAATAATTATACAGGTCAAATTATATCCAATATTACCTTATTTATAATTCGTTGAAAAGTCGTCAGAAATTTTAGATATACATAGTGTAACAGGACCTCACCGACAATATAATAGGCCATGCAGAGAAGGAACGTATAGTCGCAAAGGAGTCGTTTATGACTTATGCGCAGATGAAGGTGTTCATCCGTAAGGGTCGGAATTGAATACAAGCAATTTTACACGTATCATTTTATTGAAAAATGCATGTTTTTACAATAAGTATTCAAACAGTCGACCCTGTGCCTCATTACATGTTTGATATCGTCGCAGCAACGATCAGCCAGCACGGCCGATCATGGCAGGATTATTTTTGGCGTCGTCAAAACATTATTGTTTGAAGCCTTATTGTAAAAACATATTTTTCAGTAAAATTATATGTGTACAATTTTTTGTATTCAATTCCGACCCTTGCGGGTGAACACCATCTGCGCATAACTCATAAATGACATGTTTGCGACTATATGTTCCTTCAATCGGCCGCGGTGGACTAGTGGTTATGCTCCTTTCATCTGGTCCCAAGGGTCGCGGGTTCAAACCCGGCCGGAGTCGATGGATTTTTTAGGATGGAAAAATCCAAGGAGCAAGTCCTCCGGGAGGGACTTTAATCCGTGAGTCCCGAGTCTGAAGATTTTCAGGCTCATAAAAAATCCTTAAGCCTGAATGAAAAGGCCTCTAAGCAAAATTAACCGAATTTTCCCGTCCTAGTACTACCTTGGTTTCCTAGATGTCAGTATGAGGCGGAACGCTGACCACGGACCACTCAAGATGACATCTATACGAAAACAAGTGTAACTAAATTAGTATGGTTCAAATTCTTCCCTATAGGGGGAGAGCGCCTAAAATCTTTGTTTAGGGAAACATGGGCTTAAAAGAATGTTCCTTCACAAAAAATGATCATCTCTGCATGGCCTATCATCCCTATCATTTTGTCGTTAGGTCCTCTTACACCCTGTATTCTATATAAAACAATGAAAAGATAGTATAGAAAAGAGTCATTTCTCTATCGTTGGATGTCTACCATCGCTTTATGCTTAGTGTAGTGAATTACTAGCTATTGCATTGATCCCCGAGATCTGAGTTTGCATAATTATCAAACATGTGTTAGTGGGCGTGTACGGATACGACTTCCATCAGTACTGTCAACATTGTAAATTCAAATTTTCATTGACAAACCTGAAGTAAATTATTCCACAGTCTACATACAGAACCAATTCAAAACCGTATTATGCAATGGAATACTGCAGGCTAATCAAGAACAGACCATAAAAGGAATTCGGAGATTCTCAAAGAATTAAAAACAGAATCAGTCATGGAATATGTACAAACATACAGAAACAACTGGAAATTTCACGTAAGAAGAATGAGCAGAACAAGAGTACCACGTCAGATCTTAAATTACCAGCCACCAGGCAAGAGATCTTTGGGCAGACCCTTCAAACGTTGGATTGAGACCGTAACAGACTACTAGGACCATCATATGAAAGGAAGAAGAAGAAGAAGAATACAAATTGTTTCTTTCTAGGTGATCCCATAGAGTTTTCTGCCAAAGGGCGACAAAATTGTATTAAGACTATAGTTAGTACATTGAATCGCGAGAGATATGCCGGCGCGACGGTAGCGTTGCTGCCGATAGGGTTACCCATGCCGGACTGATCGAGGGTGATAAGCCAGACGAAAAAAGTACCTTGGTCGTAAGAGTGACGATCTTTCGCGTAAAAATACAACCGTCAAGAAATTCGGGCATAGGTTCCACTGGGGTAAAATTTTCCGGAGGCGTGCGTGGAAACTTCTTGTAGGAAAACCAGAAGGAAAACGCCCAGTTGGTAGACCAAGAATGGGGTGAGAGAATAACAGTAACTATGATTTGAGGGAAATAGATTATACAGGGAATGATTGGAAAACATTAGCTCAGTATACGGATGTATGGAGAGCGGATGTATGTTCGCACGACCATTAACCTACGGATTCAATAGTGCCAGTGAGTTAGTTAGTTAGTATATTGATCTTAAAGAAGATTTCCGAGCTGTTCGCTGTGGTCTTGAGGCTTGAAGTTCCCAGACGTTTGTCCAGAGACCGCATCCGGGATCCTCAAGGGTTGTCTTGACTCTCAGGAGGATGCCGGACGCAGTCTCTGGCGAAACGTCGCAGAACTTCAAGCCTCAAGGCCACTGCCAACACCTCGGAAATATTCTTCAAGATCAACATAAAATGATACAGCTGTAAACAAACGACATAAACACTGATAGTTAACTAAATAAGTATGAACTACATAGAAATTAAAAACTCTAACTAGCAATATCGAACCCGTAGGTTCATGAACGCACGGACATAAGCTCTCCATACATCCCTATTCTGAGCTAACGTTTTCCAATCATTCACTGTATAATCTATTTCCCTCAAATCATGGTTAATATTATTCTCCCACCTCAATCTTGATCTACCAACTGGGCGTTTTCCCTCTGGTTTTCCTACAAGACGCTTCCATGCGCGTATTTAATTCCCTATTCGTGTGACATCCCTGCCCATCGCAGTCTACGAGACTTAACTGTTCTTATTATATCTGGCTTCCTATAAAGACCATGGAGTTCACTGTTATGTAGTCTTCTCCTTTCACCTGTCTGTTCATCTCTATTTGGTCCTATATTTTTCCTAAGAACTTTATTCTCGAACACTCATATTCTCATTTCCTCCCTTAAACTAAGAGCACATGTTTCGCATCCATATAATATAACTGATAGAACAACAGTTTCATATACTTTCAATTTAAAGTTTTTTAAACGGAATTCGGAGTCAAGAGTCTCTGCAATGCATAATACCACGTATTTCCAGAATTTAGTCTGTGTTTAATTCCTTTGCGCACATCATTCCTATTTCTGATTATTGTTCCTAGCTATTTGAATTCAGCCACTTCCTCAAAATGTCCCTCATTTGTCATTAGCTATCCATTTCCATTGAAGACTCATTACTTGACAACACGTCCCAGGTACGGAACCTGTGATACGTGGCTTTGCAAAGGAATGTGGCTGCAAAACGACGGAGCTCCAGCTCACTTCGATGCCAATGCGAGGAGACATTTGGATACCAAGTATCCAGGTCGATGGATTGGAAAAGGGTGACCAGTCCCATGACCTCCGAGATCGCCTGATCTTAACCCTCTCGACTACTTTTTGTGGGGCGACATGAAACAGTATGTTTATTAGATTCCAGTAGAATCACGTATGGATCTTATAGCCCTAATCCACGCTGCTACAGAAACCATTCAAATGAGGCCAGACGTATTTGAACGTGTGCGCCAATCACTACACCGTCGATGTTCACTCTGCGTACGGAGGTGGTTAATTTGAAAACTTGATGTGACTGTGTTGAGTATTGAGTCTTGGAATCCAACTAACGGAACTCTTGAGATGTTAGCTACTCACAGTGCGAAAACACATCATTTCCGGATGTCGCGTCGGTACTTAATTAAAAAATTATCAGCATATCTCAATATACTACCTCACCTCCGTTGTCGGTGTGTTTTGCAATACCCTGTATAACTTGCCCCTCTTAATTGAATCGTATGTTTTTTTGAAGTCTACATCTGGTTGATGTACTGTACCATTATATTTCCATTTATTTTCGAAAATCGGTCTTATTCTAAAAAAATCTGATCTATTGTAGAAGTTTCTTCTAAGTCAATATTGCTGATCTCCTAGAATGTCGTCAATGTAGAGAGTAAGTCTGCTTACTAATATATTTGTTTGAATTTTGTACGAAGTTGAAAGTAATGTGATGCCAGCACATCCTGAAATGTATATAACACTCTGGACTATTAATTATAATTATGATAATAACATTAATAATAATATAAATATTATTTTTTATTGATACGCCTATAATTATTATATTTTTAAACAACCAATTTTTCAATCCGTCATCATAGATTCGATTTATGATTTATGATTTGTAATTCAGTTACTATACTAGGCCGCATTTCATTTTTTTCAACTTTTGGTAATACAGTATGCTTAAAATTAAATTGTTATTCATCATCCATGCAAGTATTAGGCCGTGTGGCCTATTATGGTCTCAAAGAGGAGTTTTTCATCCAGCGCTTTTTGGACCTCCCAGTGATCTTTTGCCTTGGGGGCAGTAATAAATCATGGCTTTTGGAATTTTATGAGATGGCATTCGTTGAAGATGGCTTTCCAGTTGTTCTGATAGTTTTGTATATGGTAAAGAATGGGTTCTACATCCAACTCTTCCATAATTTCCTCATTTCTTTTATGGTCCCACTTTTGTGTAGCCTGCTGTACAGCGCATAAATCGCATCTCATTTGCTATTATTCGGCTTTCGTCTCTTCTTCGTATTGTCCATGATTCACTACCATATCTTAATACTGGTTTTGCGAGAACCTTATAAATCCATAATTTTGTGTTCTTCTGTACTAAAAATAGTTTCATTATACTGTTAATTCAAATACAGAAGACGAATTTCAGAGGAATATTTTTAAACTACATAATATATGTGAACAATATAATCTCAAAATATCCGTAGAAAAAACTAAGGTAATGGCATTCCAAGGGAAAAATCAAATCAGATCCAAAATAGTAATAGGAAACAAAATCATAGAACAGGTGAACCATCTCAATTATCTAGGATGTGACATTTCATTTAATTATGATAATGATATAAATAATAAAATAGCAAAATTCCAGGGAATATGTGGTACGATAAAACGAACACTAAATAACAAAACAACAAGAGAGACCCAACTGAAATTTTATAAAATGTTGGCAGTACCGGTACTGCTCTATGGTTCAGAAGCCTGGATACATAAAAAAACAAGACCTAAGTAGGATAACGGCGGCAGAAATGAAATTTTTGAGATCAGTTAAAGGGTGCACTAAGGAAGACAGAATCAAGAACACAGAAATAAGACAGGAACTTGAAATATTTGCAATAACTGATAAAATGGATACATATAGACAAAAATGGAAGCAACACATAGACAGAATGAATGAAGACATATATCCAAAACAAATAACAAAATACAAACCTAAAGGCACCCGAGATGTGGGCAGACCTAGAAAGAGATGGACTGAAGTCGGAACGGGTCAACATACCTAATCCATGAATGAAGATGATGATGATACTGTTAATTATCCCTGTTGATTTTGTGAAATTTCTGATTTTCTTTGATATATCAGCTTCATCTTGAAATGTTAAATTATAACCCAAATAATTAAATTAATTTACTCGTTCTAACATTTCATCATCCAAAACAATTTTGCTTGGTATAGGGTATTTCCCACAAGAGGATATCACTTTAGTTTTCTTTGTCTGTCCATGTTGTACCTTTTTGCAATTATATTAAAATTGTGTATAGAATATTGTAAATCTGTTTCTGTTGGAGCTATTAATACCAAATCATCAGCAAAAAGGAGGGAGTCTATTTTTACGTTTCTATTAATTTGGATAGAACTGTGTCTCATCTGTCGCCAATCCTGGAGTATTCTATCCATATACATGATAAAGATCAAGGACAAGAGGTCACATCCTTGTCTTACCCCTATTAATAATGAATTATTATTCTACAAAAAGCATATATCGAAAATAACAACAGAGATTCACAGCCTAAGGATACTACTAAGGATTTTATAGGCCATTACAATTACTTTTTAAATCACCTAAAAACGAATTAAGTAGTAATATGTTACTAATATGAAGAAAAGACAAGTATAACGTGATCCACATTTTTTTTTCATCGTACAGTTGGAAAGCGTCCTGCGTCCTGTAGATGCAAAAATTTGTCCTCTCTCTCTCTCTCTCTCTCTCTCTCACTCTCTTTCTCTTTCTCTCTCTCTATCTCTCTATATTTCTCTGTCTCTCTCTCTGTGTCTCTCTCTCTCTCTCTCTCTCTCTCTCTCTCTCTCTCTCTCTCTCTCTCTCTCTCTCTCTCTCTCTCTCTCTACGTGTGGTTATTGAATTTGTAGGTTTTTGTCGTCCATAATCATAAAAGTCAAATGTACCCGCACTCCATATGGAAATTCCAGTCTCGACAATGCGTCATTTTGAATTTATTCGTTCTATAAATTTAATTTTATTGTATTCATAATTTTCACGTATGTCATATTCAACCATTTACACGAATACGATTCTAAAACAAATAGCGCTTTTATGCAATATACAACACACCGTATGTTAATCCAGTACAAATGTAGGCTTTCCGGCATAGCATGAGCCATCTCTATTTTATTATTGTTTACCACAATATCGGATGTTCGAGAATTTAACAAAACAAATATTAAAGGTAGCCAAGACAAAAATATTTTGTTGGAAGTGGTTTTTACAGAACGGAGAAAAATGTTTAAAAAGCGAGCGATAGTGAGTAATTTTTGAGATTCTATAAAACACTTCACAAACGTGCGTTGTACATTATTCTTTTGTGCGATGGTGTTTTCAAAATAATACATGATAGTAAAATAATGCCTTTATTGGAAATATTTAATTCATTATAAACAATTGACTAATGTTAACAGTGTGGACAATGTTTATTAGTTGAAACTACAGCAGGCCGTGAGACCAATTAGTGATAAAATTGCGCAAGTACGTATTTATTGTTTTATATTGTTTCAAGTAAAGTTCAGTTCTTTTAAAATACAGTGGTTCGTTTCGTATAATGTATATTAACACTATATATATATATCCATAGTAATTCTGCCCGAAGGCAGGTCCTTCACTGCAATCATAGCATTTTCATGCTATGCTTGCAGCTTTACTAGGGAATTGTGTAGGTGTGGTAGCTTCCCGTTGCTTTCCACACCGGTGAAGGATGATGGTGATGATGATAATGATAAGGATGATGGTGATGATGATAATGATAAGGATGATGAAGATGATGGCCATATGATTTCGGGGACCGTTTGGGCCTTAAAGTTTTCCTGACATTTGTCTTACAGGTGAGGAAAAACCCCGATAAAAACCTCACCCAGAAAAACTGCCCCGGCCGGGAATCGAACCCGGGCCCGCTGCGTGACAAGGCAGCACGCTACCTCGATACCACATATATATATATATATATATATAACCTATTGTATATAGTATACAAAGAGGACAGTGGTTTTACTTTCCACACCTGGTTTGTATTATGTAATATTACAGTATTGTTATTTTATTACAGTTTAGTTATGTAGGTTGGTAACCCCGAAAATGTAGGAAGTTGGACTTACAATCAGGGTCGGCATGGTTGCTGTAAGTACGACAAAACGCACTATTGCGCAAAAAATAATATTGATGGAGGAGGACAACAAGAACAATTTTTATTCGCAGTTTCCTTGTAAAAGAGTGTATTAAAAATGGAACTCTGATCATCTGAACAATAAACATTTTATCCACAAAATGCAAGTAAAATATTCCCTTTTCAGATAGAAGTTCCAATCATTGACGTTATTGACGTTGATACTCATATGTCAGATATTTTCCTGATACATTCAATTATGCAATAAGTTCCAGATATTACCACTGAAAATACGGCACCAGGAAATCAGCTATTATGCTGTATCGGCAATCGTTTATACAAAAAATCAGTCCATTGGAAAATATGATGATGACTTTTAAAATTTTGGGAATGCTTTTGAGGATATAACTATCTGAAATCATTAACGAAGTTCTTGACGATTTTGTCAAAACGTTTAGCGTAATCGTATTGTAACTAGGTCAGCGGTTCGTTATATTCCGAGGGAATTTGTTCGAATAAATACAACAGATGTTCAGAGAAAATCAATACTAGTAAAATTCATATCAAATTCCGTTGAGGTGAAGTCATGTGATGAAAGTTAAAAATTAAATTGTACCTGTTGGTAGGTGCCGTCGTCCTCAACGTTGTTAAAATATGTATAAAAAATTAACTGGAGCGCTTTCGGAAGTTATCTTCCATCTTCTGCAGGTTGAGTTTCCGCTACTTGTTGTTGTGTACGGTGATGTATACTCCAACTGTTTGTAGCAGCAACTGACTTGTTTTTGACGATCTAGTATAATGGGTTTGACTGGGGTGCGTTCTCATTAAGAAGTGAGAAGATGTTTGTTTCCTTTATAATTTCAAGGTCTTCAAATATATTTATCGTAGCTGGAATGTTTTCTCGGTGGATTATCGTGAGAGTATTTTCAATTGTGTTCATTCGATGACCTGCGTTAATGAGATGTTTAGCATAGCTTGATTTATCATCCGCGTGTACGAAATCAAAAACAAGTCAAACTACAAACAGTTGGAGTATACATCACCATACACAACAACAACGAGTAGCAGAAGTTCCACCTGCAGAAGATGGAAGACAACTTCCGAAAGCGCTCCAGTTAATTGTATATACATATTTTAACAAAGCTGAGGACGATGGCACCTACCAACAGGCACAATTTAATGTTTAACTTTCACAGAACATATACAAATTCACTTTATTTGCTTCACAGAATTTCACAGATTTTTCACAAATAATTTGCTGACAATACCGATTCTTGCTTCAAAATGTATCTATCATACATTCCTTTTTACTCGCTGACAGTTAAACTTAACAAAGTTCACTCTTGATATCGCATTACTGTACACTGCTTTTACCCAACTGATCCCCCTACCCTTTCAACGGTAGGCCTATATATATTATAATTAAATTTTGACATTTAGCAATGGAGGCCTAATATGACATGAAAAGAAACATAATTGCCTGAATCGGGATTTGAATCCAGAGCCACTAACTTGCTACGTTAGTGCGCTACCAGTTACGTTATCCGCCCTCCTAGCATAAACATTAATACTTCTTCTTCTTCTTCCGGGTGATGATGCCCGTTCTGCGACTACAAAAACTGATCTTTCCATCGGTTGAAGGTTCTTCCGAGGTGCCTGCTTATTTCTTGTAGTCTTTCGAGTATTTAAAGTTTTCCCCATTATAGGTTAACCAGCCTATAGTTGGGTAAGTCCAGTGGTGGGGTTGCCACCTCAATGCCTCTTGGACAAGCATGCTTTTCTGTAAGGGATGCTCCCTAAGCCTTTGAAGTTTCTCCTTTTCCGCAAGGCAGCGGTTCCTCTCTCTTTCCCTGAGTGAGGGTAGGGTGCCTCTTCCGCCAAATCTGCCGTATTAAGGGTATCCCTCTCCGCCTTCATTGCCGTTGAGGTCTTCGCCGTTTCCTGGTAAGGGGCCCTCACATGGTACTATCAGCCGGGCCAGCTGAACCAAGGTTTTTTTTTACGAGGTGTTACTCCTCCCCCTCCTCCTTTCTCATCCGGGCTTGGGACCGGCAATGGCGGAGTTAAACATTAATTTTAAAATAAATAAAGAAAGAAATAAAAAAGCGTCACTGCTACAAATTAAAAATTGTCTTTAATTTGCTTACTTGTTATAGTTGCCACGAGAGGGCAGTGAGACCGAGTTCCCGCTACCTCTCATCATAGAGAATATATAAAGGGAGAAAATAAATTATGCTAGGATACCCTGGATAGCGTAACTTGTAGCGCGCTGATATATCAAGTTAGATGTACCAGGTTCAAATCTCGGTTGAGGTGTTTATTTTTCTTTTCATGCCACCGCTATGGTCTCGAGGCAGCGGGCCCGGGTTGGATTTCCGGTCGGAACAGGCTCCTGGGTGATATTTCTTTCGGGGTTCTTTCCTCGCCTGTAAGACAAATATCAGGTAGCGTAGGGTTCAACGGTCCCCGAAAATCGTCTGGCCATCATCGTCATCCTTATCATTATCATCCATCACCGGTGTGGAAAGCAACGGGAAGTAACCACACCTATAATTTCCTAATAAAGCTGCAAAGCATAGGATGAATATGCTATGATTGCAGTGAAAGACCTGTCTCGAGTAGATTTACTATAGAATATTTAATACACAAGTGATCTTCTTGGTATTATAATATTAAAATATATATGTAGTCAATATGCCCATTTCACCAATTAATGTTTTAAAATGGTCAACAAGTTTCTACAGCCAAGCTGTCATTCTCAAGACCAGATATTGACAGTCAATATCTGGTCTTGAGAATGACAGCTTGGCTGTAGAAACTTGTTGACCATTTTAAAACATTAATTGGTGAAATGGGCATATTGACTACATATATATTTTAATAACTATAGAATAGAATATATGCTAGAATTGAACATTTTCGGCTCTCAGTCAATATTTTTCCACACTGGAGTCTCGAAAGTTAGAATTTTCTACAAGGATCTAGTATATCAACATTCCCCGCGAGCCCTCCGTTTCGTGAGCAGATAGCTGACGTACCCTTCTCCATCATACACGGCGAGATCCTGCGAAATTAAAAAGCAACTTACCAATGCGTGACAATATTTTTACCAGGCTTACCATACTGATAGTCGTAGGCCTACACACAAACTATCTTTCTAATCACTAACTAACTAAGTGACTGGCACTATCGAACACGTAGGTCCATGGCCGCTCGGACATAAGCTATCCATACATCCCTATCCTGAGCGAATGTTTTCCAGTCTTCCCCTGTATAACCTACTTCCCTCAAATCATAGTTAATGTTATTCTCCCACCTCATTATTGGTCTACCAACTGGGTGTTTTCCTTCTGGCTTTCCTACAAGAATCTTCCAAGCACGTATTTCATTCCCCATTCGTGCCGCATGTCCTGCCCATCGCAGTCTACAAAACTTAACTGTTCTTATATCTGCTTCCTATAAAGACCATGTAGTTCACTGTTATTTAGTCTTCTCGATTCACCTGTCTGTTCATCTCTCTTTGGTCCAAAAATTTTCTTATGAACCATATTCTCAAACAACCGTAATCTCGTTTCCTCCTTTAAAGTAAGAGTCCGTGTTTCGCATCCATATAATGTAACTGGTAGAATAATAGTTTTATATATTTTCAGTTTAATGTTTTTTGAAAGGAGTTGGGAAGTCAAGAGTCCCTGTAATGCATAATAACACGCATTTCCAGAATTGAGCCTATGTTTAATTTCTTTGTAAATCTCATTCCTATTTGTAATTATTGTTCCTAGATATTTGAATTCAGCCACTTCTTCAAAATTGTCCTCATTTGTCATTAGCTGCCCATTTCCATTATATACGGTAATGTATTTCTATGTGTACCGAAATCAAGATTTCGATACAGGGATTACGCCATGCTGCGCAACCTACGTATACGTCACAATCACAATCGGATCAATGGTATGGCCGCGCATAAAGTACAAACAAACAAACATTAAGTTTTTATACATTATATTAGGAGGGTTTAAAAACCTATACAGTTAGACTTCAGGGCATTTATTTATCCAATACAATAACAAGGTTCCTAACTTCATTAACAAAAGAAAAACTTTTCCAATATACGTGGCTAAATGTTACGATTTGTTGACTCATTGAAAGTAAATATTAAATTCCATATTAAGTTTGTAGGGCTCGTACTCTTATGTGGCCTATATTTATAATGGTATAATATCTTACAATTTTAAAATTTATAAACAAAAACAACCTCACTTTAAATAAAATCATCTCTATCAACATCATAATTGTTTACAGTTTAATCTTCATACACTAAGTTGTTCCAACAACCTATTGCAGGACGTTCTATATTTCTGACAGAGAAAGTGCTTATGTTGGACCAGTTGGATAGTAACAAAAATTGCAGAATATGTTAATTTATTGACATTATATATAATGACATTAGTCATTTTGCTGCAAAATTAATAAAACTTGTGTTATTTGTCATTAAATTTCAATCGCGTCATTGCCCGGTTCGTAATGGCACGGTTGCTCATTGCAGCTGGTGTCAAGAACAAGTTCAGCTAGCTGAAGAACGTAAATATCAGTTTCCTACCTTGTTAACATTGAAGATAGGTATCCAAAACAAATAACAAAATACAAACCTAAAGGCACCCGAGATGTGGGCAGACCTAGAAAGAGATAGGCTGAAGTCGGAACGGATCAACAGACCTAATCCATGAATGCAGATGATGATGATGATGATGACCTTGTTAACATCAATAACTATTTTTGAATGCCTTATACAGATAATAGAGCACTGTGTAGGGCCAACTTTTTGTTACTTGAAATTTTACATACAATGTTTTGAGTTTCTTTATGTTTTTTTGTCTCCTTTTCGTTTTTACGCTGTTTTCCTTTTTTGTTTTACCCTATTGTTTAACCTTTTTGTTAACTTTATTCCATTCTCACATGTAGACACAAGGACAGGCCACACATCCAGACCCAAGGTGGAGATTTAAAATCCCCTACCCCGCCAGGAATCGAACCCGGGTCGCCGGAGTGGAAGGTAGGGACTGTACCGACCACGCCACGGCGACGGAGATTGTGTAAATAGAAACAATTAGTATATACTGTACAAATACTCTACTGCGAGAGTGGAAAAAAACATTCTCACTCCGGTGCGTTGCTCTTCAAGTAACCGTGCCGCACCATTGCAATATTTATTTCGTTAGTTTATACGATTATATCTCTCTCCCTGTCCCCTATTGTTCTTCCCTCTATCACCACACTATCATTTTCTATTTTTATTTGTTTATTTTATTTTTTCCAAATGTTTTACTTATTTATTTTGTCATGTACCGATATTAAACCTATTTTTTCTATTTTCTTGTTCCTTATTTCCTATTAAATATTATGCATACTATTGAATTTGCAGTGAAATTACTAATATCCTTCATTCAACATATCCTCCAATTTGTGTTACAATCCAACTGGTCCAACATAAGTACTTTCCTTGTGAGAACGTTGCGGGTCAGTTTCATTCCTTCAGGACTTCGGTAGCCTCAGACTTTCTCTTAGGTTCTTAAGACCGCGAAAGTTAAAACGGAAGTTAATGAGGAGTCTCATAAGTATTTTGTTTCCTATAATTTTCTGTTATTCATTAGTAATGTAACTATTGATAATATCTGTATAGTTTATTCGTGGTGACATGGAAGAGAATATCACAGGTCTTAACCCTTAACTTCACAATGTATGTTATAAGATACATTGACTTCATTTATTTATTATTGTTTGTAAAACAATAAAAAACAATTGATTATAAATGACTTAAGTTTGTGTCAAATTACGTAATAATGTACAATAATAACTTAGTTTTACATGATTTTGTTTTCTTTGCGGTCCGTAACATTTGAATAACTGGCACGAGCAATTATTCTTTTGCCAATTTGAAGGTTAACTGCATAAGGTAAAATAAGTTATTATTTGTTTTACATATTCAGAATAATTGTTTTTGTTATTTACACAGGTATCATCAATCAAAATATACATTTTTTTCTTCCGCACTTCCTGATCTTCTGTGTCTCCTTCTGTCATATTTATCTTCTTTATGTTGTCTTGAATGCCCTTGATCCATGTTGGCGTTTGGTCTACCACGTTTCCCTTTTCCAGTAGGTATCCATTTCAAAACTTCTTTGTTTGTTTCTGTGTCCCTTCTTTTCATTATATATCCATACCATCTTAGTTGGATTTCTTCAATATCTTGTACAGTATCCTTTTTTACATTCATTATTTCTCTTATTCTATTATTTTTTATTTTGTCTGATTTTTATATTCGTGCCGATCTTCTTAAAAAGTCAATTTCTATGACTAATAATTTATTTCTATGTTTTTCAACGTCCATATTTCCGCCTTATAATAAAATACTCTTCACAATTGTGTCACATTAATAATTTAGTCCTCTTGATTATATTCCTACTCCAAATATAATTTAATATACCAATAACTTTTTTCGTCTCAATTATTCTTTTTTCTATGTCTAATTCAGATTACCCATCTTTTTGAATAATTGATCCCAAATACCTAAAATATTCTACTGTTTTAATCTTTGTTCCATTTATTTCTAATTCCTAGGAAAGATCTGTACTCATAAGTTTGCATCTTCACATCCTGAAGTGACTACCACTTGATCATCTGCGAATAATAAGTTATGTATTTATGATGATCTTGAAGAAGATTTTCGGGCTGTAGGCCGTGGTCGTGAGGCTTGTAGTTCCCCGACGTTTCGAATAATAATAATAATAATAATAATAATAATAATAATAATAATAATAATAATAATAATAATAATGTAAACAATGGGATCAAAATTAAATGAGAACAAATACATAATTGTATTCACATAGACTTTCACGGCCGGAGTTGCTATGATTACTTGAAGATTTTCGGGCTGTAGGCCGTGGTCGTGAGGTTTGTAGTTCCCCGGGTATCCTCAAGGACAAACCTTGAGGATGCCAGACACAGTCTCTGGGGAAACGTCGGGGAACTATACAAGCCTCACGACCACGGCCTACAGCCCGAAAATCTTCAAGATAATCATAGCAACTCCGGCCGTGAAAGTCTACGTGAATACAATTATGTATTTGTTCTCATTTAATTTTAATCCCATTGTTTACATTATTATTATTATTATTATTATTATTATTATTATTATTATTATTATTAGTATTAGTCTTATATTAAATTATTATATTAGTATTATATATTTTATTATTACTATTGTATTACGATCTTATTACTATTTTATTATTATTATTATTATTATTATTATTATTATTATTATTATTATTATTATTATTATTGAAGTCAGAAGCGCGTATAATGTTTAGAACAAAATCGTCCACTCTTGATAATAAATATCAACTTTATCTCTTGATATGTACAGTAAGTTGTTGCATTCCAGTTTATAAACACGTGTTTTAGCGATATGTAAAAATTGAAAGAGATATTATACTCGTAGTTATATTTCACGAGGGAGTATCAAGTATCGTTAGAAGCAGATGTGAAATTTGATGCAGTGCTTATGGACAACAAAATGAAGTCAACATTGCGTTATATAGTGGGATCCTATATTCTCTATTAACAAGATAAATTATTATCAAACTTCCTCCTTTTTGCATATCCATCCACTTATTAACCCAGTTACAGAGAGTAACTTGTTCACATTTTCAGAAACTAAATTGCATGGCTTACATAGTGCACTGTGTTGTACAAGCTAATCTGCAATAGTTCTACATTTGCAGGAGACTAGTGTGTCTGGCCATTATTTATAGGTATTTTACAGACAAAACTGGAGAAAACTGCACTTAAAGTGACGTGAAATATTTTCAAAGCCCTATAGAACAACAGAGCGCATGCGCCAGAGTTTATAGAACCAGCGATAACCCACCATCGACCCACATATCGATTATCATCCTCAATTACTATCGATATCGTACTAAACTTAAAAATCTTATGCTAGATGGCAGCATCTCGCTATGAAATTTAAATGACCAACCAGTGATAACCCAAAACAGCGATAGAAAAATCATAGACTAAGTAATATACTCTGTAGAGAAGTTAGCAGTTAGCATCACAATATTGTCTAACATTGTCCTGGTATTAAGATTTGCGTATTTAAATAAATACTTGAAAATTATCTAATAATGTTATAAAATTGTTTGAAAAAGTTTAAAATATTAAAAAATGTTAGTAAATACGGAAGAAGAGCTATATTTTACAACAATAAACTGAAAAATCAAAAATCAGTAAAGGTGCAATAGAGCCAAAACTGGCGACTGGAGTTAAGTTATTTACAAAATAACTCATTTCTTTAACATTATTTCAGTTTCTCATTATTTTTATTCAGTGGTTGGATTTTTGTAAAAGTAAAGTAAAGTAATCTCACTACAGGCCTCAGGAGACCCTTGGGGTAGTAGGAGGTAAAGGCTCCCACTTTTTCTGGACAATCGGCACTTGATGTTAGCCGAGGTGTCAGCCCTGCGTGACGGCCGCCTTTACCCCAGAACATGCGTCTGGTACTCATTTCCGTTAGAGGCTGAGTCGACCCCAGGGTCATAGTGCCGCCAGAAGGTATGGGTCAGTTTAAAAGTCCTAACCCCAACGGGACTTGAACCCTCGACCTTCCGGCTTGTGTCGCAGTGCCTTAACCACTACGCTACGGCAATGAGCCAATATTCTCACAACTAGTAGTAAATTTTATGGTAATTCGTTTGTGCATTGCTCGAAGATTAGGTACTTGTAAAGGGTTTAATTACATCACATTACACAATTTATTACATAATTGTGCACAAACGCCGAATTTACTATTATTAAGAATAATTGTTGCTTATACGTTTAATAATCACGTTTGAACATCGTTAAGGTTAAAATCATTTCAATTATAAATTTTGGGCTCAACTGCACTTCTACTAGCGCTTGACTTTTTCAGTTATAGGCTATTTTTGTAAACTATAGCTCTTCTTCTGCATTTACTAACATTATTTAATATTTTAAACTTTTCCAAACAATTTTTGCAACATTAATAGACAATTTTGAAGTATTTATAAATGCAAATCATAATATTATGACACTGTTAGACAATATTGTGATGCTAACTGCTATTTTCTCCACAGAGTATATTACTTAGTCTTATGATTTTTCTATCGCTGTTTTGGTTTATCGCTGGTTGGATCAGTGTTAGGGAGTAATAAACAAGTGTACACCCATTCTTAACAATCGTTTGGTAATTCTAATATTATTAATATGTTTTAGATATAGATTTGGGGATTTATTGCAAATATTGGTCATTTAAATGTCATAGCGACGGATAGTAATCAAGCATGATAATCGATATGTGGTAAGATTGTGGGTTATCGCTGGCTCTATAAACTCTGGCGCATGCTCACTGTTATTCTATAGGACTTCGAAAATATTTCACGCTAGTTTAAGTGCAGTTTTTCCAAATTTTGTACCTTATAAAACAGTTATCCTCAACTACAATAACATCTGTTATAAACTTCGACACACTATTAAAATTCAAGGCCTTTCAAAGACATGCTTCATCCTAAGGAAATCTTATGGTACTAAAATTATTTATATACTTCATACAGAGGGCTTTGGTTGTTGGGTGTGTTCTCATATAGCATATGTTTAATTTCTGCTTCCTTGTGGTTTAAATCTATTTCAGGATACTAATTTTTTGTCTACTGCTCTCTTAGTGGATTATTGACATTGTTTTGTGTATTTTGTTAAACTGATGGCCGGTTTCTGAAATGTGTTCAGCAAAACTTGATATATTAAAAGAGAAGGAAAATCAAGTTTTGCTGAACACATTTCTGAAACCGGCCACCAATGTATACAGAGTTCAGCTTTTTTTGTATTATCCACAACATAAATAGATAGGAAGGTAATATAAATTATTAACTAAGTACTCAAATTTCACTAATTGAATTGATTATTTTCTATACATTATACATTATTTAAAATATCAAACGTTGATGCGGTGTAGAACTTAAAATAGATAGCGATGAAGAACTTAAAAAGAAGTAAAACAAGTTAGGTTGATAGATCTGAATTAAGTGTAATTTATTTACCTACTAGCTAATACCCGGCGTGCGCTGCTACACCTAAATAAATGATAATGTGTTTTTGCATTTAGTTGAATAAGTGAAAGGAAAATAAATATAAACTTATATTGTTATTATTTTTAGATACCTCGTGCTGATTACGTAGCGTTGCCGGGGAATCTACGTATTCCGATGTACTTGGCATAAATAAGCTGAAAGACAAAATTCGCGATTTTGAGTTATCCATAAAAGAATACCCGTCGTGTGCCTATGCTTGCACGGAAATCTACTTATCCCGATCTTCTTGGCATCAATGAAAGACAAAATGGTTATTTGAGTTATTCTTAAAAGATAAACATATGCTGTCGCGGACGTCTCTGTAGAGTTTTCTGAGATATTCAGTTCTGTGTATATTAATTTTTTTGTATTTGGTATGATTTAGGCAGCATAAGCCATTTAAGCTTACAAAAAAACGACATTTTTTTTCACATTTTTCACTACAGAAGGTGATTTTTAAGTGTGAAGGGCTTGAGCATTAAAACTCTCTTATAATCTATAACCCTCCCGGGAAAATCGTTAACATTTTGCAAAAAAGCCCCATGATAATCGGATGAATGGTATGGCAGCACGTGCTTGCCCGGGAATCTACTTATCCACATCTCCTTGGTATCAAAGAAAGACAAAAATGGCTATTGTGTGTTATCTGTAAATGATAAACATATGCCGTTGTGGAATTTTTTGTAGAGTTTTTTGAGATATTCAATTTTGTGTAAATTATTTTTGTGTATTTTTTATGGTTTAGGCAGCGTAAGCCATTTAAGGGTAAAAAAGGGGAATTTTTCACGTTTTTTACTACGGTACAAAGATTTTTTAAGGGTATAGGAGTTAAGTATCTCAACTCTTTTATAGCATGAACATTTTGCAAAAAAACCCATCACAATCGGATCAACGGTATGGCCGCGCATAAAATACGAACAAACGAACAAACAAACATTCATTTTCACATATTAGATTAGGCCTATATCAGTATTGCGATGGAAACTCACTACCTCCCAAAATAAGTATTCTTTGGATTTTTTCTTCTTCGCGCCATAGTCGAGTGGTTAAGGCAAGAAGCCTTGGCGGAGAGCTAGAGGACTTGCACTGGTTTGCGTCTCCGTGGGAAAGAACATGTCCTCATGAAATATCGGCCAGTATGAGACCGGTGCCCACCCAGCATCGTAAGGCATTTAGCAATAATAAGTAGCGCTCCTAGTTGGTGAAAACCAGCTAAATAGCTGGGAGATTTCCGACATGCTGACCACATGTCGCCCCTACACAGGCTGGATGATCGTCAATCTCTGTGATTAACACATGAGGATGTGAGGCCAGCAATGTCTGGTAGACCAAGGCCTGCTACGCCTGTCAAGCCATGGAGAAAGGAGAAAGAAGAGAAAAAGAGAATATAATATGATTGTCACATCATCATTATCGATTATACTTTTGGGAGGCATCAAAATATTTATATGTTAGTATGGGGGCACGCCGTAGCGTAGTGGTTAAGGCACTGAGCTACAAGCCGGAGGGTCGAGGGTTCAAGTCCCGTTGGGGTCAGGATTTTTAAACTGACCAAAACCCTCTGGCGGCACTATGGCCCTGGGGTCGACTCAGCCTCTAACGGAAATGAGTACCAGACGCTTGTTCTGGGGGTAAAGGCGGCCGTCACGCAGGGCTGACAACCCGGCTGACATAAAGTGCCGATTGTCTAGAAAACGTGGGAGCCCTAACCTCCTACTACCCCAAGGACCTCCGGGTCTGTTGTGGGATCACTTTTACTTAGTATGTATTATTCATTGCTCATGGAATTGTGGTGGAAACTGACTTACTTCGCACAACCGCTGAAAAATCTTGGAATTAACTCACAGTAAAAAAAAAAATCGGTCTCAAATTTCCGACATTTCTTGTATTCTAAGTTTTATTAAAAAATAGCTGAATTCTTAATTGTGTATTGGAACCAGGAATATACGAGTTAAAAATTAGCTCTATACGTATTTGTTTTGTAATTTCTAGAAGTTGGCGAATGATGTATTGTATGAGGTGAGGTCTGCACATAATGTGTGTGAATATGAACACATGTTCCACATCGGCAGCGAGCTGGAAAATGTCCTTAATGAATTCTATTTAGGATAACGTCTAGTTACATCATTTGTACTACACAAGTTACAAGTAAATTTACTTTGATGGGTTTAATATAATGGCTGACTTAACAAACATGAAGGACAATTATCAAATAACTCTACAAATTGCAAGTTTTGTACTTTTCACATTACTAAACATGATATCAGAGATGAAATGGGAATTAATATTACATAAACATATAAAGAAAATAAATCTAATCGAAATTAGGTGTATATATATATATATATATATATATATATATATATATATAGGAAAATATAAATATTGTAGTGTAACTATAGCCTAGTATATTGCGATACGAGTGTGGTAAACACTTTATACGGATCGAAGAAAAAAAAGAGGCGCTTGCGCCGAGTTATTTTAAATTTCCGAGATTCCGTTATGTGTTTACCATATGAGTATTGCATACTATTTTTTGCACTATGTGCATCTAATTTAGTAATTAAGATATTAGCTAAAATATTAATAAACATAATTGAAGATAAATGTTATATTTCAGAAGGTGAATCGGCTATATGTGTTGCTATGGAGAAATAAGTATTTTTGGTGATGTCGCCAACTTATATTTGTTGAAACAGTAAAACCAATTTGATTTTGAATTTATTTCTGATTATGGAGAATGTTTTAGACGATATGTGCAGTGATGATTGAATGTAAGAGGCGTGGAAAGCTGGATGTAAATGAATTAATACCGAAATTAATACAAATTGCAGTATCAGTATTAATATTTCAAAATAAATGTTTTTACTTACCGCACTAGTGCTTTTGGTCACTTTTAAATTATCTACTGGGGGAATTAACTTAGGAAATATAGTTATAAAAAGAGTAGCCTTTGCAGATGAGCAGATTTTAATAGCATAAACAGAGGACGAAGTACAAAGAATGCTATATAAACTAAATGAAATATCAAAAAAATACAACATGGAAATATCATCAGAAAAATAACAAATAATAGCCTTCAAGAGCGTTCATCCTGTTCGGACAAAGATATTATTAGAAAATAAACCAATAGAACAAGTGGTAAGATATAACTTCCTAGGTTGCGAAATAGCATACACAGCGGAAACAGATATAAATAACAAACTAAATAAGTTTAATTATATAACAGGAACACTAAAAAGAACTCTGAAAAATAAAGCCAGGAAAGACTCTATAATGAAATTATACAAGGCAATGGCAATGCCTATTATTACTTATGGGTCCGAAACATGGACAGTGACAACACAACTATCAGCCAGAATACAAGCTGCTGAAATGAGATTCCTCAGACCAATAGCAGGATATCAAAGAACAGACAAAAAAACATAACACAGAAATAAGACAACAACTAAAAGTAGAGGAATTAAACACAACAATAGAGAAATACAGAACAAACTGGAAAGAACACTTGGCAAGATATGACTGAGAATAGAATACCAAAAGCAGCATACAGCTATTGACCACGAGGAAGAAGAAGTTTGGGAAGACCAAGAAAAAGATGGAAAGAGCAGCAATTTGGAGCCGGAACATGCCAGTAAAATAAGCCTAAACTGTGAAGAAGTAGAAGAAGAAGAAGATATCTCTTTTGTTTTCATAGCAACCAAGATTGTATGCGGGAATGTCAAATTACGATGCACATCAACAATAGCAGTAAGTATACAATATTAGTTACATAGTGAAAAAAAAAAAGAGGGAATAACTCATCTAAGATGTATTATATTTTTGTAATAAAAAATAAACTTACATTAGTGCTACGTAAATGGATGTGTCGGACGCGGTGGTCTAGTGGTTTAGTTCCTTGCATATATTCCCGAAGATCCCGGTTTGAAACCAGGTCAGGGTTAATGGATTTGAAGGATGGAAAAATCCAAAAGACAAGTTCTCTGAGAGGAACTTTTAACCGTGGGTCCCCGGTCTGAAGATTTTCGTGCTTGTAAACGATAATCAAGCCTATATTAGTGCTTCTAAGGAAAATGTAAACGGCCTTCCTCATCAAAGTATAAAGTACAACAGTGGCGGAACCCTTCAAGCTAAAAGACGAATGGCCGAATACCTCTTTTCTGCAGCCTTTCTTTCTTATATTTAGTTTTCCTAACTTTTCTTTGGGCGGAAAAATGAACGTTGACTCATTTTTATACCAATTTATCAAAGTAACTCCTTTCAAAAAACGTTAAGCTGAAAATATATAAAACTGTTATTCTACCAGTTATATTATATGGGTGCGAAACATGGACTCTTACTTTAAGAGAGGAAAGGAGATTACGAGTATTTGAGAATAAAGTTCTTAGGAAAATTTTTGGACCAAAGAGAGATGAACAGACAGGTGAATGGAGAAGACTACATAACAATGAACTACATGGTCTTTATAGGAAGCCAGATATAATAAGAACAGTTAAGTCTCATAGACTGCGGTGGGCAGGACATGTTGCATGTATGGGGAATGAAAGACGTGCATGGAAACTTCTTGTAGGAAAGCCAGAAGGGAAACGCCCAGTTGGTAGACCAAGAATGAGGTGGGAGAACAACATTAACTATGATTTGAGGGAAGTAGATTATACAGGGAATGATTGGAAAACATTAGCTCAGGATAGGGATGTATGGAGAGCTTATGTCCGCGCGGCCATGAACCTACGGGTTCGATAGTGCCAGTGAGTAAGTATGCATTTACATTGCGCACGGGCCTGCTTGGCCGTACGTGCATTATTATTCCATGAATAAAAAATAAAACTAATAATATAAACAAATACCTACAAATACACCTGTATCAAAAAACAATAACAGGCTACATATAAGTAAAATCTATGCCTGCACTAAATCAAAATAATACATATCTACATTCATCCACATTCCGTATATTAACATTAAAAAAAAATTCTAGAAAACAAATTAGAAAACACACACACACACACACACACACACACACACATACACCCACACACCCCCACACATATACACACCGCACGCTCATACCCCCTCCCCCCGTCCCTGCAGACATTAAGTGCACTATCAGACTATTCAACTTATCAGACCTACTTATTATATAACATGATTAAAGATCGAAAACAAAGACCATATTGAGATTCTTCTTATTGTTAATACATATATCCTTAATCTACAATTTTGTTATATCTCAATTTTCTTACTGTACCCAAAAATTTGCATGTTTTGATTCACTCTCGATCCGTCCTAAAAGATCCCAACACGCTACTGTCCCTCGATCCGACCTGAGAAATCTCTCCGGCAGCATCTGTAATCTAAGTTGTTCTGTCTCTCTACAGAATGCTATAATATGCTGCCAGTTTTCATGGTCATGGCATAGTGGCCATAGTTTAATGCCTTCATCATTTGTTAAATTATGGGCCATCCATCCCCCAAAATGAAACCATGCAATAGCACTTCTATCATCCCCATCCAAAGAGTCAATATATTTCTCCCTTCCTCACGAAAGTTTCAGTTCCGTCTGCAGGGTGAGCGATATTTTCTGGCTACACTCTGCTTCTATATACTGCCTGTCTATATCGATTAGTCTCTTCTTAACTGTCCTCCAAACATTTCTATTATTCTGCGTACCCCTCTCCCATACCCAACCCATCCCTATGCTCTTCAATCCCCTTTCTACACCGATTACCCAATCTCTCGAAACACACTGCCTTTTCTGTTCATTGTAACACACTGCTATAAGCGAGGCCTGATTCCCCTTTATTATGTCCAACCAATACTTAATAGCCATAATTTTGCCCCTTATTATGTCCGAAAATGTACCGAATTCCTTCAGTATGCCACAATTTGAAGTTCCAATTGCTAATCTCATCACTTTCTTAAGAAACATAGCTTGAATTTTATCTAGTGTCCCCGTTCGTTCCCAACCCCATAATTCTGAGCCATACTGCATGGTCGCTCTCACAGTCGGAGAATAAACCTGTTCTAGTGTACGCATCGGTATGTTTCGCAATTTTGACATATTAGTAAGCATTTCGCTTGTCCGGCACCTAGCTCTCATTGTTGCATTCTCGATGTGTCTCGACCATTTTCCATTCATTGTCAAAGTCATCCCCAAGTAGACAAAGTTTTTAACATTTTCTAAATTCTCACCACGGTATGTCCACCTTTCCCTCCCGCTGTATACCGACCCGTTTTTAAAAATCATGGCTTTAGTTTTGCTAACGTTAACAGTAAGTCCCCAAGTCGTACAGTACGTCGATAGTAAATCTAAACCCTTCTGCATGCCATCTATTTTTGTGGAAAAGAGGCATAAGTCGTCTGCATACATTAGAACAGGAATACTTCGCCCACCCACCGTTGGAGCATCAATCCCCTCTACTTCCAGCACATCAAAGCTGCATCGTCTATAAATACGTTAAATAACAATGGTGACAATACGCATCCCTGTTTTACACCCTTAACTGCCTTTATATTTTCTGAAACTTGGTTCCTCCCATATTTAACACGGAACTCCACTTTTTTATAAATTCCCATTAGCGCCCTAATCATAGTTCCTGATACTCCCAGTTGCCATAATGTCTGCCATAGGGCATTGCGTTCAACAGAGTCAAATGCTTTTTTCAGATCTATAAAAGTGCAGTGTAACCTGCCTCGTTTGACACTCAAACATCTGTTAATTGCAGTTCTCAGGACAAATAGATTGTCCGCCGTCCTGAAGCCTTCCCTGAATCCGGCTTGGTATCGTGAAATTTTATTATTTTCATTTATCCAATTTTTTAGCCTGTTATATAGCACTGTGCAATAAATTTTTCCAAACACCGGCAGAAGAGAGACACCGCGGTAATTGTCCGGATTGTTAACTCCACCCATACCCTTGTAAATAGGATGCAGTATTGATGTGGACCATTCATCTGGATAGCTTCCTTTTTTTCATAAATTTTGTTAAAAATACCTACTATGTATCCTGTCCATTATCAATTTTCAAGGCTTCTTTATAGAACTCGCCTGGTATACCGTCTAGACCAGGAGCTTTTCCATTTTTCATGGATCGAATCGCATCCCTCACCTCTAGTTTTGTTATCTCCGAGTCTAGCATTGGTACGTCTTGACCAACTAATAATAGACGCGGTCCCTCCCAATTCCCCCCTCCTGTAAACACCCTTTCGAAATGAAGTACCCAAGTTTCTGGCGAAATTTGATTTACTTTTTTACGATATTTAATTTCCCTAATTACTTTCCAAATTTTGGTAACATCCCGTTCCTTCATAGCCTGATTAATTCTCTCCAAGATTTTTCCCTCCCAATTCTCCCTGGTTCTAGCCGTTATCTCTTTATATCGTCTCCTCATCTCTATATACACCCGCCGATTGAAGTCGCCACCCTCCTTTCTGAACCTCACTAAAGCCCTCTCCGCTCGTCTTTTTCCTTCCCTACATGCATTATCGTACCAGCCTTCATATCGTTTTTGCCCTGATTTTCCTCTAATCTGCATATTTCCCCCCCCCTTCCCACATTAGTAATCTTAATTTTTTCACCTCTTCCTCCACATCGCCTAATACCTCCGGTGTCGAAGACTCTAGTTTGTTAAGCAGATCCTGTGTCTTATCCTCTCTCCAACAGAACCGCCTAACAGTTCTAATGTCTCCCCTCCTTCCCGTATTCAAGCTCCCCACTTCCTTTCCCTCTTCTTCAAATTCTAATTGGATTTCGATAGGTGAGTGATGCGATTCGATTCTGTCCGCTACTTTAAATGCTGCAATCCTAGAAATAAGATTCTGTGAGCAGAGCATATAATCCACGACACTTTCCTCCATTACCGTTTATGAACGTAAGTTCCCCTTCACTATCTTCCCCGTATTTTCCGTTTAGCATTTCTAGGTTATGAATGTCGCAAAACGTCAGAAGTTCTCTCCCATACGTATTAATAACCCTATCCTTACTCGCCCGAAATCCCTTTCTTAAATCTTCCTCTCCTTCTTCCGTCCCTAAAGTTATATTTTCTCTCCCAGTTCTACCATTAAAGTCCCCCATTATAAGAGTATCTGTATCCGGGAATTTATGTCCGAGTTCTATCATTGTATCTCCCAGATCATCAAAAAAGGTAGATATAGCGTGTCGAGACCCAGCCGGGTGACGATATACCGAGAGGATACATAAACAAAGATCTCCGATTTTTACATGAATACACGTGACAACCTGTATTTCATCATGAACATTTTCAACATGTCTAAATGTATTATTTTTCTACATTGTTAATATCCCTCCCGGATATCTTCCCCTTTTTTGTTTACTACCCCTCCCCTTATTTATACAATTAAATCCATCAAATTCAATATGGTCTTTGTCCCCCATCCAAGTTTCTACAAATGAAATAAAACTAAAACTTTTAACAAAATCAATAAATCTGTAGGAAGGCATTCGTTTTTTCAAACCTTCAATATTCCACACAGCAATTCTGAGAGGGGGGTTTGTCCTCTATGTTCTAACGGTTTTCTTTACCTGCTCTTGGCGGCCCTTCTGCATTGTGTTTGCAAGCTTTTCCGAATTCCTACTTCTTAATTGTCGCGCCGAGCTTCCCCCCCTCACACTGCTGTCTTCTGTCGTCTTCTCTGCGGGGTTGTCAGTTCTCTCGCATTCTTCTCGTTCCCGTGTTGTATTCTTGGGACTCGAACTCTGCCTCTCCGATGTCGTTCCACGCGACTCACCTCGTTCCCTTGTTGTTTTATTGCGATTTGAACTCTGCCTTTCAGAGGTCGTCTCCCGTTGCGTTGTCCCTGCCGCTTCCTTCGTGGACACAGACATCTCCTCCAGTTCTCGACGAGTCCTCACCCGTCCATTTATTACCAGTTTATCGAAACGGATGAAAGCCTGAGCTCCCTGCTTCCTTGCGTCCACTAAATGTCCTTTCAGGAATGCTCGCTCCTCTCTCACTCTCCGGCTGTGGTCTTCACTCACTGCCACTCCAGTGCCCCGTAGATATCTTGCCACCCTTATGATTTCTTCTTTATCCCTATAGTGAGCTAACTTGCACACTATAGGCCTGGGGTACCGTCCCTTGCCCACTCTATGAGCGCGTTCGATGTCCCGTTCTAGCAGAACTATTCCCATTTGCCTTTGGACATGCCTTGTTATAACTGCCGTAGTGTCCCAAGACTTGTTCTCCTCTTCTCCCACACCATACAACACAATATTGTTCCTTCTAGATTGATTTTCTAGATAGTCCATTTTTTCTTCCAGCCACCTCACTCTGTCTTCCACACTACTCCAAGCTACCTCCATTTCTTGAACCCTCTCCACGATAGAGTTTACCATAGACACCATGTCCTCCGTCTTTCGGAATCCCTGGGCCATCTCTCTCCTCATCTCTTCCAGCATTTTCTTCACGTCCTGCATTTTTACAATTTGACAACACCGCACTGCTCTCGAGAACTGAAAACACGTCCGCACACTACCACGTACCAATGTAGACTCCCGTGAGTAAGTAAGTAAGTAAGTAGGTAAAGATAAAGGTATCCCACTACAGGCCTCAGGAGTCCCTTGGGATAGTGGGAGGTTAGGTCTCCCACTTTTCTGGACAATCGGCACTTGATATCAGCCGGGTTGTCAGCCCTGCGTGACGGCCGTCTTTATCCCCAGAACAAGCGTCTGGTACTCAATTCCGTTAGAGGCTGAGTAGACCTCAGGGCCATAGTGCCGCCAGAAGGTTTGGGTCAGTTTAAAAATATTGATCCCACCGAGACTCCAACCCTCGACCTTCCGACTTGTAGCGCAGTGCCTTAAACACTACGCTACGGCGTGCCCCCCATCAATGTTAGGCCTAATTTTATATACGGATCCAGGGAAATTTGTCACTTTATTTGTGGTCACACAGATCGTCGCAGTTAAGTTTGATCATACGGGTTATACATGCCATGAAACGTTTTTGACGTCATCATCATCATCATCATCCATGGAGGCATTATTACATGTGGCCTGTTGCGGTCTCAAAGAGGATTTTTTCATGCAGCGCATTTTGGACGTCTCAGCGATCTTTTGCCTTGGGGGTAGTAACGAAGCATGGCTATTGGAATTCTATGAGATGACATTCGTTTAAGATTGGCTTTCCAGTTGCTTGGATAGTTTTGTATATAGTGGAGAATGGGTTCTACATCCAACTCTTCCATAAATCCCTCGTTTCGTTTATGGTCCCACTTTCTATAGCCTGCTGTACGGCGCATAAATTGCATCTAATTTGCTGTTAATTTGTTTTCAACTCTTCTTCTTCTCATTGTCCATGCTTCACTACCATATCTTAAACTTTTGACACAAATTGTATTTTTTTTTGTCTACCGTTGTGGTCTCGAGGTATCGTGCTGCCTTGTCACGCAGCGGGCCTGGGTTCGATCCCCGGTCGGGGCAGTTTTTCTGGGTGAGGTATTTATCGGGGGTTTTCCTCACGTATAAGACAAATGTCTGGAAAACTTTAAGGCTCAAAAGGTCCCCGAAATCATATGGCCATCATCATCCTTACAATTATCATCATCATCATCCTACACCGGTGTGGAAAGCAACGGGAAGCTACCACACCTACAATTCCCTACTAAAGCTGCAAGCATTGCATGAAAAAGCTATGATTGCAGTGAAAGACCTGCCTTCGGGCAGAATTACTATGGATGGATGTATATTTTTATAAGAGATTTTGGACATACGTCATAATTGTCACATGATGTTTGGACACAAGATCGGCACGGTCACAATGAGAAGAAGTATATTTTTATTTTTTTTAATGTATCATGGAATTAAATATTATAAAAATTTAGTAAGAATGTGTTATATAATAGTAAGTGATACGGAAAAAAAAGTAAAGTGATGAGTATATTTAATTTATTTATATTGTGCCCGCTGTATTATGGCCTATGATTCTACAATATCCGAAAATATAGTCATTATTTTTGTAAGTTTGATAGTTTTCTACATTCGTCAAATTCTAGAGTCGGTAGCAATATATTTCATCATTTTCTTCTCATTAGGATGTCCAGGTTCCAGTCTCTTAACATCTCTACTTGTATTACCAAGTTGCTAAATTGCATGATGGAATGATCGAGTCTTCCCTAATAGTGTATTAATTCTATTCTTCTATGCTATCCTCGCACGTGTTACTTGTTCTGGGATAGTTTTGTAGTCGTCGATAGCAGTTTAAAGTTTATGGTAAAACCACCTGTTGCTACCTACGCCTTTCGCCCTTCGGCCTCGCAAGTAGTCTTTTCCCCAAATTGTCAGTTCTGTATGCGAGTTCATCTGGAGTAACTTCCATCAACTTATGGAAGACTTACAAAATGACCTCTTCAGGGATGAATTCCAGTGCGATCAAAGAATATAAACGTGCTGTGAAATATTAATTTCCTTCTTACTGATTTTTTTGGAGAGACTTTCGAACTGTAGACGTTACAAAAGCTCTGGGCAAGATGTAAACCAGGTATTTCAGCTTCAGCAATTGCTACTTCGTAATCAGTAAAAACAAGCCTTGCACTGAAATGCCTTTCAAATTTATTATGTCACTGACTTCATGCTTTAAAATTTTAATCATAGAATACGTAGAACTGCCTTTTTTATTTGTACATCGTTACCATGGCGACTGGAAATCATTCTCCTTGAATATTGTCAAAACGCGTAAACGTGTAGCATTATATTAGGAGCTGATATGAAAATGCCATATATTATCCAATAAGAAGCAATCGCTGTGGTCTCGAGGTAGCGCACTGCCTTGTCATGCATCGGGCCCGGGTTCGATCCCCGATCGGGACAAGTTTCCTGGGTGAGGTTTTTTTCAGGGTATTTCTTCACCTGCAAGATAAATGTCAGGAAACTTTAAGGCCCAAATAGTCCCCGGACACCAACTGGCCATCATTATCATCAATATCGTTTCCTCCTAATTACATTAAGTTTAGTTTAAGGCTTCGTCTGGCGCATCTATTTCCATCATCATCAACTCTCGTATCATCAGGGCAGCGTAATCCCGCCTTCCAAGTGCCCCAATTTCAGGAGAAGGTTACAAGTACGCCATGCCAGGAGAGAGCACAAGAAATGTCGAAATGACAACCTGGGGCATTGGAGAAAAAAAAAGATATATATATATATATATATATATATATATACAGAGTTCTATTCAAACCTCCCATATTTTAATTAATCATAACTAACAAAGTATGCGGAATTATGAAATGTTAAACGAAACAGAAACTCAAAGAATTTTCATTGTCACACATTGCCACACACTAAAACACCTATATATGTGCACCATTAGTAGCACGAACAATATCATGTCTGTATTCGATTTCATGCCACGTTCTGTCCAACATGTCCATTGGTACTGTTGCAATTGTGTCAAGGATACAGGTTCGTAAATCATGAAGATCTTGTACTGGAGTCGCAAACACACGGCACTTTACATACCCCCAGAAGAAGAAGTCCAGTGGAGTGAAGTCTGGCGAACGTGGTGGCCATTTTGTTTCATGTCATTGTTGTCCAACAGGCGACAGATGAATTAACTGCAACAATAAAATCAAACATTCTTTGAGTTTCTCTTTCTTTTAATACCAACCTCATTTCATAATTCCACATATTTTGAGAGTTATGATTAATTAAAATGAGGGAGGTTTTAATGGGATACGGTGTATATATTTGGAGCTGATATGAAAATGTCATCCATTATCCAATAAGAGTAATTCTACATAAATTCTAGATGACGATCTGTTGCGAAAGTAATACATTTTATTCCATCTTCACGATTGTTATATAGAAGCAATCGCTAGCCTTCTAGAGTTTTTTATATCTTTCAGAAATATCTTGCAGGCGTTCAATATTTCTGGGTTCTTCTGGAATGTTTTCTCGCCTTAAGCTACAAAGAGTTCTTCCAATGTTTTATTTCTTCGGTATCTTAATGTTTCCCTCGCTACTTACTGCCATCATCTCTTCTTGAATTATGGACGAGGCATTTCTCTAAATGAGCGCGCTATCCCGTTCAACAGCTCCTTTTTTGCATGCTTTATATTAGCTTGACCTGTATATCTGTCTTTCTATCTATGTAATGGAATCTTTCAACATGATTTGCACCCACTTAAAAACATTAGATCGACTTAAAACTTTGTATACTTGTAAAGCTCCCATGACAATACAATAATTTAATTTTTTTCTAAAATCCTGGCCAGAATCATCGGAAAATAAAAAGAAAATAAAAACCGATACACTAGCTTGCGGATTATCGACTTTTTAGTCGATCGTTGTAAGAGCTCAGTTGGTAGAGCAGTGGACTGTAGTGGTATATAATTTCAGTAATCGATAGGTCGCTGGTTCAAATCCGGCCCGGAGGATTTTTTTAGAAGAGTATTAAGCAATTATATTTTCATGGGATTCCGGTTTATGACAATCAATTGAACTAAAAATGAAAAAAAAATAGTTTAAAAAACTAGAACAACACGCTTTATAAATAACAGTTTAAAAAACTAAAACAACACGCTTTATTAGAAAACCTAACTGAAAAATGAAAAATAATTTTAATTTCCAACACGCTTGGGATAAAATTAAAGTGGTCAACAAAACAATCCTCTTCAACACATCTAGAATAAAACTAGAGTTATCTACAAAAAAATTACCATCAAAAACGTGAGGTGCTTTTTTATGATTTTTATGTTTTCCTCTTAGATACTTTTACTTTTACCAATATCTGTTTACTATCAAAAATATTAATTGATATAGAGCACCCCACGCTTTTGATGGTAAAATTATTTTTTTTGTAGATAACTCTAGTTTTATTCTAGATGTGTTGGAGATGCTTTTTTTTGTTGACCACTTTAATTTTATCCCACGCGTGTTGGAAATTAAAATTATTTTAATTTTTTAGTTCGATTATCTAATAAAGCGTGTTTTTTTAGTTTTTTAAGCTAATATTTATTCTTCTGTGCGACCCTAGTCTGGAATGTGATTTGTTGGTTCCTTGTAAAATTGTCTTGGACAATGATCAAACCCATGACATTCATATCCATACGCGATTGTTTCAATCTAGGTCTTGTAAGCAAATTATGTTTATATTATAATTTGTTACCCGTAATGTAAAATTATTTTATATATATGACATATTATAGGAGATAAAAAAATTGCTCATTTTAAACCCCTGAGGGAACATTTAAAAATGTGGAAACAAAATGAGATTTTTCGAGTATTTCAGTTGAATATGCCAACACATCACGCTTGTAGTTATGATTTAGTTAAATGTAACAATTGATGGTAATTTATCTGGGTTTTCAAGCAGCCACAGAAAATAGGCGAGGCTGCAGAAACATGAATTTTATTGTAAAGAACGACAGCGATGTTTGAAACTGTACGTCCGAACAAAGACGTTGAGCTGGACGTTATATTTCTTGACAGTTTACATTCCATACATCCGAATATATTACATTAATCTATGTAACTTTACTAAAATCAAGCTATGCTATTTTTTTTCCTTGCTTTATGTTTCAAGTTATTTTCACAATGATACAGTAAAATATTTTATGTCCTAAATATGTTCTTGTAAACCTACAAGATACAGTCAAGATCCCAGATTTTTAAAATAAATTAATTTTATTTGACAGAAATATTTTGGCAAATTTCTAAAAAATTGTTCATTTTTAAATTCATTCATATTCAAAATTCGAGTAATGAAATTAAATTTTTAACTTTTATTGGTTGTATTATGTTAACACAATAGTCCACCGCTGTGGTATCGAATAGCGTGCTGCCTTGTCACGCAGTGGACCCGGGTTCGATTCCCGGTCGTCACAGGCTCCTGGGTGAGGTATTTTTCGGCGTTTTTCTTCACCTGTAAGACAAATTTCAGGAAGCGTAGGGCCCAACGATCCCTGAAAATTATCCGGCCATCATCATCATCCTTATCACCATCATCATTCACCTGTGTGGAAAGCAACGGGAAGGTACCACACCTATAATTCCCTAGTAAAGCTGCAAAGCATAGCACGAAAATGCTATGATTGCAGCGAAAGACCTGCCCTGGGGCAGAATTACTATGGATGGATGGTAACAATAAATTGCATAGCCTAAATTACTTAACATCCATCCATCCATAGTAATTCTGCCCGAAGGCAGGTCTTTCACTGCAATCATAGCATTTTCATGCTATGCTTTGCAGCTTTACTAGGGAATTTTAGGTGTGGTAGCTTCCCGTTGCTTTCCACACCGATGAAGGAGGATGATGATAAGATGAATATGAATGATGATGTTTGCGATGGCCATATGATTTCGGGGACCGTTTGGGCCTTAAAGTTTTCCTGACATTTGTCTTACAGGTGAGGAAAAACCCCGATAAAACCTCACCCAGAAAAACTGTCCCGAGCGGGGATCGAACCCGGGCCCGCTGCGTGACAAGGCAGTACGCTACCTCGAGACCACAGCGGTGGACTTACTTAACATATTTATCTTATTTATGTACCTAGGCCTTTTATCATAAGCAATGCCACGAATGATTTCCAATTTATCTAGAGAATTTGGAAGTCAAAGAGTGGCATTTGTTAGGACTATTTAACGAATAAAATTAAGCTGTTTACTCACAAATAATTACTTAACTTTAGTTACTTTAAAATATGTATATATTTAATGTAGACGGCGAGGTTTGAAAACAAATGAGAAACGATTGTTTTGCTTCATTTGTTCATCACTGGAACCGGATCATATAATTTATTGCCAAAGGATCGCAATATTGTAAGAATGCGCCCTAATTGAGAGAAAATGAAACACATCAAACTGTACATTAATTAATTTCTGATGTCCTATGATGTAAATAGGTGAATTATATTTTTCTGGTACGTTATTACCTGGGAAATAATAAGCTTAACAAAGTGCAAACAGTGGTTTCTTTTTTTTTGTGGTATAATCAATTGCTACAAATGTTTTTATATTATATCCCGCAAGCACTATATGCTAACATTCATACACTATATGTACAATCTGCTAGCCACATTTGGTTACTGAAAAATAATGCTATGACCTATTCAGAATGTTAAAAATGTGGAGCTTATTTTAAAGTGATAAAATTAAACTGATAAAATCGAGGTGAAACACGACTGTGATTTGGTTGTAAATAAAAATCATTGAAATGTGATTGGTCATTGACTCCCATTTGGGGGATGAGTTAAATAGTCAAAAGAAATGTTAAAATTATCGGGCACATCCTTGATTATTTTTACAATATTTATACAAACAATTCAATTTTACTAGATGACTGGATAACAGTTATCAAGTTTCCTATTTGAAAAATAGATATACGGGCGACATTAATAATAACAGACCAATAAAACTGAAGTTACAAGTAAAGCAATGGAGCATTTGGTAGCGAAATTTAAACTTCATGAATTAAAATGTTCTAAGTAACTTACAAATATGCATTGGTAATACTGTTTTGGGGGCGCCATAGCGTAGTGGTCAAGGCTCTAGGCTACAAGCCGGAAGGTCGAGGGTTCAAGTCCCGGTGGGGGTAAGGATTTTTAAACAGACCCAAACCTTCTGACGGCACTATGGCCCTGGAGTCGACTCAGCCTGTAACGAAAATTAGTACCAGACGCTTATTCTGGGGTAAAGGCGGCCGTCACGCAGGGCTGACAACCCGTCTGACATCAAGTGCCGATTGCCCTGAGAAGTGGGAGCCTTAACCTCCTCCTACCCCAAGGGCAAAATTTTCGATTTTTTAAGCCATTTTTCGAAAAATTCGTGCATTTTTCCGAAAATAATAGTGAATAAGGTCATAATTATTATTATAAAGATTATTTATCTTGTAAATACAAACTTTTTGATTGGAAGTCAAATATACTTAATATATTAGATAAATAATATATTATCTTCCTCCTGAATTCTGTAGTGGGATCACTTTAGTTCTTAATATTGTTTTAATTCAATTAATAAATCTTTTGTCTGTTCAAATTTGCACACCTTTTGGATTAGTATATCGTGAATAGTTGACTGATGGATTTTTAGGAAAGGGTATTCTTGAATAAGTCACAGTCAAATTATTTCTCTACTTTGTAATTTGGCTAATGAGGTATGGATGTGAAACCTGGACATCAACAAAGACAGATAGTAAACAAATAGAGGTTGCTGAAATGAAAATGTTGAGAGCAATAGCAGGATACCAAAGGACCGATAAAAAGAAAAACGAAGATATAAGAACAGAACTTAATATATTTATCTCTGTGAAAGAATAAAATATTATCAAAATGCTCATCTTCAGCACGTATTACGAATAAATGAACAACGCATACCAAGAAGAATGTATAATTATAAACCAAAAGGGAGAAGAATGTTGGGAAGACCATTGAACAGATGGAAGGACCAATTCGACCTATAATGAGATCGGAACAGGTCATTGGGCTTAATCCTTGTTGTTGATGATGATGATGATGATGAGGTAGAAAAAGGGTCGTAGAATAGATAAAATAGTACCCGTTTGAGATTTCTCCAAGGCATTCCATCTACTACCTAACGATATACTAATCCAAAACGTGTGCAAATTGGGAACAGACAAACGATTTGTTCATTGGATTAAAACAATATTCCATTCCATAGTAATTCTGCCCCGAGGGCAGGTCGTTCACTGCAATCACAGCATTTTCATGCTATGCTTTGCAGCTTTACTAGGGATTTATAGGTATGGTAGCTTCCCGTTGCTTTCCACACCGGTGAAGGATGATTATGATAATGATAAGGATGATAATGATGGTCGGATGATTTTCGGGGACCGTTCGGCCCTAAGTTTCCTGATATTTATCTTACAGGTGAGGGAAAACCCCGAACAAACCTCACCCAGGAGCCTGTCCCGACCGGGGATCGAACCCGGCCTGCTGCGTGACAAGGCAGCAAGCTACCTCGAGACCACAGCGGTGGACAAAACAATATTTTTCTTCTTTTTTTTTCAAATGCCCCAGGTTTGTCTTTCGACATTCCTGGTTTATCTCCTGGCATGGCGTACTTGTAACCCACTTTTGAGGTTGGGGCGCCTGGAAGGCGGGGTTACGTTGCCCCGATGATATGATTGGTGATGATGATAATGGTGCGCCAGGAGAGTCCCTAATCCTAAGCTTAACCTAAGATGAATATGAATGATGATGATTGCGATGGCCGTATGATTTCGGGGACCGTTTGGGCCTTAAAGTTTTCCTGACATTTGTCTTACAGGTGAGGAAAAAACCCGCAAAAACCCTACCCAGGAGCCTGTCCCGACCGGGGATTGATCCCGGGCCCGCTGCGTGACAAGGCAGCAGGCTACCTTGAGGCCACAGCGGTGGACAAAACAATATTTCCAACCCATATTTGTAAGTTACTTAGAAACTCATATTACAGCAATAAAGACAACAACCCACATGTAGCACTGTGCGCAGACACGACTGATGGAATGTAAGACATTGTTCAATAGAACACTTTGAATAACCTCAAGGTAATACTATGGGAATTCTTTTTAAAACTTACATCTCCAAAACACTCAACTTAACTTGCAGAAATCGCCTTTGAGATTAAAACTTTCCTGAATAATGTGAACTTGTCTCGTGAAAGTTCTCGTAGGAGGATTTTCTATCTCAACTTCTCAAATATTTATATAACCATGTTTTGAATGTAATTTAATTTTCTCAGAATTTGTATGTTATTTCAAAATCCACATTTCGTTTACTTCCGTTCACCCTTGGGCTTGTGTATCGGTTTAAAAATAAAAATCTTTTTATTCAGTAACTATATTGCCAGAAGCAAAGTTTCCTTTTGTTGTATCTCGAATATAAATACTATTCGATACTAGATCGATGTCTCTATAGGTTCGAGCAACATAATATAAATGTATTAAAGAAGGTACCTTATACCGGGTGATTCACAATAAGTATTACAGACTTCTAAGGTTTCTAGAGGGGACATAGTAGATAAGGTTTTGATAAGGAACCCATGTCCATAAACGTACCATTTCGATGTAAAATAAGTTTGAAGGTCGAAACACAATGTGCTGATATCGTGTGTCTTGTGTTTCAGAATAAGTATTAGAGACTTCTAGGGGTTGTTCTACAAGTGTGATTTCATGTGGCGACCCTGTTGTTCTTTGCACAAAGTATACCTGCAACGCATGTTTTCATATACACGCCCCACAAAACCTGGTGTGTGCTCAATAATTTCTGCTGCCGCCAGAATTCGTGCAAGAAAATCTTCCTCCGACTCGACAGGTGTATTACAACCCCTAGAAGCCTGAAATACTTATTCCGAAACACAAGACACACGATATGAGCTCACCTTGTTCTATCCTAAAACTTATTTGACATCGAAATGATACGTTTCCGGACATGGGTTCCTCATGAAAACGTTATATATTAAGTCCCATCTAAAAGCCCCAGAAGTCTGTAATTTTTATTCTGAAACACCCTGTATAATTATCAAGTAAGCATCCAGTTATGGACCCGATGTCTAGAGTTCGAGTCTCTACAGCGTTAGCGTAAGTATATTTATTTTATTAAGGAATATATATATCTACATTACAGCAGTTATCCTTTAGCCCAAATGTATTTTGCTCTGCCACAGATTTCTATCCTCAGCATCATCTTCTTTGAGGTCTCTACTGATCATGTTTCTTCCAACTTCATCCATCCACTGTTCCCTGGGTTTCCCCCCTCCTCCTCCTCCAGCCTTCAGCATTCCAATCCAACATCATTTTTGGGGTTCTATTATTATCTTCAGATGTTCATGCCATTTCGATCTTCCTTTTTCTATTACTTCTATAATATTATATTTTACATTCATTATTTCTCTAATTTTCTTGTTGCGAATTTTCTCGAATAAGTTACAACATTAAAATAATGATTCAGGCAAATTTAAATAAAACATATTTAAAAATGTATTAATGTTTGTGTCAGAATGTACTTCATAACATCAGTGGATTGACCCTTTTCTCCATTGTTTGTTAAAATGTAGATAAATATTGATTGATTGATTAATGATTCATTCCCACGTCTGGACATGGGTGCTTCCTTAGTCGGAAGTTTCTTAACCACACTAATTTAGTTACGCTTATTTCACTATAGATGGAATGAAGTTAGCACATCGCCTAGAGGATAAATCTAGTAGGAAACTCGATATTACTCGGATAGGTGAAGGTCGGTTAAATTTAGCTCATTTTTTATTCAGACTTAAGAACCCTTGTACGCAACTGGCGAAGGGGGAGAATTGTATCTATATAGACTCTTTTATTATACATTTTTCCACTATTATATTTACTATTGCCCAAATTATGCCTTTCGTGGGTTATCAATAAATTCTCTCTAATCACAATATTATTCAAACTCCACGGACATCTATCACAACTACTAAGATGTAGGATTATAGCTTTCCAATGATTCAATAAACTTTAATATATTAACACAATCTCGCGATAACAAAAGTGAATAGGGAGAACTGATAAACAATACCGAAACATAAGCAGAGAGTCTACGCGCTGGGCCCGATATTACGCAGGCATGCTTCATTTCCTAAACTATAAACATCTGCTAGCTAAAAACATATCAGACACATTGATCTTAAATGCATCGATTGATTTATCCATAATTATTATCGTTATTCTAACTGTAATCATGAGTGAGGACTTTAGGGAAAAGTAAACTACGTACGGTAAGTAAATTATTGTAGTGAGGATTCTATTGCAAACATAAAAAGAATTGTCAAAATAATTTTACTAAAATGAATGTATTTTAATACAAAAATAAGTCATTGTGTAAATGAATAAATTAACAATAATAGTGGCTGTATGCCAGATAGAAAGAATAATGAAAATTAAACATATATTAAATGTGTCTTCTCCTAATAATTATTAACATAAATATAAATATAAATCATTCCATACAATCAATCCTAACATACAATTAACAATCATACTCAACTTAAGACGCTCTTTCCTTACAGCCGATAAACAAAATACAACTCAATGCAGATCTTGTAGTGGCCGAGGAATTCGCAGTTTGGAATCCCTCGCCAAATCAAAGGTTCCGGTACTCGGAGAAGACTTCGGAAAACTCAGTGAAGACTGTCCAACTTCTCATGTCGCTAGACACGGACCTCCTCTCCCGCGTAAGACAGGCGCTCAGAGAGGGTGGGGAAGGATATATTCAGGAAAGACAGGAAACGGGAAGGAGGCACAGATAACAGCAATGAACAACAAAGAAGTCACGGCAACATAGGCGAAAAACACGCTTGCACAGGACAACCTAAAATCTTCAGACTCGGGAATCACGGGTTAAATTTCTTCCCGGAGAACTTGACCCTTGGATGTTTCGTTTCATAAATTCAACAATCCTGGCCGGGTTTTGAACCCGCGCCCCTCTGGGCTAGAGGCAAGGAACGTATCTTCTAGACCACCGGATAAATACTACATTTTTAAAACCATTATTATGAACCAGTTACGTTCCGTCATGTGGTGCCTGTTCTTCTTCTCAAGAGTTGAAATTGGTGCTTTCGCCGAGGTTTAGATTAATCATCTATCAGTTTTTACAACTAGGCCTTTTTTCTGTTGACATGTTGTTTCCATTTATTTTGGCATTGCTCAATTTATTCCAGGTTTTCAATTACGAAATGCTATTCCTGTTCCTTTTCTCTCGGACTGAAAATAGGGCCTTATCCCGAGCACTAAGTGTATCTCTTACCTTTATCGAATATGTATCATGTTACCTTTGCAAACTGACATTCCGTTTAAATGTAGTTCCAGTTATTCTGGTCATCTCAAATATATTTATAATGTCACCTCGAACAACATAGCTTAAATATTCGCCTTAAAACAAAACTTTACTTATATCATCGACAGAAGTATAAATTTGGATGAAACTATCTTCTCTTAAAACTAATGTTTATTCGTTATCGTAAGTAATGCCACGAGTGATTTCCAATTTATCTAGAGGATTTGTAAATCAAGAGTGGCATTTGTTAGGACTATTTAACGAATACAATTAAGCTCATTACTCACAAATCATTATTTAAATATAGTTATTTTAAAATATTTATATATTTAATGTAAATGGCGATGTTTGAAAGCAAATGGGAAATGTTTGATTATGTTTCATTTGTTCATCCACTGCAACTAGATCATACCAAATAGGATCACAATATTGTAAAAATCCATCCTAGTGGGAAAAATTGCCACACATCAAACTGTATATTATAACCAACATTACAGGTTATTAACTCAGTAAAATCAGTATTTAAAAACACAATTATTGAACACACAATTATCAGATGTGTAGGTCGAAGGAATCTGTTTATAATTTGCTATATTCAACGTATTTGTTAGAGAGTCAGTCACTGCAAAATAATGCTCTGACCTGTTCAGAATATTAAAAAGAAGGAGCTTTCTTTATTTTCATAATCAAAATTCGATAATTATCGGGGTGAAACAGGACTGCGATTGGTTGTAAAACAAAATTCATTGAAAACGTGATTGGTCATTGACTCCCTTTTGGGGCATGAGTTATATAGTCTTGGTAAATATATTTTTTTTATCAATGCCACCTGTTTGTCATTCGACATTTCAGGTATTCTCTCGTGGCATTGGCGTATTGTTCTACTTATGAACTTGGAAGGTGGAGTTACGCTGCCGCAATGATACGATGGGAAATGACGCGCCAGGAGAGGCCTTAAACCTAAACTTAATCTAATGAGATGAATATGATATTGACGATAACGATGGCCAGATGATGTTCGGTGATCGTTTGGGCCTTAAAGTATCCTGACATTTGTCTTACAGGTGAAGAAAAACCCCGAAAAAACCTCACCCAGAAAACGTGTCCCGAGAGGGGATCGAATCCGCTGGGTGACAAGGCAGCACGCTACCTTGATACCACAGCGGTGGACGTCTTGATAAATATATTTACAGTGATTTTTTTCTACATTTCATTTTTGCTTATGTCCATGTAAATCAAATATTCACTTAGCGATAATAACACGGACTTTCATAATTTTTATTCTTTTGTTCTCATATTTTCAAGCAGTACTTTTTTAAATTTTTATACGCTTATATGCAGAAATGTAAAGAAGATTATTGTAACAAATATTAAGAACAGTGATGATGGTTCTACATCATATAAATGAAAGCTTATTTTCAATTCCGACATGTAAGTTGTGCTAAAATAACTTTTTCATTATAGTCGGTGTTTATTTGGAGCTTGCCAGGGTCGGAGATAATGTTAAATTATGGCTCTGGACATCTTGAGTATACGTTGCAAACTTTTTACGGTCAATTTCGTTCTTTTACGAGCGTGTTTTTTATTTGAAAGCTTTCAGACACTCATAAATGTTACGTTCTTCTTGTATTGTGTTATGCTTCGCTTTTAAAAGTAAGGAAAATTAGCACACGATGGAATTATCTTCGTCTATATAACGTCCACTGAATACAAAGGAGAGGGAATTATCGAATATCAAAGTAACAACTTATGCTTTTTATGTGCCAAAGTAAACGCTACGTCTTTATTGTGTGAGCTTCCTTTTATTATTCTAGCACCTATCCTAAAGTAGTGCATTCGTTTCTCATTCGCTGAACGGAATTTCAGAGATATATCAAAGGGTAATAACTCTAGAAGACATTTGTACTGTAGTTCATACTCATAAAATATTTAAACTGTTAAATTCAATTTAAGAAATTTAATTGCCATGGGGTACTTCAAATACAAACTACCTAGAAATGGAGAATTAAACTAAAGGAAGTAGAGTGAAAGAGGTTGGGAGGGTGGAAGGGAGGAAGGGAGGGAGTCCTGTTGCGGTAGAATAGTGGTTATGTTCCTTACCTCTATTCCAGCGGGTCGCGGGTTCGAATCCGGCCGCGGTTGATGGATTTTTTAGAGTACAAATCCAAGGATCTAGTCTTCCGGGAGGGACTTAAATACGTGGGTCCCGAATTAGTTGCATAATATATGTCTAATTCGATCGATGACCACACTCCATTCATGATATATGTAGGCAAATGAGAGTAATTAAATTAGTTTGGTAAAGGAAAATTATTGGACTAAAGAGAGATGAACAGACAGGTGTATGGAGAAGACTACTTAACATTATACTACCTGGTCTTTATGGGAAGCCAGATATAATAAGACCAATTAAGTGTCGTAGACTGCGATGGGCAAATATGTGGCACGAATGGGAAATGAAAGATGGACAGGGAACCTTTCTTAGGAAAACCAGAAGGAAAACGCCCAGTTGGTATACTAAGAAAGAGGTGGGGGAATATCATTAACCATGATTTGAGGGAAGTAGATTATACAGGAAATGGTTGGAAAAGTGTACGGAGCGCTTATGTCCACGCGGCCATGAACCTACGGTTCGATAGTGCCAGTGAGTTAATTAGTTAGTGGCAGAATATTATAGCAAAGGAGTAGCTATGGCTAAACTCAAAGGAATCTAAAGCCAGTAAGTAAGTAGGTAAGACAGATATAAATAAAAAATAAGCTCTTAATTACAGGTAATATAATTTCCATGGGTTTAGGACTTATCATGTTAAAGTCTCATTGGAGATTCAGGTCAAGTAATTTTGTTCATAGGACATAATCGACGTCTCTTTTCTATTCGTTATTGGTTTTAAAATTTTTGTTGACTTGCCTTTTGGCGCCATGTTCACATTTTCTAGCCATTCAGGCTACATTTCGCTTCCTTAGAACGAGCTTATTCTAAGTCCATTCTTTTTTTTTTCAGGAGAGTTCAATGAACTTTTGGATACTAACCAAATCACAATAACAGCAATGTTTTGAAGGAAGAAATTTGCTTTCTGACCACAAAATGTTCAACTTCATGTGTTAAACCGATACAGATCTGGAGTTATACAACATCATGGGTGCAGAAGTAGTTTTTTATACGTGGAGTTAGAACAACCTGGTTCTAAACAAGCGAATATTTTCTATTTTTTCTTTCATATCATCATCAACATCATAAATGGTTTTCTAGCCCATTTTAGTCGTGAACGCTGACAAGATAAAAAAAATGGCTTTCAAGGACGCCCAACCAGTTCGGACAAACATAATATTATAAAATAAACCATAAAATCCAAGCAGCCGAGATGAAATTTTTAAGAAGAGTAAAAGGCTGCACTAGAATGGACCAGATAAGAAACGAGGATATCCGTGAAGAACTGCAGATCTACTCCATAAAAGAAAAGATATTTAACAACAAGATACAGTGGAAAGAACATGTAGAAAGAATGGAAGAAAGAAGATTACAAAATAAAATCTTCCATTATTTTCCAAGAGGAAGAAGAGAGTGTCGGACGTCCTCGGAAGAGATGGTCTTAGATCTATTAGTGAAGACGGAACAGGCAACTCTTGCCTAAACCAGGACGTGAAGAAGAAGAAGAAGAAGAATATAAACCAATAGAACAAGTGACAAAATATAACTTCCTAGGTTGCGAAATATCATACACAACGGAAACAGACAAATGAAAAACTAAATAAATGTAATTATATAACAGGAACACTAAAAAGAACTTTGAAAAATAAAGTCAGAAAAGACTCTATAATGAAATTATACAAGACAATGGCAGTTCCTATTATTACTTACGGATCCGAAACATGGGCAGTGACAACACAACAATCTACCACCAAGCTGCCGAAATGAAATTCCTCAGACCAATAGCAGGATATCAAAGAACAGATATAAGATAGCAACTAAGAGTAGAGGAATTCAACACAACGTTAGTGAAAAACAGAACAAACTGTAAAGAACACTTAGCAAGGATGACTGAGAACAGAATACCAAAAGCAGCATAGAGGAAGAAGTTTGGGAAGACCAAAGAGAAGATGGAAACAGCAGCAATTTGGAGCCGGAACAGGCTAGCAAAAAAGCCTGAAAACCATGAAGAAGAAGAAGACGGCTGACCAGATCTTCCTCTTGTACAGGGGCTTTCCTTCTTGGTCAGTTGTACAATAAAACATCCAGCATAAATCTTTTGCAGTTTTTCAATAAAGATTGTTTTACAGAATAAGAATACCAAACCACCAACCTGGAGGACCATAACTCCACTTTATTTTAATAGCTTTATTTTTTTACCTGGTAGAGTTAAGGCCTTGTCTACCACTCAACCAGGTTTAAAAAAAATAGTCTTAAATCTAAATTACTATATATATATATATATATATATATATATATATATATATATATATATATATATATGTATAAACGATTACAAGTTATGAATACAATACAATTAATATTTGTAATGTAATTTGATTTACTCTAAATTTAACGAATTAAATATATAATATGTACAAGATATATAAAAAAACGAGGAAAAGATTAATGACATAGTATAAAATTAAATAAATAGAGAAAAAATAATTATTAGACAACAGGTAACTGTATATATGTGAAATCAAGACAAGATACAGGCAGAAATCTAACTTCTCATTATATTATTCAACTGTTTGTGTGTGAAACCAAGACAAAATACAGTCAGAAATCTAACTTCTCATTATATTATTCAACTGTTTGTGTGTTAAACAAGGACAAAATACAGTCAGAAATCTAATTCTTCGTTATATTATTCAATTGTTTCTGTGTGAAATCAAGACAAGATACAGTCAGAATCTAACTTCTCATTATATTATTCAACATTTTGTGTGTAAAACCAAGACAGAATACAGTCAGAAATCTAACTTCTCATTATATTATTCAATTGTTTCTGTGCGAAACCAAGGCAAGATACAGTCAGAAGTCTAACTGCTCATATTATTCAATTATTTCTGTGTGAAACCAAAACAAAATACAGTCAGAAGTCTTACTTCTAAAAATACTATATTACAATCTTAACTTTTACTGCATTAAAATCCTTACCCCAGTCATTACCTAATAAAACGTTATAAACAATAAACTGTGACGAGTTTTTGTTTGCTTACTTTTTAGATATAAATCTAGTTATTATGTTTAGAGTGTTCTATTTTCGAGAACTAAGACGCATTTATATTTAAAATGATAGCGCAGGAAGTATGTGGGTGGCCGGTCTAAGTTTATTAGACCCTTCTATTTATAAAATACGATTATTAATACTTAAGCGCGCTCACGTAAACGTCTTCATGATGTTAACCCTTAAATTGGCAACTTATCCGAGAAGATAGATTGATTTATTTTTTGCACTATGTAACTAATATTGTATACTTACTGTTATTGTTGATGTCATCGTAATTTGACATTCCCGCATACAATCTTGGCTATCAAAACGAAAAAAAAAGTCTCAATACTTTATAAATGACCAAAAGCACTAGTGCGGTAAGTAAAAATATTTATTTTGATATATTGATAGTGATACTGCAATTTGTATTAATTTCGGTATTAATTATTCACATCCAGCTTTCCACGCCTCTTCTATTTCATCATCACTGCACATATCGTCTAAAACGTTCTCCACAATCAGAAATAAATCCCAAATCAAATTGGTTTTACAGTTTTAACAAATATAATTTGGCGAAATGATCAACAATAATTATTTCTCAGTAGCAACACATATAGCCGATTCATGTTCTGAAATTAGCATTTATCTTGAATCCCATCCATAGTAATTCTGCCCGAGGGCAGGTCTTTTACTGCAATCGTAGCATTTTCATGCTATGCTTTGCAGCTTTACTAGGGAATTATAGGTGTGGTAGCTTCCCGTTGTTTTCCACACCGGTGAAGGATGATGATGATAATGATAAGGATGATGGCCCGATGATTTTCGGGGACTGTTCGGCCCTAAGTATCCTGACATTTGTCTTACAGGTGAGGAAAATCCCCGAAAAAACTTCACCCAGGATCCTGTCCCGACTGGGAATTGAATCCGGGCTCGCTGCGTGACAAGGCAGCACACTACCTCGAAACCACAGCGGTGAACTATCTTCAATTATATTTATTAATATTTTAGTTTATATGTTAGTTACTAAAACAAATCCACATAGTGCAAAAAAAATAGTATGCAATAGAATCGGAATCTCAGATATTAAAAAAAAAGTTCTGCCCAAGCGCCTCGTTTTTTAAAAAATGCCTCGATCCGTATCTTGGATGATACGGGATTACTATGACCAACTCATGCCCCAAATGCTAGTCAATGACCAATCACGTTTCAATTAATTTTGTTTTACAAAAAAATGACAGTCGTGTTTTACTCGGCCTTTACCGATTTATCTTTATCAGCTCCTGCTTTGAAAGCTCCTCCTTTTTAGTATTCTGAACAGCTCAGAGCATTATTTTTCTCCAGTAATTGAATATAGCAAATAATGAACATTCCTTGATTTTACTAAGTTGTTTACTAAAAAATTAATTATTTTTCAACAGCAATTGAATACAGCAAATAATGAACAGATTCCTTGATTGTACTAAATTGTTTACTAAAAAATATAATTAATAACCTATAATAGTGATTATAATATACAGTTTGACGTGTTTCATTACTTCTCCACTAGGGTGCATTCTTACAATATTGCGATCCTATTTGGCAATAAATAATATGATCAAGTTGCACTGAATATACATAGTCTCACATTTCTGATTTATTTTCAAACATCGCCGTTTACATCAAATATGTAAATATTTTAAAATACCGGTAACTATATTTAAATAATGAATTTTGAATAAACAGCTTAAGTTTATTCGTTAAATAGTCCTAACAAATGCTACTCTTGATTTCCAAACCCTCTAGATAAATTCATCGATAATTTGGAAATCACTTGTGGCATTACTTATGACAAATTTGTTCTTCGCGATCAATTCAATGTACTCTTTTAATGTATAAATTCTATGTTGTGATTATGTGTTACTGTTCATATTATTTTTAACTTTGAAAACCTATTATCCCTATGATCTCTAAATAACTGTTTTATATGTTTGTCTCCTTTGTATTCTCTGTGATCCAATTTAATTAATACTTGCACATTCTTCTTCAAGGATAACAAAACTTTATTTATATTTTGTTACAGTATTTATAAATGCATTTGCTTATTTTTCTAACAGGATTTTGTATATTTCTTTCAGTTGCTTTCTACTTTTGTTATTTATTTGTTCCCCTGACCTCTTACTCTTTACAACCTTGTATTTGTTTTGAATTGCTTTTGTTACTATATTGACTCTTCTGTCTCTATTGTTTCCATTAGATGTTATTTTTGTTTTTAATATCGCAACATCAAGACAAGTTTATTCTCCTTCTTTAATATGATAATGTCTACTTTTGTTTCCTCTTTCCAGAAAAGTCCTGGTCTAGTATTTAATTTAAATATGATCTGTAACAGCTTAGGTTATTAGCTCCACAGTTCAATCTGGAAGTGGAAGGACCGTTAAATTTTGCCCAGAGGGTTCTTATTTTTGGTATGAATTTCTTTCACATCCATCTCATCATCATCATCATCATCCTGCCAGGTATTAGTCCTAGAAGAACTGTTAAGGCCTGAGAAAGCGGTTTTCGTGCCATCTTTTCATAGGTCGACCAAGTGACCGTTTCCCGTTTGGACAGTAGTTCATTATTGCCTTGGGGATCCTAGATCTAGCCATTCTTGAGACATGTTCCTTCCAGTTTAGCTGATATCTGGAGATGTAGTCCAGTTTCTTTCACATTTAAAGACAAAAATTTCAACCTAAACCTGGATTTGAACAGACGATTTTTGAACTACAGGCGCTGGCGCGAAACCCAAATGTGCTACTTAGGCAACCAGAAGCAGACACATCTTTCTCTGTTTGAAGTTGCGTGAAAGCCTATCAATGAATGTCCATTCACTTTACAACAGGGTCGTCTTTACTAAGAAGGCTATATATTGTGATTTATTCAGTACCATATGAGCTAATTACATACGTAATAAAGTAAAGTAAAGTAGTCCCACTACAGGTCTCAGGAGGCCCTTGGGGTAGCAGGAGGTTAAGGGCTCCCACTTTTTCTAGACAATCGGCACTTGATGTCAGCCGGGTTGTCAGCCCTGCGTGACGGCCGCCTTTACCCCAGAACAAGCGTCTGGTACTCATTTCCGTTAGAGGCCGAGTCGACCCCAGGGCCATAGTGCCGCCAGAGGGTTTGGGTCAGTTTAAAAATCCTGACCCCAACGGGACTTGTACCGTCGATCTTCCGGCTTGTCGCTTAGCGCCTTATCCACTACGCTACGGCGTGCCCCCATTACATATGTAATACTGAAATGAATTCACTAATAGCAGTACATGGGGACTTCGAATACAGAAAGGTTCGTATCCCTAAGTAGCTCAATTGTTTAGTGCGTCAGCGGGTAAAGCTGACGATCTTGAGTTCAAATCCTGGTTTTGGCAGAAATGTTATCTTTAGTTGTAAGAACTATTGCATGCGAACATTAACCCTGAATAAAATCATTGAATCACTGAGTTAAAATGCAAAGAAACTCCAATTTTTTTTTCGAAAATGAGTTAAAATATAAAAATTGTAGATCTTTCTTCGACACATGATATGGTGAAACAAGGGAGAAACACCGACTATTCTGCTTGCAACGGTGCATCAGTGGAGTTAGTAGTGAGTTAAAGATGGAAGAATCTCCGTAGTTTGTACCTTCTCACCTCATTAGGCAGCTATGCGGTAGCACCAAATACGTACACTTAGCGAGAAAAAGAATGAGCCGCTTCAAAAAAACAGAGTCCCTGTTATAATAATAATAATAATAATAATAATAATAATAATAATAATAATAATAATAATAATAATAATAATAATAGCTTTATTTTAATAATAATAGCTTTATTTTACCTGGCAAAGTTAAGGCCTTAAGGCCTTGTCTACCACTCAACCAGATTTAAAAAAAAAATACAAAAAAAAATAGTCTTAAATCTAAATTACAATATATATATATATATATATATATATATAAACGATTACAAGTTATGAATACAATACAATTAATATTTATAATGTATTTTGATTTACTCTATGGTCCTCTACGCATGCTCGAAAAGCTAAAGCTATGATTCACGAGGTAACGCACTGTTAAATGTTTTAAATACGCTATATTTGGTTTTAATTGCCTTAAATAGTTAAAGATTAGTGAAGGAGACATGTTTCTAGATATTGAGGAGTGTTCGACAAATGCAGTATTACTCAAATTGCGACATTTCAAATAAAGTTAAACTCTCGTTCTTAGTGCAAAAGTACAAGACAACCAATATTTAGACCATTCAATATCCGACGTTTAAGTAGCTTAGATCGTTAAATCGCTTACAAGAAGATGGAATATGTATGAAAGTCAGGGTTAGAATCCTTGAAATCCTTGAACAATGTCTTTTATTAATTTGTATTTTAGCAAAATACATCCTATAATTGCTATAATTTTAATTCCTGCCACATAATCTACGTCTACTTTACACTATATTAAGTAATATCCCTGCCTTCTTAAACTCTATAACTCTATATAGCTACCGATATAAATTAAATTGTGTGTGTAGTACCACGTTTTAATAATAATGCTATAAATGTATGTAAGGACCAAAGAGAGATGAACGGACAGGTGAATGAAGAAGACTACATAACAATGAACTACATGGTCTTTGTAGGAAGCCAGATATAATAAGAACAGTTAAGTCTCATAGACTGCGATGGGCAGGACATGTTGCACGTATGGAGAATAAAATACTTCCATGGAAGCTTCTTGTAGGAAAGCCAGAGGGAAAACGCGCAGTTGGTAGACCAATAATGAGGTGGGAGAATAACATTAACTATGATTTGAGGGAAGTAGATTATGCAGGGAATGATTGGAAAGCATTAGCTCAGGATAGGGATGTATGGAGAGCTTATGTCCGCGCGGCCATGAAACTACGGGTTCGATAGTGCCAGTGAGTAAGTAAGTAAGTAATGAAAGATAATATATTTCTGTGTTTACTTATTTATTACGTATTAACAAGGAAAACGTTTCACCCTTCAATTAAAATATTTAGTTTATATTTGTCAAGTCCAGCATACTAATAGCCCATACATGATGGACAATAATAAAAAAAATATTATTATTGTCCATTATCCATAATAATAATAATAATAATAATAATAATATTAATAATAATAATAATTATTATGTAATTTATCAAAGGATATGAAGAATGTAATTAACTGGGGATCAAAATTAACACAAAATGTACCCAAGAAAATTACATAAAATATAGAATTCAAAAAGGCAGATCAGTAATAACAATGTTAAATGGCGTTTTGTGGGATAAGAACATGTGAATGGATACCAAATTAGACATTTATAAATCCATAATTTGAAGCACGCTAACATACGGTGCAGAAACTTGGCAGTTGAATACAAATTTGAGTTTAAAGCTTATATCTACTGAAATAGATTATTTCAGACGCTCAACTAGACATTCTGAATTGGAAAAAATCAGAAATACAATCATCAGACAACAAATGAAAGTCCAAAATTCAATATTATATTTTGTGAGTATAAACACTTGAATGATATGGTTATACACGTAGGATGCCAAAGAAAAGATTACCCAGACAAGCTTAGGAATGGATTCCACCTGGGAAAGGAAAGAGAGGTTGATCTAGATTTAAATGGATGGATCATGTAAGAAGAGATATGAGGGAGCTAGGTCTGGAAGAATTGGAATGTGAAGACAGAGAAGAAGGAGAAATAAAATAACAATTTAAAAAGCTTTGGGCACAGGAAAATGTTTTATTACATTGTAAACATGTTTATAAATAAATAAATACATAAATAAATAATAATATAAGTGAAGATAATAGAAATGAGCTAAATATCTTTAAACTCTTAGATAGAATAAGATAATCTAGAAAAAATGGAAAGAACATATTCAAAGGATGGGAGATGATCGCATTCCCAAAATTATACTTAAATACAAACCAAAAGGACGCAGGAATGTTGGTAGACCGAAGAAGAGATGGATCCAACTTTTGAATGAAAATCTATGAGACCGGAACAAGCCACATGGGCTTAATCCGTGATTGTTGATGATGATGAATAAATAATATTAAAAATAGTAATACTTCCAAATAGTTAGCACGTTTTTTCTTTAAGAATGGACAGACAGGATAAAATAGAAAGCATTTTAGCAATTAAAAAAATTTAACCTCATCGGGAATCGAACCTGTGGCCTCTTGCATACGAATCAAGCCACTAAAACACTGAGCTAAGCGCACGCTGGCTAATTGCGCTTGAAAATACTCTTCAAAGGAAGAAGGGAAACGTATTGTAGCTCTACTGTGCAATTAATTTACTCGTGTGAATCTCGCGTTGGAACTTAAAATATTCGAGATCAAGGGTCGGCCCATTCTTTTTGTCGCAAAGTTACGTGAAAAATGTAATCTGCAATTTTGCACGATAATAATCGTAACGGATTGTAACTGTTACGTGATTGTTAAATATTATCTGATTTAATTGTGATTCTTTGGTGTTAATATGGGTGAAAATGAATCAGCAATAGAAATGCGATCTGTAAGACTACAAATATGCAGGAAAACTTTCTTAAGTTTATATGCAAAATGTGAAAAACTATCGTTCATGAATGAGTTCGGGAAAATGGTTTTAATATCTCACCTCATAAAGTAGCGTGTTTTCAAGATACCGTTTTCAAAAGTATAATTTCAATCGAATTCCAATTCAATTTGACTGAAGATGGAAGTGAAATTATACATTTGAAACTGGTATCGTGAAAACACACACCTTTATGGGGTGAGACATTAAAAACATTTTCAACTCATTCTTAGTGTTACCTCCCACTATGATTTTCATTAAAAAGCTATCGTTCGTTTAATATCACTTATTGTTAATGAGTTCACCGCTGTGGTCTCGAGGTAGCGTGCTGCCTTATTACACAGCGGGCCCGGGTTCGGTCCCCGGTCGGGGCAGGTTTTCTGGGTGAGGTTTTTATCGGGGTTTTTCCTCGCCTGTAAGACAAACGTCAGGAAAAGTCAAGGCCCAAACGGTCCCCGAAATCATATGGCCATCATCATCATCCTTATCATTATCATCATCATCATCATCACCCTTCACCGGTGTGGAAAACAACGGGAAGCTACCACACCAACAAATCCCTAGTAAAGCTGTAAGCATAGCATGAAAATGCTATGATTGCAGTGAAGGACCTACCTTCGGGCAGAATTACTATGGATGGGTGGATGGATGGATGGATGGATGGATTGTTAACCCATTGGAGACTTTTAACGAGTCTCCCTCGTGAGCAGGTAGAAAGTCCAAACAGCCCCACAACGAGCTAGACTCGTTGTTGTGTTATAACCCCCACCGTAAGAAGTTAGGTTTTTTTAGTGGTTTAAATTTTCGGTTCACCGTCAGTAAAATTTGTTGTTTGTTTATGTAAAGTAAATATGTATAGGCCTAGTGTAGTGTATAGTTTATTTTTGTTATTATTTACAGAATAGTAGACTATAGCTGTAGGCATTTATTACGGTAAAATATAAGTGAATATAAATTCAGTGTTTATTTGTTAAAATTCATAGTTGTAAATTTAATTTTTTTTTTGCGATATGTCCGTAAATATGACACAACGTATTGCTATTGAGAAACTAAGAGAAGTAGTGAATGAAATGTTATGGGACACTGATTGTAGTGAATTATCATGGAACGAAGATTCGAACGATGAAATAATATATACAGTGACAACGTAACCGTGCATGCTACTGATGGTAGAAATATTAGGTGAGTTTCGTCCAGTTTTTATCTATAGTATTTTATAATTTACAGGTCGATATATAACTAAGATAATTAAAGAATATACGAAGAACTTTTCCTGATTTTATAATGTATAGGTCTATGCTTATTTATATTTCATATATTTATTTTTATTATGTACAGTATTATATTGCGTTAGTTATTTTTTTCGGTCTTGTTTGAACATATGATTTGTGTTTACTTTAGAGGCAATGTCCGAGAACTCTTACAAAAAGATGGTTTTTGAAATGTTTGTCAACTTTCACAGCCTTGAAAATAACAAAACATAACGGTTTACAATGCACAAAAGAGGGTAGCAGGTAGGCCACATTCCTTTGCTATTCGTAAAAGTACAAGATACTAAAAAGAAATTCAGGGGTAAACAAAATATCTGAAAACATAAGTCATAGAACACAGTATGTGTATTTTGTATTCTGAAAAGTCCAGCGCAGCCGGAGTAGCGGTGAGGAGATTTAAATGGGTTCCCAGTGAACATGCTAGGCGCTTTAAACGTGTCTCCAATGGGTTAATGACCATTCTCCAAAGGATGGCAAAGGAAAGCAAGTTATGATTAAAAATGTGTTTCTTTGTGTATTTGAGGTTTTAATTTAGTTTTCTTGTCTTGTCATTACTAATGAACTTTATTTATGTAATAATGCTGTATTAAGTTTTGTATGATTTGAAAAAGGAAGAAACTCTACTGTCTTAGAAGAGCGATAAAACGCGTATATACTATAGAAATTACGAGTTCTCGCTATAGTTGTATTCCCTGTAAGCAGAGGATCAATATTGCAATTGCTCAAATATTTGTCAGGGCAAAGTGTAAGTTAGATTGTTTTTATGATTTTCTCAAAAGTAGGGAACTTGGTGTTTCTTCCCTCTTGAACTCAGCGGTTCAATTCCAATATAACACTCTTTTATATTCCAAAACCCCCTAACACGAGAATAAGTTTTACTTCCCTTTCGAAAGAAACGATATTACGGATGTTTGGTTCCTTAGAAATGCTTCTACCTCATGCGGAATTGAACGCGTGAACATCGGAACTAGAGGCGAGCATGGTAACAATTAGCTTATGTACCAGTACAATTGGAGGGCTCTTTTGATTGTAAAAATATAGAAATATTTTCTTGTAAACAAGTCATTGCCGACAGCGGCGTTTTAAGTTATTTGAGGGTGTTTGAAGATTGTATGAATAACTGTTAGGGTTCGAAGGAACATGAATAACTGTTACGTTTATTGCCTGGTCTTGCTCTATGCATTTAAAGTCGGCAGGGAGGATATCAGGTAGCAAAGACAGATGTTACGGTCTAGGCGATTACGCAAATCTCCAAGGTTAAAATTTAGTGAAAAAATACGGTTAGGAGGGATGCAAAGAATAGTTTATTGCTTTTAAGAAATTTAAAAAAAATGTAGCCTCCAAAAACACAGCGGGCAGCTAGAAAGATTATTGACCTCGAGTAGTTGAGCATGTAGCCTATAGAGATAAGGAAGATAGTCATGTAAAAGGTCACGCCCTAAATTTAGTAGGCCTATATCGACTTGCACATGTAGCCTATAGAGGTGTGTCAAAAGATTAATTTTATCCAATGAACTTTTTTTATAAAAATTGAATGGCGACGGAAAAATATGTCAAATCCACGACTTTCTTAAATATTATATATAAAATGTTGTGAAGTTAAAATCAAAAGCAAGTGGGGCGAGTGCCCTGTCCGAAGAACATACAAAGTAAGTGGGGCGAGCGCCCTATCCGAAGAACATACAAAGTGAGAGGAGCGAGTGCCCTGTCCGAAGAACATACAAAGTAAGTTGGGCGAGCGCCCTATCCGAAGAACATACAAAGTGAGAGTAGCGAGTGCTCCCCTATCGTCAATAGTAAAACAAGAGGGACGAGTGTTCCCTGATAGTCAAAGTGCGTGGAGCGAGCGTTCCCATTAGGAGAACGTACAGAAGAAAGATCCGCGATAAGCATTATTAAACTTAGTCGTGGTTTTTGCCGTTTCTTAGCCAAGTTATAAGAGCAAAATGTATATTTTACTATTGATGGAAAATAAATTTAATAAAATCAAGCTATCACGTCTCCTAAAATTAGTTGTATCACTAATTACCTTAAATAGATCCTTATCTATCACCGGTTAAATCATAAAGTTCAGCCCGACCCTAAAGAAACGTAGAGGAACTCATACCTAGTTCCTTTTATCATAAGTAATGCCACGAGTGATTTCCAAATTATCGATACATTCACGGCTCACAAAGTGAGGAGTGAATTTATCAAGAGAATTTGGAAATCAAGAGTGGCATTTGTTAGGACTATTTAACGAATAAAATTAAGCTGTTTACTCACATATCATTGTTTAACTATATAAAATATTTATATATTTAATGTAAACGGCGATGTTTGAAAACAAATCAGAAATGTAAGGTTATGTTCATTCACTGCTGCTTGATCATATTATTTATTACCAAATAAGATCGCAATATTGTAAGAGTGCACCGAAGTGGAGAAATGATGAAACACATCAAACTATATATCATAATCAACATTACGGGTTATTCATTAATTTTTTATTAAACAACTCAGTAAAATCAAGGAATCTTTTCATTATTTGCTATATTCAATTGTATTTGTTGGATAAAAATAATGCTTTGACCTGTTCAGAACATTAAAAAGGAGGAGCTTTCTTTATCACAAGAGCAGGAGCTGATAAAGAGAAATCGATAAAGAGCGAGGTGAAACACGACTGTCATTGGTTGTAAAACAACGTTCATAGAAACGTGATTGGTCATTGACTAGCATTTGTGGTATGAGTTAAATAGTCACCGCAATTATTTTTGTTACACTTCTCAGGATCGACAAGTCTAGGTCGATTGTAATTTGTATATAGTTAAGTTTAATTTGCGTTTAGTCTCACAACAAAGGAATCTGTATTCACTCAAGCAAGTTAAGTGTGTCATGAAATCGAAACGTTCAAGAAATTGACCGAACGGTGACGATGACAGCTACTGAAAATCATAATGGGATGTTGAAATAATTAAATTCAATTAACAGCAGAGATGAGTTCCGATACCGAGAGAGATTTCGGTGAATTTAATTATTAAGCAATTTGGATGTTTGGTATAGTGGAATTTCATCAGGTTGGTACTTGTCGAGGGGCTGTTGAATGAAGAGAAACTCTCTTTAGCTGTTTAATGGCAGGTTGAAGTGTTGGTACTACAGCTAGCTTTATTGAACACTAGTAGGTCGAACTTGCTTTCTATCAAATCATTGTTGACAACATAAAAGATCAAGTGTTTTCAACTGATTTGCAGATGACAACATGGCGCCATGTGAAATTCAATATTTCAACTCAAATCCCCATTCCTGTTTAATAAGTTACAACCGAAATTCTACTTTATTTTTTTAAATATGTTTATGGAAAACTTAACATTTCTTGTCATATGGATCTTTGGTTGTACGTATATTATACGGTCGTTCAATTATTACGCATTTCTTAAATGCAATAATTAAGTCAGAAATGCATATAAATAAAAAAAAAATATTTTTCATCTACATACACTCCTTTAAGTGCGGAAAAGTATATCAGGCATGTGTCGATCTCCACTATCTCACAGGCAGTTGCTGGGTCTATGAAGTTCGTGATGACCCTTTCAGAGACATCTCTGTTGATGTCGTTGAAGACACGTTGAATTTCTTCTTTAAGTTGGAAAACTATTTATGGTTTGTTCCCGTATAATTCGGACTTCACATAACCCCATAAAAATAAGTCATATGGTGTAAGGTCACAATATCTGGGAGGTCATTCCAAGTCGCCACGAATTGAGATTACAGACTTCAGTAACTGCTTGACGAGACAGTGGATATAGACATATGCCTGATATAATTTTCCGCACTTAAATGAGAGTGCATGTAGATGAAAATAAAAAAAAAATATGTTTTTTATTTCGATGCATTTTTGACTTAATTGTTTCATTTTAAAAATTGCATAATATATAAAAGACCCTTCAGTAGTTTCAGGGTGTACGGAAATTAGTTGTAAATATTGAGGTACAATATACTACCTATAATGACATAGCCAATTCTCGAGTCATAACCTCTCCTTTGTAAGGAGATACTAGACCAAGTCAGTTTTTTAGTTACCTTATTTGCTCTTAGATGTCATGTATCGCATGCTGTCGACACACCGACCCAATGAGACATCTAACATGCAACTGAAGCCTATTACTAGGTAAATTTTGCATAGATGTCTCCTTATTCAGGCTTAAAGATCTTTTACGAGCCTGAAAATTTCAGACTCGGGACCCACGGCTTAAAGTCCCTCCCGGAGGACGTTGCTCCTTGGAATTTTCCGTCCTAAAAAAAATCAATCGACCCCGGCCGGGTTTGAACCCGCGGCCCTCGGAATTAGAGGGAAGGAGCATAACCAGTACTCCACCGCGGCCGTCGAGGTACAATAGATGATGTCAAATTAAACACCTAAGTTTATAAACCCACATACGTGGACGTTTCAATACAAAGTTAAGTATCCTGAAACCAGCAATCTTTTCGAATGGCTGTTAGGCATAATAGTGAAACGATTTAGGCCTATGTATGAAACGAACTATTATGGTGTCATATTGGGCATCACTTTTGAAGCATAGAATGTCTGTATTTCAGTCTTTGAAAAAGTTGATGGCGCAAAGATAACTTTCAAGTCCCAGAAAAAAGGCAATGTAACACTTAGCAAAAAAGAAAAAAATAGCGGGCTCTTTTCCTCGAACATTTCAAGTTGTAACGCGCGATTCACACGAGAAAATTAGTTACACGGTATGCTACAATACGTTAGGATATGAATTTACAATTATTTTTCTTTGTACTTATTAAACTAAACATAAAAACACATTTAATTTATTTACGTGCAGTAGCGCACGCCGGGTATTAAGCTACTAGCTAATATAACTAAAGAGAAAAATGTATGCCTGAACCGGGATTTGAACCCAGGGTCTCCACTTTGCGCACTGACATTCCTCCTTAGCTACCCAGGCATTCATTAATAAATAATATAAACGGGGGTGTTAAGTCTGTTCATTAATGCCTGGTAGCACAAAAGAAGAAGAGCGACAGCGCTCAAAGCTAAATGTTATGGGTTAAATCCCGGTGCAGACAAATGTTTTCCTCTTTACTTGTATTAACAATTGCATACGGAAGACAAGCCTGAGAACAATATTACAATAGAGACACTCTCTAATAATTAAAATCAAATAGTTTTTTATATTAAAATTTATTAGGCCTTTGGCTGTTATTGGAGTCTTTCTTAAAGCGCCTTTACTTTAGTTTTGCTTGAAATGTCTACAAAGCCATATGCAAATACTCGTGATGAAGTGGCCAAAATTAATGGTACACTCTAAACTGGACTATCGGCCGCGGTTATGCTCCTTGCCTCTGGTTCCGAGAGTCGCGGGTTCAAACCCGGCCGCGGTCGATGGATTTTTAGGACGAAAAAATCCAAGGAGCAAGTCCTCAGGGAGGGACTTTAAGCCGTGGGTCCCGAGTCTGAAGATTTTCAGGCTCGTAAAAGACTCTTAAGCCTGAATAAAGAGTCGTCTAAGCGAAAATTTACCGACACCGACGTCCTAGTTATACCTTAGATGCTTGTTAGATGTCTCATTGGGTCGGTGTGTTGACAGCATCTCATCTATGACATCTATACCTTATCTGCTCTTAGAATGATCCTAACATAAACAAATGCTAATTGTATCCTTCCGCCATTCGCGCCACAATTACTGTCACATTGACAGGGAGCACGTGTGAAGTATATAAGACATGTGATCGTTGAATGGGGTAGATTGCAAGAAAGCTGGTGAGATTTTTCACTGAACTTGTGAAATATATTCAAAATAACTGTTTTTTGACGACTAGTCAAAGGTTTGCCAGACTTATGTTTTAAAAATTTAGATGGCGACACAGCAACAGAAGATTCGACACCTTCAGCCACTTTTTGCAACAGAATAGACTGATGCATGACTCAAATGCAACATCCATATGTAATAAACTATTTTAAGTTGTCTTCTTCTTCTTCTTCTTCTTCTTCACGGTTTAGGCTTATTTTACTAGCTTGTTCCGGCTCCAAATTGCTGCTCTTTCCATCTTTTCCTTGGTCTTCCCAAACTTCTTCTTCCTCGTGGTGAATAGTTGTATGCTGCTTTTGGTATTCTATTCTCAGTCATCCTTGCCAAGTGTTCTTTCCAGTTTGTTCTGTATTTCTGTATTGTTGAGTTTAATTCCTCTATTTTAGTTGTCTTATTTCTATATTATGTTTTTTTGTCTGTTCTTTGATATCCTGTTATTGGTCTGAGAAATCTCATTTCAGCAGCTTGTATCCTGGCAGATTGTTGTGTTGTCACTGTTAAGTTGTAATTATTGATTATGTATATTTTAGGACATTTTATACGATTTGAATATTATTATTTTTATTCACGAAGAATAACAAGTATTTTCAGAGGATGTATTTTTAATTTAATGAAGAGAACTACCTTTTCGCGTACTTATTGCTTCTACATCGTACGTCCGTGTCCATAACCAATTAAATGTTTTGTTTTGATGAGGATCACTTTAAGAGGGGATAGCCTTTACAAGCAAATATGGTAACTAGAAATTAACTTGGTCCAATAACTTCTTATAAAAGAGAGACTAAGGCTCAACAATGGGCTACGCCATTATAGACTAAAGTAGACTTTGCAACCAAAACATACATTCATCTATTTTTTTTATATTTACTTTAATGTTTATACTTTTTCTGTTTTACTCTTTCGTTTTTAATATTCTGTGTTTAAATTTAATTTGAATTTTATTTTTAATTATTTCGTTTTTAATGTTGTGTTTTGTTTATTTTCTTCCAGTTCAAAGAAACGTACAAAAGAAGAAATTTACTGGTATGTTGGTTTTCACATGCATATATTTTATAACTAACCTAGTAAATAATTTGACTTCCACTAACACACACTCCCTTTAATGATGTTATGGTTAACAAAACAAATTGGTTAGTGAGTATTGCAATTACAAGATGGAGTTGATGTAGAGATCAAATTTCAGCAAATGGCAGTAGAGACTTCATTAGGTACGCAGAGTGTTGCGTATTATATAATAATCAGGGAGATGAATTGAATTAATTGCATTACAATGTTACTAATTAGTAATTACTGTATTGCATTTAAGCAATATTAATTTAGTTTAAACGTGTTTTGTATAATTGGATACATTGTGTTCGCGGATATTGTTAATAAAATTATCAGGTCTTTCCTATACTTTTGTAACGGCGTAAGTGTATTATTGGGAATTATTTTTAATTTTCTATTAGTATGGCTGATCTCTGGTATTCAATTGGCAAAACTAAAGCAGAAATAGAACTTTTTATTTAAGTAAATGCATAAATAAACGTCAAATAAATTTTGACACTTTTTATTGAGACAGATGGGAATTTAATAATATTATATTACGATGCGAGGTTGGAAAGTGGTTGTTACAGAAGCGAGGAAATGTTTAAAAACCGAGGATAGCGTGTTTTCAAAATAATAAATTATAGTAAAATAATAACATATTTGTTGGAAACATTTGCGTTCATTATAAACAACTGACGAACGTTAACAGTGCGGGCAATGTTCATTAGTTAAGACTACAGTAGCCGTGTCACCAATCAGTGATAAAATGGCGGCAAGTATGTATTTATTGTTTTATATTGTTTCAAATAAAGTTCAATTAATTTAAAATGCAGTGATTTGTTTCATATAATGTATATTAACATTACCTTTTGGATACATTTTTGTATATACATTTACGTAGTATATATGAAGGGCAGTGGTTTTACTCCTAGCTCGAGATTTGTAATATGTAATATTACAGTATAGTTGTTTAGGTTAGCAACCCCGAAATGTAGGAAGTTGAACTTTCAATCATGGCAGTCATTGCTGTAAGTACGGCAAAATACACTATCGCGCAAAAAGTAAATTGTTTTCGGGAGAGGGCAATACTTACAAATCTGTTTGTTGAATGATCGACAGTTAAAATATTATAGTTTTTGAAACGACAGATTATGTTGTGTTACTCTAATTTAAATATTTTCCTGTTCCCAGTTATTATAAAATTATTTACGTAATGAGACATTTTCCTAGAATTATTTTCTTTGTTCTAATAACAACATATGTGATTATGGCAAACATTGCAACAGGTTTGTCATTTATCGTTAGGAAAAAATAAATATCATAAATAAATTGGCGTCATGCATCATAATTTAGTCATATTAACATTGAATTTTGTGAAAATTTCTAAGTATTTCTGAATTATTATAAACAGTTTATTCAGGCGATTCTGATTTTTTCCACATGCTCCAGATTGTCATTTCGACATTTCTGGTGTTCTCTCCTGGCATGGCGTACTTGTAACCCACTTCTGAGGTTGGGGCGCCTGGAAGGCGGGGTACACTGCTCCGATGATATGAGAGTTGATGATGATGGTAATGATGCGCCAGGAGAGGCCTTAAACTAAACTTAAGGTAATTAGATGAACATGATATTGATGATAATAACGACTAGATTGTGTTTTTGGGGACCGTTTGGTCCTTAAAGTTTCTGACGTTTATCTTACAGATGAGGAGAAACCTCACCCAGGAAACTTGTCCCGACTGGGGATCGAACCCGGACCTGCTGCATGACAAGACAGCACGCTACCTCGAGACCACAACGGTGGACATTCTGATATTATATAATCATTAATTTTTATTTTTTAATTAAAAGTGAAAACTATTATTCTTTGTTATTTATTATTACACATTTTATTACGTGATATTAGGGAAATACTAAGTTCTAACTCGCATATTATTTTATGTAACGTTAAGAAACTGGGCCTAGAAGTGAAGATACATAGCAATAAATATAGAATAGAATGGAATATATCTATTTAGCCTGGTGGAGTTAAAGGTCATGTGGCCTTCTCTTCCACTCACCAGGACAAACATATGTTACATATAAATACAACAAATTACAATAATAGTCATACTAAACAATTAATTATCTGTCAAATTGAATAATAATGAAAATAATGTTTAATAATACAATAAAATTGAATACAATTAAAATTAAATTAATGATAGAATGAATACAGAAAGAATCAGTTCGAATCTACTGTACATAAATGATAATGCATATAAATATATTGGGATAAGTTGAAGAATTGTCATAAAATAAAATAAAGTTAAAATACGTACCTTCTTTAGGTTGGTGCCGTCGTCAACTTTTAAAAAATATATGTTTTTTATCCACCTCAACGGTTTTAAACAATTAATTTTATTAGTACTGATTAAAGAAATGTTCCTTATTGTTGAATGCATCCTTTTGAATATCGTGGGCTGTGACGACACTCCTTATAAGGATAATGGATTTGTGTAAAATTAAGAGTAAAGTTTACCATTTAGCATAACATACTAAACGTTTATAGTGGAGTTTGGAATCACTCTATATGTATGTACATAAATAAGACGAAAGCACAAAGATATCAGCATAGAATGCCGTTCAGCATTTTACCAAATTGGTCAAATAGTGGATAACCGGTAAGTGGCGCACTTATCGACCAACCAATGTTGATGGGCAAAGTTTGCGATACAAACTGTGTTAGCACTGGGAGGGGTTGTTATTTTAATGTACACGTGGCTGTTTAACCTCTATAATGAGGCAAGATTGTAAATTGCGCTGCTCAGGTGTTTGTATTCTGCACACTTTCACATAGATATACACCAACACTAACAACTTGACATTATAATACGAACTAGTGGTCGCCCAGCGGTCGAAATTCGACCACAATTCATTAATTTGTTACGTTTGTCACAAATACATCATTATGCATTAATTTTCGATTTATTTTAAAAATACGCACGATACCGTAGGAAATATATGGTATAGCTTGGTTAAGCCATACTTAAAAAAGCAATAACACGTCATTTAACATCTGTATACTATTTATACTATTTAAATTTGCATTAGGCCTATTATAATGTGTACGGGAATATATACCCTTTCTTCTTTGTCTCTAACTCCAACCCATCACTGTTCTATGTGGAGGCATAATGGAAGTAGGTGCAAATATAAGTATAAAAAAATGTAATGAAATTACTGAAACGAAGATTAAACAGGGTTTAATTTAGATTTAGATAACAAAATGTACTCACTTTTTTAAATCACTAATAATAAACCAGTTATAATAAATACGCGAAAGTAAGTAAATTCACATTACTGCTGCACAATTTTCTTTTTACAACAATGCACTTCCAGTATGAAAATGTTTAAATGAATAATACTCATAAATACCTTAGAGACAATTAATTTTATTTTGTTTAATTTAATTTATTTTTAACACATATTATACATACATTTTATTTTACCCCACTCCTTCTTTGTATAAACTTTAATTATGCCAAATACCACACTCCTCCGTGCGCGCAATCTGCTTAAAAAGGGGTACAAAGATTTTTCTTCACGTATCAATATATACGAGTAGATTCCTAATTATTAGAGTCAGGATTTTTATGTACTAAAGGGTAAGATTGCACCTTAGTAGAAGATAGACTTATGGCTGACTTTTGTTTTGGTTTCGCATTCAAATAGTTAAATAGTGTGCCGGTTGCAACCTCGCTCTCAGCTACCATTTGTGCGGGTTGCAACCTCGCTGCCTGCTACCTTTATGTGCAGGGTGGATCGTCTTTTGTTTCCGTTGCTTCTACTAGCGTAGATTTTATTACATTCAAGGTTATAAATCACAAAACTTTTTGCCCCGGGCCCATAGGAGGCAAAGATTGATTCATCTTTCTTTCCTAAGCATTTAAGCATAAATCAATAATATTTCTCAAAGCACCAGAGTAACTTAAAATGAATGTTTTCACTATAATTATTAATCAGGAAAGCTAGACAGAAAAATAAAGGGAGCTAGAATGATCTCCTAAATAAGTGAGTTTCCGTACAGGAATATCAAACAGCCACATGCACATAAATCACTTGAACATTAAATTGGATAAGTATAAAAATGATATTTAATGTAAACAAGAAGTCTGAAGTAAAAACATAACAAAGATAAACATTTGATCATTCAACAAATGTAAATAAATAATAATGCTTTTACATGACAAAAAAACCACATCATACCTCACACCACATTCATGCTAGAGTCCAAGCCAGGGTGGCTTTCCCCGGTCTTCAGGACCAACTTAAACTCCGCCGCTCGCGGCTCCAGACGACCTTGTCCACTTAAAGTTCCGATTGAAAGAATGAATGATAACGTTCTCGCTGTGCATAACGTATTTGAGCGTTCCGAGGTAGAAGGGGAGATGCACCGTACAAACAGCGCACCAGAAGAGGTAAAAAGGGAGAGTGGGGGTAGATGCATAGAGAAAGGATAATGGCATAGTTCACGAATCTTACTGTCCAGGGAGGATTACGACACTACAGTAGTGAACCGAAAATCACACTTTCGGTTCAATAGTATTATGACAAGTTACACTTCTGTCTTTCATTTTGGTTTCACACATAAACAGCTGAATAATATATACTATCTGTTTTGCAATCTTATATTTTTTGCGCGATACTGTGTTTTGTCATACTTACCAGTAATGGCGGCCATTATTGAAAGTTCAACTTCCTACATTTCGGGGTTGCCAACATAAATAACTATATTGTAATATTACAGTTACACCCACGTGCGGGAAGTAAAACCACTGCCCTCTATGTATACTGCGTGCAATGTATATACAGAAAATATCCAAAAGGCAGTCTTAATATGTATACATTATACGAAACAAATCACTGCATTTTAAATTAATTGAATTTTATTTGAAACAATATAAAACGAAAAATGCGTACTTGCGGTCACGTTATCAATAATTGTTCTCAAGACCTCCTGTTGTTTCAACTAATAAACATTGCCCACAATTTTAACGTTAGTCAAATGTTTACAATGAACGCAAATATTTCCAACAAAGATATTATTTTACTATTAATGATTATTTTGAAAACACCATCGCGCAAAAAATAATGTACAACGCACGTTTATGAAGCGTTTTACAGAATCTCGGAAATTAAAAACCTCGCTATCGCTCGGTCTTTAAACATTTTTCCATTCTGTAAAAACTACTTCCCAACCTCACATCGTAATATACTATTATTACATAAAATATATTACAGGACTTAGTAAGGCCGTTTCTAACTGTGGAATTTCATATGAATTTGGGTCATTTCAGGACGACATAAAGTGCAAAATTCGTGTACTCAAGTACTGGTTGCGGCTAATCCAAAGTAAACAAACAATGCTCAGAGCAATTTGTTACGACCACCAAATTAGGAACGCAAATGGAAAATTCTGGACAGACGAGGTTAGAAGAGAACTCCAAAAGATTGGGATGGGTTGGGTGTGGGGAAAAGGGACTGAAAATCGCAAGAATGTGTGGAGGAAAATAAGAAGGAGGTACTTAGATATAAACCGACAAAATATTTTGGCCGAATGTGCGGGAAAACGATCACTGTTTTTACAAAGAGACCTAAACCAAGTTTGGGGGAAAGAATCTTATATACTCAATCTAGGATTTAAAGAGAGATCAGAGCTTGCTTGGTTCAGGTTAGGGGTATGGAAATTTTTTAAAAATTAGCGACTATCACGATATGCGAATATGTCCAATCTGCGGGAGCTTTGAAGACGAGATACATATATTAGGAAAATGTAACGATTTGGAATATTGGAGGCGTCAGTTGTTACCGGAAATATTTCTAAATTCAAATCGTGAAAGATTGGCATGCTGCGAGCTATTGGTAAGTCCAGAAAATTGGATAAACTTAGGTAGATTTCTGGACAAAATGCGGAAAATAAGAACAAGACTTATTCATGAACAAATAAATCATCATCATCATCATCCAGTATCATGGCAGCTGCCGCCGTCTTCCTGAAACCAAACGCCATTCCTCTCTGTCCATCCATTGATCTTCCTCCATTCCTCTGATATTCATAATTGTGCATTAAAATCCTTGCCCCTGTCCTTTAATATAAATAATTTCTTTGTGATGCCAATACTACTACTCACCTGCGTGTCATTGGATTGATGATATAAATAAAATGATTACATGTTAACAGTGTACTACGAAAACATTACGGAAGGTTATAGTATAAATAAGTTCTTCTGCCATCAGCGTTAGACAATCAGACATACTGTATTGAATTTAAGTTGGGTGATCAAGCTAGCCACTGAATATAACTGCTCTTCCAACATATCATCACTGATCCAGTTCAGTGTATAAGCCTACAATCATTATCACCCTTTAAAAGGAAGGAATCATCAATGGTTCAGCACAACGCACGAAAATAGTTCTGAGGTTCTCGTAACTACACCTTAAAGCCGTTAAATTGCGGTCTCCCCGTGATTTAGAGGTCTGTATATCGTCCACGTCAACTGATTTATACCCACACTATCATTAGCAATATCTCCTATTGGATTCGCTTTATGGTATAGGCCCACACATGGTGAAAACATGTTCTCAGCAATGTTTGTAACGGCGTATTCAAGATCGAAATGTACTAGTGATGGTTTCAATCCGTTACTGATGAAGAAGAAAACTGACGCATATTTACCGATGTGAGTAACGTGTTTTCAACAATTATAGTTAAAAGAATACTTAAAATGTAATAATTATTTCGATATGTAAAGCTTTTGAAATAATTGATGGCGCACAGATGATTTTCAAGTCTCAGAATGAAACCACTCGCACGATCGGAAATCAGCTATTTGGTTCACAAGTATACAACTACTTGAGTATCAAAAATCCGTATATTTCGCTGTGTGTCGTGCAGTGGAAAATAGTTTAGCGTAAATAAATAGAGAGATAAATTCTGTAAATAAAACAAATGAAACAAAACAAAGAAATTTAATTGAAATAACAACGAGAGAGAGAGAGAGAGAGAGAGAGAGAGAGAGAGAGAGAAAGCATGACAGCAGAATTGAATACGCGACTTCATGCATGGGGAACAGAAGCTCCCTCTACTAGACCACAATTGTCCCTTCAAGAAAGTGTCTGTATGAAGCGATGCAATACTCCAGGACTTACTTCTATAATGAAATTAGATATGATCTTGATTTTATTTAAATTTATCTGACATGATGTAGTACTACTGGCCGATAGCGAGGAGATACTAAAGGCCAACACGCACACACTATTGAGTAACACTAAGAAATTAGGACTGGAAGTAAATATCAGTAAAACTAAATATATGGTCATACATTATATAATGGAAATGGACAGCTAATGACAAATGAGGGAAATTTTGAGGAATTGGCTGAATTCAAATACCTAGGAACGATAATCACAAATAGGAATGAGATGCACAAAGAAATTAAACATAGGCTCAATTCTGGAAATGCATGCTATTATGCATTGCAGAGACTTTTGATGTCCCAACATCCTTTCAAAAATCGTTAAGCTGAAAATATATAAAACTATTATTCTACCAGTTATATTATATGGGTGCGAAACATGGACTCTTACTTTAAGGGAGGAAAGGAGATTACGAGTATTTGAGAATAAAGTTCTTAGGAAAATTTTGGACCAAAGAGAGATGAAGAGACAGGTGAATGGAGAAGACTACATAACAATGAACTACATGGTCTTTATAGGAAGCCAGATATAATAAGAACAGTTAAGTCCCGTAGACTGCGATGGGCAGGACATGTTGCACGTATGGGGAATGAAAGGCGTGCATGGAAACTTCTTGTAGGAAAGCCAGAAGGAAAATGCCCAGTTGGTAGACCAAGAATGAGGTGGGAGAACAACATTAACTATGATTTGAGGGAAGTAGATTATACAGGGAATGATTGGAAAGCATTAGCTCAGGATAGGGATGTATGGAGAGCTTATGTCCGTGCGGCCATGAACCTACGGGTTCGATAGTGCCAGTGAGTAAGTAAGTAAGTAAGTGTGCTACATTAGCAGTGGAAATAAACAATTTTGTTATGCCTTGTGATTTGTAAACAACGTAATGAGACGTTACAATCGTAACTCATTTTGTATATATATATATATATATATATGAGCTGTTTCCTTTAATTACTTTATTTCCCTATATATACAAATTTACTTATGTAACGAAGCCTGATAAGGTATAGGTATTATGAAAATTAACGACGTTATTAAAAAAACAAAATTCCTGACCGGGATTAAACCGATTGCAGTAATGAAAGGGAACGACACGAATACTGAATGAAGAAACACTTACGGCGCCGGATTTGAACTCAAAGGAGACATCATACGTAACAACTTACTATTGTGAATCGCTCTTCAAACTTTCCACCATCAAGAGGTGGGCTATAATTTTTTCAAATGCTGTACATACAAGTAGTGATACATCCAAACTTAGGTCTAGTAAAATTACAGAGTGATTCAGAAATATGGCTATACGTTTGATCGCATTTTGTGAAGAAAATATTATTATTAAAGGAAATATGATGTTATCATTGGAAAGGGAATCCTTCAAATTACAACAATAGAACAAAACAAAACAAATCACTGCTCACGTGCAGCTTCGCGGGTTGATATTTTTGGGCTAGCGTCGAACGCCTCCACAATTACCATCGTTTTTCTGCATCCTGCTAATGCGAGGCCTTCCAGGAGGTTTGATTTTCTGCATCCTTCCCGTTTCCAGCAGTCATTTTCTCTACTTTCCCACAGTCGACGGCTGCAATGCTACCTTAAACTCACATCTTGCCCGTATTGCGGCCTCACGATCATTAGCATACGTTATTGCCCATGCAGCAATTGTAATTTGCTGTTGCATATTCAACGCCATTTTGAGTAATGACGTACGTTCTACACTGTTTTATTCCATTGTTGTAATTTGAATAATTGCCTTTCCAACGGTAATTTCATATTTCCTGTAATGGTAATATTTTGATCACACAACACGATCAAACGTATAGCCATTTTTATGAATCACCCCGAACAACAAGTGAATTTACAAATTACCTTAAAGTTTATTTAAATCGAACAGAGTGGTAATTTACTCAAATTGGACAAATTCTCATGGACATGAACACATACAGAATATGAGAATTCTTAATAAGGTAGCTGATTTTGTTTCCCCTTGTGAAATATGGTTGTTTCAAAATGTAACAATATCTGAGATGCGCTTGTAAGAGAGTGCTGTGGAAGCTGTCTCAGGTGTACTGTTTAGAAGCGAACTAGAGATCCTGGAGCGCAATAATTTCTCTCCCTCCTTCTCCTTCAACCCTCCTGAATAAATTCCCAGCTTCTTAGTCTACATTGTCTAACTCCCGGATTAATTTTATCAATTTTACTGGGGTTAAATATTAATGTGTTGCCAACATAACTACAGATTAATGGAAGAAGCTAAATTATATTTACTCGCTAAGTATAGCACCATTAATATATAATATGTGGTATCTGTAGTATAGGACCTATCTCCAGACGACCAGCAGACAATAAAATGCTGCTTGTAACAGCAGAAGTATAACAAGTTACAAACGGAGAACCGAGGAGAAATGTAAGTCGAGAAACGCAACACGACGAAATCTCATTACCTTATCAATGTTCTTATTTAAATTTAATTTTTGCGCGATAGTACGTTTTGTCGTACTTACAGCAATAGCGACCGATGATTGAAAGTTCAACTTCTTACATTTCGGGGTTGCCAACCTAAATAACTGTACTGTAATATTACATATTACAAACCTCGTGCGGAAAGTAAAGCCACTCTCGTTATGTAGACTACGTACAATGTATATATAAAATTATATCCAAAACGTAGTGTTAATATATATAATACGAAACAAATCACTGTACTTTAAATGAATTGAACTTAACTTTATTTGAAACAATATAAAACAATAAATACGTACTTGCCTCCATTTTATGATTGATTGGTGTCACAGCCTCCTGTAGTTTCAACTAATAAACATTACCCACACTCTTAACGTTACTTGTTTATATTCAACGTAAATATTTCCAACAAATGTTATTATTTTGCTATTATTTATTATTTTGAAAACAGCATCGCGCAAAAAATAATGTACAACGCACGTGTGTAAAGTATTTTATAGAATCTCGGAAACTAAAAACTTCGCTATCGCTCGGTTTCAAAATATTTCCTCGATTCTGTAAAAACCACTTCGCAACCTCGCTTCGTAATATACTATTACAAGTCACAAATACTTAGAGCGCTTTTTATTAAATGTAGCAATATGAACCTGCCCTTTATACGGGATGAATCATACATATGGCTATAAGTTTGATCGCGTTGTATGATGAAAATATTACTATTACAGAAAATATGAAATTACCGTTGGAAAGGCAATTATTCAAATTACAACAATGGAATAAAACAAACAGTGTAGAACTTAAATCATTTGTCAAAATGGCGTTGAATATGCAACAACAAATTACAATTGCTGCATGGGCAATAACGTATGCTAATGATCGTGAGGCCGCAAGACGGGCAAGACGTGAGTTTAACGTAGCATTGCAGCCGTCGACTGTGCGGAAGTGGAGAAAACGACTGCTGGAAACGGGAAGGATTGCAGAAAATAAAACCTCCTGGAAGGCTTCGCATTAGCACGGATGCAGAAACGACGAAGAGAATTGAGGAGGCGTTCGACGCTAGCCCACAAAAATCAACCCGCCAAATCTGCACGTGAGCAGTGATTTGTTTTGGTTTGTTTTGTTCTATTGTTGTATTTTGAAGGATTCCCTTTCCAATGATAACGTCATATTTCCTTAAATAATAATTTTCGTCGCAAAATGCGATCAAACGTATAACCATATTTCTGAATCACTCTGTATATCGTCACAAAATATACCGTGTCGAAAAAATACGATACAGCACACTCCTATCCGATGAGGACGTAATAAAAGTTTTCAAATTCGGCTGGTATACTCACATTAAATTAAAACATGTCGCCAAAGGGCATATTTTATTCGTCACTAGGCCCGAATAATGTTATGTGATCTGCACAATTTGTTTATTTTGAATTACTCTTATTTAATCTCAGATTTTTATTCGCAGATGAATTATCGCCACTAGCCTGTTCATAACTCGATTTGTATATACCCATATTCAATTTGAGATCCATAGTAGAAAAATACTTTATAGAAATTTCTACTGACAAAATTAAAATTATTGTTAGGAATAGGTTTCAAACGCGGCTTCAAGGCGCAAGCGTTTAGATGCTCGCCTCTCACCGCTGGGCTCCCGAGATCGAGTCTCGATCACTCCATGTGGGTTTCGTGGCGGACGAAACATATCTTGAGCAGGTTTTTCTCAGTGGTTTCTCTCGTTTCCACTTCATAATTTCATCATTTCTCCATACTCATCTCATCCATTTCATTGCGTTCATCTACCTCTGTGATTGTGTGTCAGGCGTGGTCGGCCATTCACAGACCTATCTCTCACTCTCTCTCTCTCTCTCTCTCTCTCTCTCTCTCTCTCCTCTCTCTCTCTCTCTCTCTCTCTCCCTCCCTCTCTCTCTCTATCTCTCTCTATCTTTCTATCTATCTGTCTGTCTGTCTATCTATCTATCTATCTATCTATCTATCTATCTATCTATCTATCTATCTATCTATCTATCTATCTATCTATCTATCTATCTATCTATCTATCTATCTATCTATCTATCTATCTATCTATCTATCTATCTATCTATCTATCTATCTATCTATCTATCTATCTATCTATCTATCTATCTATCTATCTATCTATCTATCTATCTATCTATCTGTATCTATCTATCTGTATCTATCTATATCTATCTATCTATCTTTCTCTATCTATCTGTCTATCTATCTCTCTATCTCTCTATGTATTTATCTATCTCTCTATCTATCTATCTACTATCTATCGATCTATCTATCTATCTATATATCTATCTATATATCTATATATATAGGGGTTCTTCTCATCTCATCCCTCGACCCGACCCTGAGTTGGACATGAGTTGGAGGATATTTATTGATTTACTTATTTAATAGGTTCCAAGCAAGATCTGTATTAATGCAAGTGATTTGATAAAATTATGGAATTTAATTATCTTGGCGGGCGGTCCACCGCTGTGGTCTCGAGGTAGCGTGCTGCCTTGTCATTATTTATATATGGCAAATAACTTTTAATAGATCTTACATATGCATAAATATTGTTCTTTGGGTTCGATCCCCGATCGGGACAAGTTTCCTGGATGAGGTTTTTTCGGGGTTTTTCTTTGCCTGTAAGATGCATGTCAGGAAACTTTAAGGCCCAAACGACGCCAGAAGATCATCTGGCCATCATTATCATCAATATCATATTCACCTCATTAACTTAAGTTTAGTTTAAGGCCTCTCCTGGTGCATCATTACCATCGTCATTAACTCTTGTATCATCGGGGCAGCGTAACCCCGTCTTCTAGGCGCCCTAATCTCAGAAGTAGGTTACAAGTATATGCCATGCCAGGAGAAAACACCAGGAATGACGAAATGACAACCTTGGATATTTGAAAACAAAAAATGAAATTATCTTGGCTACAAATTATATTCCTTAGCGGATTTGGACATTCACGACAAAATTTTACAGTATCATTTATGTCAATGGGCATCATCATAAGTAATGCCACGAGTGATTTCCAAATTATCGATAAATTTACGACTCACGAAGTGAGGAGTGAATTTATCTAGGGAATTTGGAAATAAAGAGTGGCATTTGTTAGGACTATTCAATGAATAAAATTAAGCTGTTTACTCACAAATCATTGTTTAACTATAGTTATTTTAAAATATTTATATATTTAATGTAAACGGCGATGTTTGAAAACAAATAAGAAATGTGAGGTTATGTTCATTCATTGCTGCTTGATCATATTTATTGCCAAATAAGATCGCAATATTGTAAGAACGTACCCAAGTGGAGAAATAATGTAACACATCAAACTATATATCATAATCAACATTATGGGCTATTCATTTATTGTTTTAGTAAACAACTCAGTAAAATCAAGGAATCTTTTCATTTGTGCGGCAAGTGTAGCCCAAACCACAATCTGACTACCATTTGTGCGGCAAGTGTAACCCATGCTACTGCGACCATTTGTGGGGCAAGCGGAGCGGAACTTGACCAAAATAATAAACCACAATAACTGCTACCTTTAATCCGGGATCGGGTTTTGTAATTGCTGTTTGTATTAATGTGGATCTGATTTCCAAATAAGTTATCTATCAGGAAGTAGCTTGCCTTGGGCCCATAGAAGGCAGCCGTTGATTCATCTTTCTTTCTCTGATATATATATATATTAACATAGAAGAATACTGATTTTTAAATACATACAGTGAATGAACAAGATAATAATTGTGTTTCAGGAACGCTAAACAGCATAATAGTTAAGGAGCTCGGAATAGTTTCCTACTTGAGTGATTTTCCGTACAGGATAGTAAACAACTACGTATACTTGAATGACGAAACAGGGGCGTTGTTTAAAAGATAACATTTAATATAAACAAGTTGGCTGAGTAAAAATAAATTAACAAAAATAATAGTTCTGATCACACGATCAAAATAGCCATACAAAATAAATAAATGAACAACATACCATACATCACGCAACACTCATACTTGCGTCCGAGTTTCAGGGACCACCTCTTCCCTGGACTGCCGGACTAACTCAAACAGGCCCCTTCTTGGCCTCAGATCAGCTTGTCTATTTAGAATTCCAGTCGCATCGCGACCTGGAATCGGATTCCAATCTTGAATCCGTTTAAACAACAAAACGATGACTGCTAGGATGATCGAATGATACTGTTCTGTTAGTGCACCACGTATATGAAGGTTCCGAGGTAGAGGGGAGATGCGCCGTAGACATTGCGCGGCAGGAAGGGTGAAGAGGGAAGGGGTAGCTACAAGGAGAACAGGATATTGGCATAGTTCATAAATATTCCAGTGTAGGGAGGAGAACGAAGCTACCATACTGAGCCGAAAAATGCACTTTCGGTTCAATATCTCCTCCTGCGCCCTCCGGGTAAAAGAAAACAGTCCATAAACTTCAAAACAATGCCAGGTAGAAAAAAAAAATCCCACGTTGGGAGGGGCACATTGACACTATCAGATTCCGAGCGGTAAACTTCATCACAATTTTCCATCGTCCCCAAAATCACAATCACCACACTCGCTTCTACGTCGACTATACAGGCGCTGAAAATAAATTCCATCTTGACTCAGTCGCCATAGTACAACTCTGCGGTGTTCCAGGTGAAGAACAGGGTGACGATACCATAACTGGATTGCCGGATCGCAATCGCGCTCAACCGCTATCCAGGAATCTGTAGTTACAGAACCACCATGTCGGTCAGCTGGGCACTCGGGGTCGGCCGGATCCACCAAGTGCTCGACTGCCGAACATTCCAGGCTGCGCTGCTATGCCAATATTAAGGAAGGGTAAACTGAAACAAAAAAACAGGCAAAGACAGGAAAACGGAACCTCAAACGTTCTAGTTTAACATATGACATAGTACAAATGTTTTCACAACAAACATACTTGGATTTAATCCATTACAGAACATATTCTCACTAACGTGTTGTTTTATAACGTGGCCATCGACGCTTACTAATTTCTAGTTACCCTTGTTTTAGAACTTAGCCTGCGTCTTATTAACAAAACCTGGACCACATATACTGAAACTCACTCAAGAAGCTCCCACAAACAAAAAATGGCTCAATCAGCTCATATACCGATGTCCAAAATTAGCTTTCCTAATATCTAAAACAAATATACAAGCGAACTACGTTAAAAAAAAACTAAGATCGACACTCTCTAGCAAGATGTCCAAAACGCTGACACTTCCAACATTGTAAATTACTTTTTGACTGCCAAGAATTATTGCGAGAAGAACGATTCGCAGAAGTATTAGGTTTTCTTAAATTATCAGGCATACTTTTTTCGCTGAAGTTCTTTTGTCTTTCAGCTATCTCGAAATCAGCCACTTTCCTAGCCAAGACACACATTTCGGCTACATTTTGAGGTTTTGTAGCAAAGACCAAATGCTGTCTGGTGGCAGAAGACATATTTTGAAGAATAATGTCAATCAACTTTTCTTCCGAAAATTGAGGGTTCAATACAAGTGAAGCTCCCTGGATTTCGGAAATAAACTCCAGCAAAGATTCTTTAGAAAGTTGGAATCGTCGTGACACAAATTTAATCCAATAATCCTCTAACAATCTGGAAGGCAACAACGAACATTTCACATATTCCAAGCTCTCAATCCAAGTAAATCTCAATTTAACAACCTCACTCCAAACCTTCAATAGTATTCCTCCAATGCAACTCAAAATCGAATTAACAAAATACTCATCTGGAACCAATTTCAATTCGAAGATCGAGTTGAGTTTAATGAGGAAGAAAACTAGCAATTCCTTATCATTACCATCGCAGGGATCGACTTTTCTAATTAACTCTCGAAAAATTCGCTGATTATTTTCCTCCATATGAGAAGAAAGGTTGGAAGCCGTTCCACTAGAAAAATCCTTGATGGAGCTAAGTCTACGATCGATAATATTCTTGTTCTGTTCTACAGAATAATCTTCCGGAACTGCGCTGTCTACAATAAACTTACGTTTCACTAATGTTTGTTCAGCTGGGGGGAGAGAGTTCATATGAATCTTAAGTCGCTGACGTAATATATTTACATCGCCTTCAACATCAATACCTAGTAAGCTCAATTCGCGGACCAAATTGTCCTTAGATATTACATCTATCCAACTAGGCATGTTTACAAAATACAATGAACAAAAGATGTAAACAACTATAAGAGAACGTAGTTCAGTATGCATAAGTCACTCTCTGTTTACATACAAAGAGAGATGAATCAATATAATTTACGTGAAACAGTTCAAACGCGTAAATAAATACTTTTCAATAACTTTATACATAGATACTAAGTATCGAAAACAAATAGTTATCCACGGGGTAATATCTCTGAAAAATGTCGACCTCCAAATGCTTTCTAATTCCAAAATTCATTTACGACCATACAGAGTATATACCCTTGTTCTGGCACTTGAATCCAAAACTCCAAAACTTAAGTTGAAAACTTTAAATCGATACCCACTTGAACCACTGTCAATAGAATACAGCATATCTTTCCAAGCCGAAAGAAACAAAACCAGACGCTCTGTTACCATTTGTGCGGGTAGTGTGAACCACACTATAAATAAACCACGCTCTGCTACCATTTGTGCGGCAAGTGTAACCCAAACCACGATCTGACTACCATTTGTGCGGCAAGTGTAAACCCATGCTACTGCGACCATTTATGGGGCAAGCGGAGCGGAACTTGACCAAAATAATAAACCACAATAACTGCTACCTTTAATCCGGGATCGGGTTTTGTAATTGCTGTTTCTATTAATGTGGATCTGATTTCCAAATAAGTTATCTATCAGGAAGTAGCTTGCCTTGGGCCCATAGAAGGCAGCCGTTGATTCATCTTTCTTTCTCTGATATATATATATATATATATATATATATATATATATATATATATATATATATATTAACATAGAAGAATACTGATTTTTAAATACATACAGTGAGTGAACAAGATAATAATTGTGTTTCAGGAACGCTAAACAGCATAATAGTTAAGGAGCTCGGAATAGTTTCCTACTTGAGTGATTTTCCGTACAGGATAGTAAACAACTACGTATACTTGAATGACGAAACAGGGGCGTTGTTTAAAAGATAACATTTAATATAAACAAGTTGGCTGAGTAAAAATAAATTAACAAAAATAATAGTTCTGATCACACGATCAAAATAGCCATACAAAATAAATAAATGAACAACATACCATACATCACGCAACACTCATACTTGCGTCCGAGTTTCAGGGACCACCTCTTCCCTGGACCGCCGGACTAACTCAAACAGGCCCCTTCTTGGCCTCAGATCAGCTTGTCTATTTAGAATTCCAGTCGCATCGCGACCTGGAATCGGATTCCAATCTTGAATCCGTTTAAACAACAAAACGATGACTGCTAGGATGATCGAATGATACTGTTCTGTTAGTGCACCACGTATATGAAGGTTCCGAGGTAGAGGGGAGATGCGCCGTAGACATTGCGCGGCAGGAAGGGTGAAGAGGGAAGGGGTAGCTACAAGGAGAACAGGATATTGGCATAGTTCATAAATATTCCAGTGTAGGGAGGAGAACGAAGCTACCATACTGAGCCGAAAAATGCACTTTCGGTTCACATTATTTGCTACATTCAATGTATTTGTTGGAGAAAAATAATGTTCTGTCCTGTTCAGAACATTAAAAAGGAAGAGCTTTCTTTATCACAAAAGGACGAGCTGATAAAGAGAAATCGATAAAGAGAGCGAGGTGAAACACGACTGTCATTGGTTGTAAAACAAAATTCATTGAAACGTGATTGGTCATTGACTAGAATTTGTGGCATGAGTTAAATAGTCAATAGAAACATCTAAGGTAGTTGAACGACTCTCGGTTGTATAAAACCTTAGCATGTTCTATGGCAGTGAAGCATCTGATGAAAGCATAATTACTGCAAACGAAATGAGATTCATGCGCCGGACAGCTGGCTAAACAAGCGGGATCTTAACATACATGAATACAACTTAAAGGAGTTTAAATGATCTCTATACTAGTAGGCACATATTATCAGGATGTGAAACGTAGCTCTAGAAATTGAATCTCTAGGACAATCAGGCAGATCCCTATAGAACCCTGCATTAACGATGTAGAAACAGGAAATCGACTGATCATTCAATGAGAAGAATTGAGCCAGAACTATTTTTGGGTCCTTAACAGCCCTTTTAGGATTGTAACATGTATGACGAATGGTATACTTTATAATGATATAGTATTTCATTGTTATTATTTGGGCTAGCATTTTATGTGACTATTTACCTCATAGACCGATAAAATTGTATCTTCCTGTTGATAAAATTCTCTCTTCGTGTCAGTGTTGCCAACTCAGAAATATTATCCCTCTTTTGAAACTAAAATTCGTAATGAGAGATATCTCCGCAAATTAACATCTTTGACTAGGATATCGATTCAATAATGCACGATCGATATGGTACAGCAAGAAATGAGAAAAGAAAACAACTTCAACAATTACTAGAAAAAAGAAAGGTTAGTTCTGTTGCTCTAAAAAAATTAAATGCTATATAATACATCTGCATTATTGTTTCTCATATAATCATCTGTTATTGATTTCCCCCAAGCCCAAAGAGATTTAACAGTAAAGATATGCTATTTATAACCATACAGCCGGCTTAGAAATCGCCAGGAAGTAAGATTGGAATATATAATCTCACATTTGGTAAATATTAAACATTATAATTATTTTTAGCTACTGATGTTGTATTATTCGCTAAATAGTAACTTCAAATCGAACGCGAGGTTCAGTTTTTCATTAGACATAATCACTCGTGACTTTGTCGCCCGTGACTTTTTTTTTTCAGAAAAACAACCTCTTGTTAGATAACTGTTAATAAAAATTAAGATTGCAACGTAGTATAATGAAACGTTAAGACTTCTGAGATTTTTGTTTTATTTTCACATACAAATATTTGAATAATGCATGTTATCTGCGATGCAATCTCTACGTTTAGTGCATAAAAATCTTTGCCCTAGGGATTATACATTGTTAATGCAAAATTGCATTTTGTAATGTCGCGCACTGTAAGGCTCGGGTAGCGTGTGGCACCTGTAAGGTGAAAGGATTAACTCCGTTAATGGAATGGAATATATATAATTAACTGAATGCCACTTCTTCTAATAATTACGATGATGTTAGTGATATGTTAGACGATAAAATTTATCATACTGCATTATTAGTTATTAAAACATGAGATAACTTTGGTTTCTGACCTTCTGCTGTCCCACCGATATAAATGCTGATGTTAGGAATATAATAATAATAATAATAATAATAATAATAATGATAATAATAGCTTTATTTTACCTGGCAGAGTTAAGGCCTAAGGCCTTGTCTACCACTCAACCAGGTTAAAAAATACAAAAATTATTCTTACATCTAAATTACAATAAATATGAATACACATGGTACGTCTACAACATAATTATTTAAAGAATATTTTGATTCAATCTAGATTTAACGATTGAAATATAAAATGTACAATATAGAAGTCAGATAAAAAACTATTAATGACAGAATAAATTTAGTTGTCGAGAAAAATTAATTATTTTACAACATGTGTTTGTATAAGCGTGAGTTAAAGATTCCAAGTGTGCCAAACAAATAGAGGGATTCACTCTGGCTTTACACTAATAGGTTATATATGAATAATGGTAAAATAACTGTTAGAAATAGCCCTTGAAGGGATTGATTATAATTATTTTCTAGTAAGCCATGATGGGCTCAAGTAACAGTAACTCCAGAAGATAAGAGAATTGCTGATATCTTGAGGAAGGAAATTCCAGGAGAAGACAGAGGCTACTGTGAAAGAAGTATAATAAGAGTAAGTGCTATGAAGAGGGATTGTTATCAGACTGTTATCTTGTAATCTAGTGTCAATATTGTGGTAAGAAGGTCTCTTCTTTAATCTGGACGCCAGGTAACTAGGAATGTAGGAATTCAGAAGCTTGAAAAGAAGTGAAAGAGAGTGGAATTTACGTCTGTCACTAAGTCGGAGCCAAGAGACGTTACTGAAGTGTTCGGAAATTTTATCATAACGGCGGATATTGAAAATGAATCGAACGCAAGCATTATGAACACGCTGCAGTCTCTGCAACAAGTCATAGTTTAGATAATTATATATAACGTCACAATAATCGATGTGTGGCAACACAAGATTCTGCACAAGGATTTGTTTTAATGATACTGGGAGAAAATTCTTTAATCGTCGAAGGTAATGTAAGATTGAGAAAGTCTTTTTAAATATGTGTTTGCCAGGTTAAATTTGCGTCTAGATGTAGTCTAGATCTATTACTGACTCTATTATATAATTACCTTTTACGATTATCCATCAAACGTTCTATTTTCATACTCGTATTTACACTAAAATAAATACACGTAGAAAAATGTGATATTTCAATAAATTATCCCCCAACTAGCTAAATTACATGAATCTATAATGTCAATAAATTAATTGGTCATATTTTAAAATGCGTTCCTATTCGTAAATTAAATAAATTCGTAAATTATAAATTAGCTTTATAAATCTATTGACATAATTAATATAAGTTAAATCAAGCATGGCAGTTGCTAGTCGGTTTTTAAGTTCGGATTTCAGGTAAACCTTCACTTCTAATTGTCGGATTTCAATCGGTTTATTTTAATAGGATGTACTGAGTTTCGTTGTGAAACATCTAAAATTGTGACCGCTAGAGCGATTTTTAAACTTTCACTTCAGGCAAACTTCTACATCTAATGGCTTTAGACGATCCAATTGTGAATCTGAAACATCGATGGACCCACTCAAACACGTACAAACATTTTAACCAAAATCGGTTCAGTCGTTTAGGCAATTTTAAATTTGGAATTTCAGGTAAACCTCCACTTCTAAATGTCGAATTTTTCTCATTTTGTTATAATATCTACCCCGGTTTATTTTAATAGGATATAGTGAGATTCGTTGTGAATGATCGAAAATTGTGAACGCTAGAGTGATTTTTAAATTTTCACTTGAGGTGACGCACTCAAACACACACAAAAAATTTCATCAAAATTGGTCCAATCTATTAGAAGGAGTTCACTGACACACACGTACAGAAGAATTATACAGAGTGTTGTAAGAAGAGGCCGACAACGGAGGTGACGTGATATATTGAGATATGTTGACCATTTTTAAAAAGGTACCAATGTCCGGAAATTATGCTTTTTCACACCATGCGTAACTACTCAAGAGTTCCGTTAGTTGGATTTCAAGACTCAATACGTGACAATACTGTCACAATCACATCAAGTTTTCAAAATATCCACCCCCCACCTCATTGCAGAGCGTGCATCGGCTGTGTAATGATTGGAGCACACGTTTAAATACACCTGGTCTCATTTGAATTATTTCTGCAGCAACGTGAATTCGGGCTATAAGATCCATACGTGACTCTATTGGAGTATGATAAGCAGACTGTCATGTCATGGGGCTATAAGATTCATATGTAACTGTATTGGACTATGATAAACAGACTGTGTCATGTCATGGGAGCTATAAGATCCATATGTGACTCTGTTGGAGTATGATAAACAGACTATGTCATGTTATGGGAGCTATAAGATCCATATGTGACTCTATTGGAGTATGATAAACAGACTGTCATGTCATGGGGCTATACGATCCATATGTGACTCTATTGGAGTATGATAAACATACTGTGTCATGTCATGGGGGCTATAAGATCCATATGTGACTATTGGAGTATGATAAACAGACTATGTTATGTCATGGGGGCTATAAGATCCATATGTAACTCTATTGGAGTATGATAAACAGACTGTGTCATGTTATGGGGCTAGAAGATCCATATGTGACTCTATTGGAGTATGATAAACAGATTGTCATGTCATGGGGCTATACGATCCATATGTGACTCTATTGGAGTATGATAAACATACTGTGTCATGTCATGGGGGCTATAAGATCCATATGTGACTCTATTGGAGTATAATAAACAGACTATGTCATGTTATGGGAGCTATAAGATCCATATGTGACTCTATTGGAGTATGATAAACAGACTGTCATGTTATGGGGCTATACGATCCATATGTGACTCTACTGGAGTATGATAAACAGACTATGTCATGTCATGGGGGCTATAAGTACCATATGTGACTCTATTGGAGTATGATAAACAGAATATGTCATGTCATGGGGCTATAAGATCCATATGTGACTCTACTGGAGTATGATAAACAGACTGTGTCATGTCATGGGGGCCATAAGATCCATATGTGACTCTACTGGAGTATGATAAACAGACTGTGTCATGTCATGGGGGCTATAAGATCCATATGTGACTCTATTGGAGTATGATAAACAGACTATGTCATGTTATGGGAGCTATAAGATCCATATGTGACTATTGGAGTATGATAACCAGACTGTGTAATGTCATGGGGGCTACAAGAATCATATGTGACTCTATTGGAGTATGATAAACAGACTATGTCATGTCATGGGGGCTATAAGATCCATATGTGACTCTATTGGAGTATGATAAACATACTGTCATGTCATGGGGCTATAAGATCCATATGTGACTCTATTGGAGTATGATAAACATACTGTGTCATCTCATGGGGGCTATAAGATCCATATGTGACTATTGGAGTGTGATAACCAGACTGTGTAATGTCATGGGGGCTACAAGATCCATATGTGACTCTATTGGAGTATGATAAACAGACTATGTCATGTCATGGGGGCTATAAGATCCATATGTGCCTCTATTGGAGTATGATAAACATACTGCCATGTCATGGGGCTATAAGATCCATATGTGACTCTATTGGAGTATGATAAACATACTGTGTCATGTCATGGGGGCTATAAGATCCATACGTGACTCTATTGGAGTATGATAAACAGACTATGTCATGTTATGGGGCTAGAAGATCCATATGTGACTCTATTGGAGTATGATAAACAGATTGTCATGTCATGGGGCTATACGATCCATATGTGACTCTATTGGAGTATGATAAACAGACTGTGTCATGTCATGGGGGCTACAAGATCCATATGTGACTCAATTGGAGTATGATAAACAGACTGTCCTGTCATGGGGGCTATAAGATCCATATGTGACTCTATTGGAGTATGATAAGCAGACTATGTCATGTCATGGGGGCTATAAGATCCATATGTGACTATTGGAGTATGATAAACAGACTATGTTATGTCATGGGGGCTATAAGATCCATATGTGACTATTGGAATATGATAAACAGACTGTCATGTCATGGGGGCTATAAGATCCATATGTGACTCTGTTGGAGTATGATAAACAGACTGTGTCATGTCATGGGGGCTATACGATCCTAATGTAACTCTATTGGAGTATGATAAACAGACTGTGTGATGTAATGGGGGGCTATAAGATCCATATGTGACTCTGTTGGAGTATGATAAACAGACTGTGTCATGTCATGGGGGCTATAAGATCCATATGTGACTCTATTGGAGTATGATAAACAGACTCTGTCATGTCATGGGGGCTATAAGATCCATATGTGACTCTATTGGAGTACGATAAATTGACTGTGTCATGTTTTGGGGGCTATAAGATCCATATGTGACTCTATCGGAGTATGATAAACAGGCTGTGTCATGTAATGGGATTTATAAGATCCATATGTGACTATTTAACTATGATAAATAGACTATGTCATGTCGTGGGGGCTATAAGATCCATATGTGACTCTATCGGAGTATGATAAACAGACTGTGTCATATCATGGGGGCTATAAGATCCATATGTGACTCTATTGGAGTATGATAAACAGACTGTAAAATGTCATGCCACATAAAATTCTCAAGAGGGTTAAGATCAAGTGATCTCGGAGGCCATGGTCCCCCTCGACGTGAATACGTGGTATCCAAATGTCCCCTCACATTGACATGGAACTGCGTCATGTTGCAGCCACATTCTGTTGCGAAGCCACGTATCACAGGTCCTGTACCTGTTACGTCCTGTCAAGTAATGCTTCTTCAAATCCTTTGAATTAACACTGATCTTGAGACATAATTAATGATCTTGAGACATAATTAACTAGCCATAGTGTGAAAACGCATCACTTCCGGACAATGGTACCTTATGAAAAATGATCAACATATCTCAATATACTACCTCACCTCCGTTGTTGGTGTTTACTGTAACAACCTGTATATATAAAGATAACATATTTCCATATTTGCTATTTGTGAAACGTTTGATATATTTACGATCTCTGTTAATATAGACAGTTTAATAGCATGTGAAATTGCTTGTAGAATAGTTGATTTTGCTCCAGCAGGTTGTGTATAGCCATTATTGCATGTAGTGGTGTTCCTCTCACATGTTCAGTGATTCATTTAAAATAATGAAGTGTTGATTTTTTAACGATGAAGTTATTTCAAATAATACAGTAAAAGTGTTTAATCCAGAACGTGAATAATGCGGAAATCTGTCCAATCTGAACACATTTATTGGTCCCGGCGAAATAATAATAATTTGAAGTGTAATTATTTTGCATAAAACGGAATCTGTGCAATGGGGAAACGGAAGGGTATTTCTACACAATTCATGAAAAAATATACAGTGGAAAAACAGAGAAATAATTAGTTTCCACATCATTGAATTCCCGTTAGGCCAAACAAACAATAAGGAATGATTCCTGCTCCGGGATGAAATAGAGATTCTACCTGTACCTGAAATTTTATTTCGGCTTCACCACATACCCGTAATGTGAACTACAGATACCTGTCTTACAATTAACCATTGCCCTGTAAAATGTTAAATTAGTTTAAGTTCTGAGACGATCTTTCACTGGTAGCGTTCTGAATTTACGGAACAAAGATGGTTAAAACGTATGATTGTCATTAAACGAAAAAGTGAAAATGATTGAAGATAAATCTGCAAATTTCCGGACCGATGCTCTAAATTTCAGCTCTAGCTGTTGCTAAATCCCTAGGGAATAACGATTTCAAGGAATCTTCAGGTTGGTTGGACAGTTTTAAAAGACGACACAATGTAGTGTTGGATGAAATTTGCGGGGAATCAAAGCATATGGACGAAAGTATAGTTAGTGATCCGTCGGTGTGGCGTAATCGGTAGAGTCTCTACCTTCCACTGCGGCGACCCGGGTTCGATTCCCGGCGGGGTATGGATTTTATATCTCCACCTTGGTTCTGGGTGCGTGTCCTGTCCTTGTGTCTGTATGTGAGAATAAAAAAAAATTAACAAAAAGAGGTGAAATAAAAAAGAAAAGGGAAAAAGAGTATAAACGGAAAGAAAAGTAAGCAGAAACCGAAACTGCATACTTTAATTTCAGAATACACGACTAAGAGACTTTTTAACGCTGACGAAACAGTACTGTTTTTCCTCGCGTTGCCGTCGAAGTCGCTCGTACATACTATACCTCACTTTTTAAAGGCACGGAACTACAATTAATCCAAGGTACATAAGAAGACATATACGGTACTCTATAATCTAAGATTATTAAAAAGTTTTAGTTTTTTATAATGCGGAATTTTGTATAATGTAGAAACAAAATTGGTCCCAAGCGATTCCGCTTTGAATAAGTTTTACCGTATTTCATTTCATCATTTTCCTTGAAATCTTAAGAAAACAAATACGAACTAAAGTAATTAGTTGAATCCAGATTTGAACCCGACATCTCGAATACGTTTCTCAAATTTTTCAATTAGCCAGTTTGGTCGATGTCTCTTTATAAACACGTGTGCTGCTGGTATAATTTGATACAAACCCTGGTTAATTAATTCAACGTTATATTATTATACTGTATTTTTAAGTTTATTTTGTACTTTTGTATAGGCCTACATTTATTATTAATGAGTTAGAAAACCAAGACTGCCTGCATTCTATTTTGGCTTTCTGAGAAATGATACATTAAATGTTAACGACTGTGATTTGTATAAACTTGATATACACAATGGTAACGATAATACACATTCAAATTGCGAATATCTAAAATTAAAATGTTCTGCGAACACATAAATTCCTAATCTTTTAATGTATGCTATTTTTAATGTAATGTTTACTTGTAACCTACGTTCATAAACTGTACATCGTAAAACTATTAGGACTGAAGTCACATTCATAAACTCCATTGGAATGTTTTGGCCTTCTCAAATGATTTTTAGGTGTATTTTGTTTTATGTGAGAGATTTCCAGCTTGGTATTTTAGAAACAAACGAAATCTGATATGCAAACAGATATAGAAATAGAATTACTCATTGATACATGATATTATTTTACTTAAATGTTTACCGTAACTACTTTCATGAATGCAACAATTCACTCCCATTCCTTACATTAATCAAATTGTGAAACATTGACTTGCTACGAGTTAATGGTAAACCCAGAATATTGGATAAACTTGGATACATTTCTGCACAAAACGCCGAAAATAACACCACCACTCATACTTACTTACTTACTCACTGAACCGTAGGTTCACGACAGCGCGGACATAAGCTCTCAATACATCCCTATGACTAGAGCATGGAACTCACTTCCCAGTCATGTCAGGGACTGTCAATCGCTATCATTATTTAAATCCAAATTAACTGATATCTTAAGTTCGACACAATGAAAACAATAACTGCATAACAACGATATACAGCATTCCATTAATAATCATCCAGGAAGCTACTTACTTTATTTTATATCATTTTAATTTTATTATATTCTTTGTTTTTGTTAGTATTAGCTAGTATTAGATTACATCATCATTGTATTTTGTTTAATCTGTATTTTAATAATATCTTAAAATTGTAATATGTACGTAATAGTTGTATAATTTTACTATTCGCTGGTTGAGTGGAAGAGAAGACCTTATGGCCTTAACTCTGCCAGCTAAAATAAATCATTATTATTATTATTATTATTATTATTATTATTATTATTATTATTATTATTATTATTACCCTGAGCTAATGCTTTCCAATCATTTCCTGTATAATCTACTTCTCTCAAACCATGGTTAATGTTATTCTCCCACCTTATTCTTGGTCTACCAACTGGGATTTTACCTCTGGTTTTGCTACAAGAAACTTCCATGCACGTCTATCATTCCCCCATTCGTGCCATATGTCCTGCCCATCTCAGTATACAAGACTTAACTGTTATTATTATATCTGTCTTTCTATAAAGACCATGTAGTTCACTGTTATGTAGTGTTCTGCATTCACCTATCTGTTCATTTCTCTTTGGTCCAAAAATATTCCTAAGAATTTTATACTCAAATACTAGTAATCTCCATTCCTCCCTTAAAGAAAGAAAGAACAACACTCATCGTAATTAATTAAATATGTTAGAAAAATGTAACATCATTAATACTTAATAATTCTACATAACCTAATTAATGTATAATATTATTGTATGATTATCTAATTGTAATATTATTGTGTGTTTTTTTTACTTTATACTATTACTGTCCACCGCTGTGGTCTCGAGATAGCGTGCTGCCTTGTCACGCAGCGGGCCCGGGTTCGATCCCCGGTCGGGACAGTTATTCTGGGTGAGGTTTTTATCGGGGTTTTTCCTCACCTGTAAGACAAATGTCAGAAAAACTTTAAGGCCCAAACGGTCCCCGAAATCATATGGCCATCATCATCCTTATCCTTATCATTATCATCATCATCCTTCACCGGTGTGGAAAGCAACGGAAAGCTACCACACCTACAATTCCCTAGTAAAGCTGCAAGAATAGCATGAAAATGCTATGATTGCAGTGAAGGGCCTGCCTTCGGGCAGAATTACTATGGATGGATATTATTACTAAATATTAGTTTATATATTATGGACTGTAAACAGCGCGTAGGGCTTGCTGCCCGTGTGCGACCCATATTTGTAAATAACATTGTATAGGCCTATATTTTACTTATACTATCTACGTCATAGAGAGGAGAAAGTGTCACTCTTTGCGTAAAGATGGTTTCATGAATTCCGCGCTTAGTCTACTAAAGTCCTCCTCCTACTACTACTACTACTAAATGACCTTGAACGCTTTTCTTCAATAAAAACAGCCGTATTTATATTTGATGCTAGTTACCAAATAAACAATTTTAAGAATTAGGTCGCATTTTTATTTAAAATTAATATTTTTGTATAATATAAATGGATATACTAACTTATCTTTGCTTCTTGAATAAAATAGTATATTACGATGCGAGGTTGGGAAGTGGTTTTTACAAAAGCCAGGAAATATTTAAAAACCGAGCGGTAGCGATGTTTTTAATTTTCGAGGTTCTGTAAAACATTTCACAAACGTGCGTTGTACATTATTTTTTTGCGTGATGATGTTTTCAAAATAATAAATAATAATAAAGTAATAACACATTTGTTGGAAATATTTGCATTCATTATAAACAAGTGACTATCGTTAACAGTGTGGGGAATGTTTATTAGTTCAAACTAATGGAGGCCGTGACACCATTCAGTCGTATAGTGGTGGCAAGTATGTATTTATTGTTTTATATTGTTTCAAATAAAGTTCTGTTCATTTAAAATGCAGTGATATATTTCCTGTAATGTATATTAACACTACCTTTTGGATATATTTTTGGGTATACATTGTACGTAGTATACATAAAGGACAGTGGTTTTACTACTCGCATGAGATTTGCAATATATAATAATACAGTAGGGCTATAGTTTTTTAGGTTGGGAACCCCGAAATGGTCCCGCGCCATAGCCGAGCGGTTAATGTAGGAAGCCTTGGCGCAGAGCTTCGGGACTTGCGCTGTTCGAGTCTCCATGGAGGAAGAAATTTTCTCATGGTATTTCGGCCAGTATGGGACCGGTGCCCACCCAGCATCGTGAGGCAATTGGGTAGCTACAATAAGTAGCGGCTCCATATTGAGGAACCAGCTATAACGGCTGGGGGACTCGACATGCTAACCACATGTCACCCCTACACTGGCTGTTGATCATCTACCTCTGTGATTGACACATGTGGATGTGAAGGGCCAGCAGCCGGCTGGTAAAAGGGCAACCGCTGAAAAGTGGAAAGACCCTCAATCGGAACCCCGAAATGTAGGAAGTTGAGATTTCAATCATGGTCGTCATTGCTGTAAGCACGACAAAACGCACTATCGCGCAAAAAAGTAAGTTATTTACATATAGCAGCCCAATTATTAAACACCCTGTTATGCAAGGTGATATCAATGATTCCCGGTATCCACACAGTTACAGACACGTGCCCCAGGTTAACGTTACAAATGTTAACAAAAATAAATGTATATCGCTGTAGGTTACTGAACGATTTGACTAAGTTTCGGTCCGTTCGCAGTTTAAACATAAGTATTTTTTATAATAATCAACTCTTTTCTAAAAGTTAGCTTTAATTTACAAGGAAACAACGTAATGGTAACCTTACAGCAGTTTTTAGCACAGAAAGAATGTTGTTTATCTTTGTATCTGCTATTTTAAAACAAAAACTGACAAATGAAAGACAGTTTATTCCCAATTATTAAAATCGCCGATAACTTAAATTTACAAGAAAAATGTTTTGACAGTGTTCTCTCAAGAAATCGTAAATGAGAAGTGTTTGAAGCCGAGTGACTGATACCTTGACACGGTTTATCTTGTGTTAAGTGCTGCTTTGTAAACTTCAAGCAAACAGAATGACAAGCCTCCTCTCATTACGTTCATAATTAAACCATAATATCATTTTGTATTTTCTAAAATAAACAAAATATTGAAGATTATCGGACACAAATTTTCCAGCACTAAACAATTTCAATCGAGGTTGATTTTATTGAACTATTGTTCAACCGGTTCTTATTTTTAGTCTCTTAGCCACAAACATTAAACCATGTTCATTGTTTTACCTGTGTTAGTATTTTGTAGAACGTATATTTGGGTACAAAACTGAAATAGAATAGAAGGGTGCCGCTAGTATAACGAGCAGGAAAACATGAAACCAGACCTTAGAGCGTACAATTCAAAAGATGTACGAAATTGATATAACACTTTTATTTCACAAAACTTAAACATATTGTATACAATCTGCCTAACTTCAGCCAACTAAGTCTACTGTGGAAATAAACTGAAGTACTCAACACGTTTTCAAAATTTATTGGCTAATCACAATTTAGGAAAAAGATAATAAGACTCTTCTTTACTTTTAATACCACAGCACAGGACATGTCTATACTCTGAATCTTACGCACTAGAGCATGGAACTCAGTTCCCAGTCATGTCAGGAACTGTCAATCGCTATCATCATTTACATCCAAATTAACTGATATCTTAAGTTCGACACAATGAAAACATTAACTGTATAACAACTACATTCAGCATTTTGTAAATAATCATCTAGGAAGTTTTACTTACTTTACTTAATTTTATTATATTCCTTTTTTTTTGTTAGTATTAGCACAACCCGGCCGGGTTCGATGGATTTTTTAAGACGGAAAAATCTAAGGAGCATGTCCTCCGGGAGGGATTTTAAGCCGTGGGTCCCGAGTCTGAAGATTTTCAGGCTCGTAAAAAATCCTTAAGTCTGAATGAAAAGGCTTCTAAGCAAAATTTATCGAATTTTCCCGTCCTAGTACTACCTTGGTTTCCTAGATGTCAGTATGAGGCGGAACGCTGACCACGGGCCACTCAAACTGACATCTATAAGAAAACAAGTGTAACTAAATTAATATGGTTCAAATACTTCCCTGTAGGGGGAGAGCGCCTAAATCTCTGTAAAGGGAAAACATGGGCTTACAAAAAAAATTGTAATAAATATGTAATTTTTGTATATTTTTACTATTCGCTGGTTGAGTGGAAGAGAAGGCCTTATTGTCTGAACTCTGCCAGCTAAAATAAAACATTATTATTATTATTATTATTGTTATTATTATTATTACTATCGTTATTCTTATTGTTATTATTATTATTGTTATTGTTATTATTATTATTATTATTATTATTATTATTATTATTATTATTATTATTATTATTATTATTATTATTATTATTATTATTATTATTATTATTATTATTACTTGTGACGTGGACCTGATATCACAGGCCGAAACACGCCGATCCTACTTCAAGTTTTCTAGACTAATAAATTATATTAGATTGTATTAGTAGAGTCCACCGCTGTGGTCTCGAGGTAGCGTGCTGCCTTGTCACGCAGCGGGCCCGGGTTCGATCCACGGTCGGGGCAGTTTTTCTGGGTGAGGTTTTTATCGGAGTTTTTCCTCACCTGTAAGACAAATGTCAGGAAAACTTTAAGGCCCAAACGGTCCCCGAAATCATATGGCCATCATTATCATCCTTATCATTATCATCATCCTTCACCGGTATGGAAAGCAACGGGAAGCTACCACACCTACAATTCCCTAGTCTGCAAGCATAGCATGAAAATGCTATGATTGCAGTGAAGGACCTGCCTTTGGGCAGAATTACTATGCATGGGTATTAGTAGAGGTGGATTCGGTTTTTAAAGTCCTAATACAGCAAACTTATTTTTGGTTCAATGTATTTACCTATGTTTACTTTATGGAATTAATGGGATGAAATATATTCTATGGTGATATGGTGTTTCTGGTTCGACACACAACAATAATACACACTCGAATCATATCGCCATTTATTTGGGCTGGGTTCAATGCCCCTAGGAGGGACTACGAGCCTTAATTTGGCCCAATTCTGATCCAAATTGACACACAGGCTCGGAGTCATCCCATATTTTTATCACCTGTGATTGTCTAAACCAAATTAGTTTTATCTAACTTTTGTGGAAGTAAAATGTATTATGAAACGATTTATTGGAGATGAAATGATATGATGGATGAGGGAAGAAGAGTAGAAAACGTTGTTGGGGTAAAATTCTGGAATCCGGAGAATTCCGAGGGAAAAGAAATCCAGGTATAGACCACGAAGAAAACCCTTCCTGGACCGCCAGGAATCGAACTTGAGATCTCTTTTGGATCAGCCGCGCGAGCGCTAGCCACTTGTTCACCGAGATTTGAGTTAACTAAGTAACTCACTAGCACTATCGAGTCCGTAGGTTCATGGCCGCGCGGACGAAGCTCCCCATACATCCCTATCCTGAGCTAATGTTTTCCAATTCTTCCCTGGTATAATCTACTTCCCTCAAATCATGGTTAATGTTATTCTCCCACCTCATTCTTTGTCTACCAACTGGATGTTTTCTTACAAGATGCTTCCATGCACGACTTTCATTCCCCATTCGTGCTGCATGTCCTGCCCATCGCAGTCTCGATACATAACTGTTTTTATTATATCTGGCTTCCTATAAAAACCGTGTAGTTCACTGCTATAAAGCCTTCTCCATTCACCTGTCTACTATTCTTTCTTTGGTTCAAAACATTTCCTAAGAACTTTATTCTCAAATACTCGTAATCCCCTTTCCTCCCTTAAAGTAAGAGTCCATGTCTCGCGAGAAAGGGTGAAAACTAAAATTTAATAGCGTAATTCGTTACATATTCCCATAGAAAGTATTTCATCATCAAAATTATTTCTGACTCTTCCTGAGAGCAAAGGACAAGAGTTTCGCCGTATCCTGTTTCTGAATCTTAGTTCTGTCTTCTTCTTTTAATTTAATACTAATATTTCATGTTGATTACCACATTCATGATAAATGTAGTGCATAGTACTTACATCAAAACCTTTCAGGCACGTTATTATTTTATGTTCATCTTGACAATCGGACTGTTGGCCTTGGTCTTGAGACATGTATTTCCCCAAAGTTTCGCCAGAGATTGTGTCTGGCATTTTCAATGGTTGTCTTGAGACTGGCAATTTTGACTGACTGACTGCCTGACTGACTGATGGCTGATGATGTCAGGCAATGTCCAGCGTGTGTTGAATATTTTTTAAAATTATTGTTGAATGATTGTCGAAGTATACTGGTCGGCGCTTGTCACCATCAGTCAGTCAGTCAAAATTGCCAGTCTCAAGACAACCCTTGAGGATGCTAGACGCAGTCTCTGGCGAAACGTCGGGTAACTACAAGCCTCAAGACCACGGCCAACAGCCCGGAAATTTTCTTCAAGATCGTGATATTAATTCTGGCCGTGCCTAAGTCAATAGATAAATTATCGGTTGATTAATATCTTTGACATCTTCCGATTCCTAATAGCCAATTTTGTCGTTCCATCCAATCTCCTGGTTGTAGATGTTTCTCCTTCATGTATAAATATATTCCCCGATTCCAGGAGGTTTTAGGTCTTCCTTAGCCTCGTCTTCCCTCAGGTTTCCATTCCAAAACACATTTTGATAGCCGATCCTCTTCCATTCGCTGGACATGTCCATACAATTTAATTGCTGAGTTTTATTACTCAATAAGTCAATATGTTATTACTTTATTTAACAACAGCTAAGGTCATAAGCGCCTCAATTCAAATCTTGGATAATAGGGATGAGAAGTATATTCAAGGGCTTGTTTTTCAGGCTCGACTTCTTTTCCTGTGTCGTAAATCTGCGACAAAGTCACTCGACTTAGTTCCCTTCCAAAAGAATCCTTACTCAGGATTGGAAAATACATCCAGCCCGGCCAGGTTTGAACCCGCTAACTTGGAAAAGGAGATGAGCATGATAACAACCAGTCCATCAGGATCGACCTTTGCGGCACTAAAAAAAAAAGAACGTCACTGTATTATTTACACTCACAGTATATTTGTATATTTACATGATTATATGTACAAAATTAATATTCAACATTGCAATTTTAAGTGAACAGATATGAATGACAATTGAAAATAAATACTGAGTGCGAAGCAATGTATAAATGTATGTAGATCATAGAATATGTCGATATTTTATGGAAATAGCTATTTTGAATATTAATCTTCAATAAATGACAAGTATTTTAAGACGGGAGCTGTAGTATACAATATTCACTAAACTAATCATTAAACATTCAAAGTATGTTAGTACTCTAAATTAGGAATCAAAATTTTCAATATAAATTTTAATTATTTTCATAAGATTTGGGGAAGTGTTTATAAATATCAGACATTCTATAATAAATCACTTTGACTCTGAGGTAGTTGATGCCTGTATTAATCGAATTACACGAACTTAACTTACAGTCAGTTTTATAAAGGACTAGCTAATACCAGGCGTGCGCTGCTACTCCTAAATAAATGTTAATGTGGTTTTACCACCAGCCATGCTCTGTTATGCTTGCCCGGGAATCAGCTTATCCCGATCTTATTGACATTAATGAAAGCAAAAAATGGTTATTGTGAGTTATCCGTAGAAGATAAACATATTCTGTCGCGGACTTTTTTGTAGAATGTTTTGAGATATTCAATTCTGTGTACATTACTTTGGTGTATTTGGTATGGTTTAGGCAGCATAAGCCATTTAAGCGTCAAAATAGAGACTTTATTTCACGTTTTTTCATATTTGGAAAGACACAAAAAAATATTGGTAAACCATTATGGAATCTGTTGCAGTGTATGGACGTGAGGTATGGACAACCAATAAGTACTACAAGAATAGACTAATAGCTATAGAAATTGATTATTTACGCAGAAGTGCCAGAAAGTCAAAATTAGAACATGTCACAAATAAGGAAATTGGAAACGTATCGGAAGCAGAAGAAAGCATACTTGAAAGAATTGAGGAGACTGAATTAAAATGGTTAGGACATATTTTAAGAATGGAAGACGATCGATGGGCGAAACTACTATATCAATGGCAACCAAGCAGAAAGAAGAAAAGAGGGAAACCAAAATGAATATGGAAGGAAAGCAGGAATATAGTGATGCAAGCAAGAGGGCTAAGCATTGAAGATGCTTAAGATCGTAGGCTTTGGAGGTTTGGCACAGGAAGACGGCAGCAACTGTAAAAACCCGAAGTAGATTATTATTATTATTATTATTATTATTATTATTATTACGGATATTACATTATTATTACGGGTATTATATTATTATTACTGGTATTATATTATTATTACTATTACAAATCCATAAACCATTTAAGGATCATTCCTTATTATATCGACAAATAAAATCTTAAAATTTTACAATTTTTTATAGTGAAACATTATGGCGCACTGAACATGTAAACTGAATTTCATGTCTCTGTTTGATATACTGTAATTAAATAATAATATATCTGTAAATTTATCGTAGTTAATTTTTTTGCTTGAAATAAATTTCTTAAAGTGGAACTAGTCTTTGAACTTGAAAATATAGTCACATTATATATAATTTTATGTACTATCACTTGAAAATTAGTTCCCTGATATTTACATTTTTCTAAACGGTATACATTCAATTAATGTGGAACTGACGATTTTAACAATTTTATAAAAATTAATACCGGTAATATGTTATTCCATACTGACCAACAATTGTCTCATATTTTTATTTATTGGTAGATAAGAGGAAATCTAATAATTTATAATTATCTTTAATAATTTCGCATGGAAATGCATTGATATAAATTATAAATACACCTTCAGTGATGTCGGAGCACATTTTATTTAGAGTACTAAGTATATATTTAATTATATTTTTCACATGTAATATACATGCTTATATACAAAGCGTAAGGCTTGTAGAATGTGGGGTAAATCAGATAATTTATTTAATACATTATCTTTAGCTTTTCCATTCATCGTATACAATATTTTGTTTAAAAGAATGTTCACTGCATACGCGAAATCTGATCCAACGGGACTTTCGGTCGCCCTCGCATTCATTCTACTCCCGTCCCGCCCATGCGTTTGGCATTCTCCTCTCTCTTCCCTGAAAACATCAAGTGTCTCCGTTGAAGCAACGAAACCGGGAAGCGAGATTCGTGCTGGAGTAAATGAGTACATGACCGGCTCTGCCACAGATTACTACTTTATTTTGAGTGAAATGCCTGTCTTTTCTGCTGACTTTAGAGGAATGAGTGAAATGGCTGACGATGGATGGTGTCTTAATTGAGCCGGTTATTGACACTCGTGCACTTACAGGCCTAGTACTGCAAATTTAAGCTGCCCATTTTAAATGAAATTACAAGGCTTAAACATTGTTTTTTTACAAAGTAAAAATAAATATTAGATAAATCCAGAAAATTGGATAAACTTGGGTAAATTTATGGACAAAACGCGGAAAATAAGAACAACACTCATTCATGAATAAATATATGTTATCAAAATGCAATACCATTAACTCTTAATAATTATACATAACTTAATCAATGTATAATGTTATTGTATTATTATGTAATTGTTATATTATTGTGTTTTCTTTATGTAAGTGTAATGTTGTTTTCTTTTTGTTTTTCTTTATACTATTACCAATTATTACTTATTGTAACGGACTGTCAACAGCACGTACGGCTTACTGCCCGTGCGACCCATATTTGTAAACAATATTGTAAATATCTTACTTTTGTCTAATAAAGTCCTACTACTACTACAAAGTAAGCCTAATTGCTTAATAATAATAATAATAATAATAATAATAATAATAATAATAATAATAATAATAATAATAATTATGTTACCTGGCGGTTTTCAAAAATACAAAAAATAGTCTTACATCTGAATTACAATAAACATAAACGATATACGACACAATTATTATTTATTATGTATTTTGATTTACTCTAGATTTAACGAATTAAATATAATATGTACAAATAAATATTATGAAAATGTAATAAATAATTTCAATATAAGGCTAATTACAAGATATTTGGATGATGTCATGATTATTTATTAAAATGATAACAGAAAAGAAAAGGAAATATTGTTAGAACAAAACAATTTGCATCGTAAAATAGAATTTACGGAGGATATAGAACTTAATAACAAACTAAACTATCTAGACCTTACCATAACGAAAAGCATAGAAAAGAAGAAACTTGAAATAGCATTTTCCGCAAATCTACAAATAATATGCTCATAATTAATAACAAATCTAGACACGCATACCAACATAAAATCAGCACATTTAATAGTTTAATTAACATAATGTTAAAATTGCCCTTAAACAAAATAAATTATAAAGAATAATTACAATATATTAAAAATATGGCGAAAAGCAACGGCTTCAACAAACAAATCATTGATAAATTTGCAAAGAAACAAAAAAGAAAAAATGACGTAAACAATATAACAAAACTTGAAAGAGAATCTGATAATAATAAAACATTGGTAACATTAACATACACAGGAAATGAAACCACAAAACTAACCAGGACTTTGAAAAAAATAAATATAAACATTAACATAGCTTATAAAACAGGCAACAAATTGTACATCATAATATACAATGGCATAGAAGAACACAGCAAATTCAACAACAAGGGAGTCTACAAACTAACATGTAAAGATTGTAATAAATGTTATATTGGCAGGACAAGCAGACATTTCAATACAAGATAAATTATAAGGAACACCTAAAATATTTCATGTACGCGGGTGATAAATCTAGCTATCATTCACGCAGGTCACCAAATGAACACAATATAAAATACTCTCACGATACTTCAAAGAGAAAACATTCCGGCAAAAATAAATATATTTGAAGACCTCGAAATTATAAAGGAAATAAACAACACCTTACTTCTTAATGAGAACGCACCCCAGTCAAACAACCCATTATACGAGATCGTAAAAAACAAGTCAGTTGTTGCTACAAAGACTTGGAGCATACATCATCGTAAACAACAACAACTAGTAGCAGAAGCTCAACCTGCTGATGATGGAAGTTAACTTCCGAAAGGCCTCCAGTTAATTTTATATACACCATTGTAACAACGTTGACGACGACGGCACCTGCCAACATGTACATTTTAATGTTAAACTTTTATCTTATGTACAAGATATATAAAAATCGATAAAATTATTGACATAGAAAAAATTATTATGGAATGGATCCCGATGGAAGGGAGGAAGAAAGGAAGATCAAAGAAAACCTGGATAGAAGGCGTGCAAACGGATATGATTATCAGAGGATTGGAGGAAGATCGATGGATGGACAGAGAGGAATGGCGTTTGATTTCCGGAAGACGGCGGCAGCTGTCATGATATCGGATGATGATGATGATGATATAGCCCTAAGACTCGCGATCACACCTGACGGGAGATACTGATATTTTTTTAGACTATGCAAATTGTAATTATGATTTCCTTAGGAAGGAAAACTGATGAAGTAATTCGCGAAACGTAAAAGGATCACATTCAAAAAATAAGAGAGCTTTGAAGACATTTTTTTTTCGTTTCACTTCCGAATTTGAATCGAGACGCTAATGACACCTGACATTTTAGATACAATTAAATACATGTAGGAAATGACACTATGACATGCGTTTTAATTATGTTTGTGTTATATGTTTTGACTCACTTCATACTTCTTGATCTTTATTTTTTTGACTATATTAAACAGAATGTGTACATTAAATTTACACAGAGAAAAATTAATTATTTGACAACTGGTAACTGTATAAGCGTGACGTAAAAATACTAACTGTGCGGCAAACCCTGATATCTTGAGGAAGGAAATTCCAGGAGCGGGGAGTACTATAAAAAATATAAGTCTTGGAAATCAGACCCCTTTTATAAATCACACAAATGACCTTCGAAATGATGTGTTCAATCTAAATGTTGTGATGTTAAAACCGTAGGAGTGTATTGGTACGAACTCTATGTGTCCGTATATATGATGAAGAGTTTGCATGAACTTTTTTATATCAAAATTGATATTGAAGAGCAGATGTTACAACTGGATTCTGACTACATGATCAGAGGATTTTTATGACAGCGTGAACAGTAACGTCCGTTCCAGTAAGTTGGCTTAACGCCAATATATCTACTTTCAAACTATCTGAATAGCTGCCAATTTTGTTTTCGCCATACTTACTCATTTCTGCTCAAGTGAAATTTACTGACTCACTAAATTCTGTTTTTGGCTCTGGACTTTCTTTCATATATACTCTCGATTAAAGCCTATTTAATGAATAATTGTGCTGAAAATATGCCTAATGAAAACTTGAAAATCATCTAAACTTGTAACATCTGTTAATTATATATGAGTTGTATATTTTGACTCACCTCATATTCCTTGATTTTTATGCAGGCTAGTTTCGTCGCTTCTTTGTGACATTCTCGATGCACAGAAGCGACGAAACTGGATGCATACAAATCAATGAAAACACAAACCTGCAAAGGAACCGAACTTCGAACTTCGAAACCTGTACACACGTTTCGCTGCCCATGGTTTTCGTGCGAATAGTATATGCCTCAACAGAATATACCATGGAACCCAAGGAGGACTACGTCTGTAAATTATGCAACAAACCATGCCCCAAATATCATGAAGCGAAGTGTGAAAACAGAACCCAACCACTAAACATTGTAACAAAAGACTGGTGAAGAGCAAAATTAATTTAATGTACACAATGTGTTTAATAAAGTAAAAAAATAAATAAAAATCAAGAAGTATGAAGTGAGTCAAAACATATAACATAAACAAAATTAAAACGTATGTCATAGTGTCATTTCCTACAAATATTTAATTGTAATATCTGTGTCTACGTTCGCTCTCTAATGTTTCAGGTCATTAGCGTCTCGATTCAAATTCGGAATTCAAATGGGAAACAATTTTCTTCAAAGCTCTCTTATTTGTTGAATGAGATTATTTTACGCTTCGCGAATCTACTTCATCAGTTTTCCTTATTAAGGATATCATAATTACAATTTGCATAGTATGAAAAAATATCCATATCTCTGGTCAGGTGTGATCGCGAGTCTTAGGGCTATATCATCATCATCATCATCATCATCATCCGATATCATGACAGCTGCCACCGTCTTCCGGAAATCAAACGCCATTCCTCTCTGTCCATCCATTGATCTTCCTCTAATCCTCTGATAATCATATCCGCTTGCACGCCTTCTATCCAAGTTTTCTTTGATCTTCCTTTCTTCCTCCTTTCCATCGGGATCCATTCCATAATAATTTTAGGCAACCTTTGCTCTGGCATACATTTCACATGGCCATAACACTGTAATATTTCTTTCCTATAATGTCTATGATGTCCGGTTCCTCTTGCACACCCATAATTTCCCTTATTTCGTTATTTTGTATTCTATCCATTGTAGATTTTCCAGCTGATTTTCTTAAAACATCCATTTCTCTACTAAAAATTATTTTCAGTTCCCAGGTAGGAATTTGCCAAACTTCAGCACCACATGTTAAAGAGCTCAGAACTATGGTTTAATACATTTTGTACTTTATATTTTTTGTAATATTTTTGCTCCACCAAACAGAGTTTAAATAAAGAGCTATCAGACTATGGGACTGATCCACTTTAAAATGTATAATTTTCGATACAGTGATTTGATTTTCGTTTATTAAATCTAAATTACTTTTCTTGGAGGTAGATATAATGAAATTCAGGTTAAAAAGATTAAAAATAAGTAGCCTATAAGGTCTTAGTCATTTGCGTTTATTTTTGATCTAAGTTACAGATAATTAAAAATTGTATTAATAATTTAATATATTAATAATAAATTAAGAGAAAAATAAAGAATTAACAGATCCGTTTTACTGTTTGGTACGTGTTGCCTCGGCAATCAGTTTGTCTATAGACGTGCTTGGTGCATATTGACCAGCTGATGTGTGAGAAAGTGAACACATGCAATGTTAAGTTTTATATTTGATAGATTATTTATTAAATTACTAGCTAGTACCCGGCGTGAGCTGCTACCCCTAAATAAATGAAAATTAATGTGCTTTTATGTTTAGTTGAATAAGTAAAAGGAAAAATAATTATAAATTTATATTTTTATATACCCCATGCTGATTACCGGTGTTATCCGGGAATCTTCTTGGCATAAATGAGCTGAAAGACGAAAATTAATGTACTACTTATGATTTGTTGATTAGAGTAAAATGAAAAATAATTATAAATGTATATCGTAATTCAACCCATTATTATATTTAATAATCTAATTTCCCCTAAAAGATTAATAGAGGGAGGAGCTCCTATATTACAGGATCTCAACAAAAATTACCACAAAGACACACTTGGCAGAAAATGTAATAACCCCTTAGAGATGTTATAACTTAATGATTATATTTGGGTAGTTTAACAAGTAAAATTCTAATTTGTGGAATTGGATTTTAAGATTCCCCGTGCTGATTACCCGATGTTGCCCGGGAATCTACTTTCCTCGATCTTCTTGGCATAAATGAGCTAAAGGACAAAATTCGGTATTGTGAGTTGTCCGTAAAGAATAACCGGCATGTGCTGCTACGCTTTCACAGGAATCTACGTACTTGCCTCGATCTTATTGGCACCAATGAAAGACAGGAATGTTTATTGCTAGTTATCCGTAAGAGATAAACATATGCTGTCGTGGACTTTTTTATGGAGCATTTTGCGATATTCAATTCTGTGTACATTAATTTTGTGTATTTGTTACGGTTTAGGCAGCGTAAGTCATTGAAGCGTCCAAAGAACTACTTTTTCCACGTTTTCCACTACAAAGGGCGATTTTTAAGAGTGTAGGAGTTGAGTATCACAACTCTCTTATAGCCTATGTTCATCCCGGGAATCTTCTGAACATTTTACAAAAGCCCCATCACAATAGAATCAACGTTATGGCCGCGCATAAAGTACGAAGAAACAAACAAACATTCATTTTTATATATTAGATTGGAATATCACCAATATCGTATTTGGTTCATTTCTTATTAGATATTAAGATGAATAGTCTATCATACCTTCATAAAGACCAAGTGTGAAATAATTGAATATGACCAATGACTGGCATATTTTTTGGATTGCACATAAAATACACGAATGTAATTTTAGCAAATTAAATATTGAAACAATTCCATCAAGAGAAGAGAAAATTCAACGGTGTTACTGGAGGATGTGGACATTTTCACACAGGTAATTCGAGAAAGAGATTAATGGATGTACGTAGAACTCAGTTTCAAATAGGTGTATTGTTTGATTAAATACGCTATTAAAACCCAGCAATTAAGATGGTACGGACATGTCCAGCGAATGGAAGAGGATCGGCTACCAAAATGTGTTTTGGAATGGAAACCTGAGGGAAGACTAGGCAGAGGAAGAGCTAAAACCTACAGGAGTCAGGGAATATATTTATACACGAAGCAGAAATATGTACAACCAGGAGATTGGATGGACCGACAAAATTGGCTTTTAGGAATCGGACGATGTCAAAGATGTTAATCAACCGATGATCTATATATATATCCGTTTAAAATTGCACAGTTATTACTACAACATAGACAACATCTGAAATCACAAACCTAAATTGAATTAATTTTAACATGGTGGTTTTTATTCCATACATGTCTAATTTCAGAACCATATAATCTTATAAACGCCCCATATTACAATACCATATACTGCAATATTAACAAATGAGACGCAACATTCACCAACGTATGAATACCATATCAAAGCCTAATTAACAGACGAGCAGAATCTCTTCTACAATGTCGAAGACTTACTTATATAGACTAGCCTATACAAGAATGCGTGCGATGGGATGGGATGCGGTGCACCACATAGTTATACCTACCGGGCTATGAAGTGAGCTATGTTATGTAGAAAGACACACGCAGTAAACAACGTTGCATTTAGTAAAGAAGTGGAGTTATTGTAGAGTACGTCGATAGTTGATATTGCGCGTACCTGATCTTACGTGTAGTGAAATGCCACACATAAAGAAAACAAATGTGCATGCGATAGGCCCATCTTTGTCTTAAAACGTTTCATTACGTTGTAAGCAATGCATAACCTAAGCATATATTTTATTGTATTATGCATAGCCTTTGAAAGAATTGATGGCGCATAAATAATTCCCATGTCTCAGAACGAAGCCATTGCGCATGATCAGAGGTCAGCTACTTAATTCACACGTGCACAAGTATTTGAGAAATTAAAATCCGGTCTATTTCGCTGTGTGTCGTGCAAGAGAACATAATTTTGCGGGTAAATAAGTAGTGCGGTAAATGCTGTAAATAAAATGAAGCAAAACGAATTAAAGAAAACTAACAAAATGAAATGAAATAATGACGCGAGCGAGAGAGAGAGAGAGAGAGAGAGAGAGAGAGAGAGAGAGAGAGAGAGAGAGTGAGAGAGAGAAGAGGAGAGAGAGGAGAGAGACGAGAGGAGAGAGAGAGATAGAGAGAGAGAGAGAGAGGAGAGAGAGACAAAAGTTGACAGCGCGATCGAACACGCAATCTCATGAATGGAAAACAGATGTTCCCTCCGCTAGACCACAACCGTCCAGCCTAGGAATAGTCTGTATGTTGCGATGCAATATTTCAGGACTTACTTGTATAATGAAATTATATATTAACTTGACATAGTTTTAATTAATCAGACGCGTATTGCATTAGTTGTGAAAATAAACTATCTTGTTATGTCTTGTGATTTTTTAAACGAAGTAAAGAGATGTTATAATCGTTATTCATTTGCTTTATATGACCTGTTTCCTTTAATTAATTTATGTCCCTATATATATATATATATATATATATATTTCCCATTCCATAGTAATTCTGCCCGAGGGCAGGTCTTTCACTGCAATCATAATATTTTCATGCTATGCTTAGCAGCTTTAACTAGGGAATTAAGGTGTAGTAGCTTCCCGTTGCTTTCCACACCGGTGAAGGATGTTGATGATAATGATAAGGATGATAATGATGACCGGATGATTTTCGGGGACCATTGGGCCCTAAGCATCCTGACATTTGTCTTACAGGTGAGGAAAAACCCCGAAAAGACCTCACCCAGGAGCCTGTCCCGACCGGGAATCGAACCCAGGTCCGTTGCGTGACAACGCAGCATGCTACCTCGAGACCACACCGGTTGACATATATATATATATATATATATATATATATATATCTCCATCCATTCATATTAATTCTGCTCGAAGGCAGGTCCTTCACTGCAATCATAGCATTTTCATGCTATGCTTGCAGCTTTACTAGGGAATTGTTGGTGTGGTAGCTTCCCGTTGCTTTCCACACCGGTGAAGGATGATGATGATCATGATAAGGATGATGATGAAGATGATGGCCATGTGATTTCGGGGACCGTTTGGGCGTTACAGTTTTCCTGACATTTGTCTTACAGGTGAGGAAAAACCCCGATAAAAAACCTCACCCAGAAAAACTGCCCCGACCGGGGATCGAACCCGGGCCCGCTGCGTGACAAGGCAGCACGGTACCTCGAGACCACAGCGGTGGACACATATATATATATATTTATTAATTTAACTAAACTTGGTAACTTGTAGACATGAAAATTAGCAACATTGTTTTTAAAATTCTTCCTGACCAGGGTCAAACCTGGACCCGCGTCGTCGCATATTTATCTTCGCGACTGCTCCACTAAAGCGTACTATACCAATACTGCATGATGAAAGAGAGTACACGTAACAACTCACTGGTGTGAATCGCTCTTCAAAACTCTTAACTTTGCATCACCAATTGTTGCGCAATCAATTGTTTGAAAGGCTGTACTTTTTATTGCTTCCTATCATTATATTACAGATGATTAAAAAAAACACCTTGCAAACTACACCATATGCACCTCTAAAGGAAGCTGTAGCATATTTTCGACTGAACACAGGACATGATTGTCTTGCAGCTCATCTTCATCGGATTGGAATGTACAGAAGTACTCATTACCCACCGTGCTCCACGAACACCAACATGGACAGAAACCACCTGCTACAGTGGCAGGCAAATCACTCAGCTACACTGAAGGATAGATACTGGGAAGCAAGAGCCAAACTTTCTGTTTTGCTATAATGTTTTATTGTTTTAATAATTTATTGTTATATTATTTGTTTACTCATAATTATGGACAATGACCTCTGTCAAGTCCCCTGCATTTGTATACAGGATGTTACCGAAATGAGTGCAGATTTTTCATGTGGTTGTAAGGAACATCCATACCAGTATTTTAACACAATGAAACTTGTGTAAGAAATGCATTGTTGTGGGTCTGTGGAATAAAACATCATTTAAAATTGTTGAACACATTGTTGTTTATTTATTAATTGTAAGTAAAATGGAAGATATTAAATGTTATTTTACAGTAATTGTTGAAAATGGCGATCATTGACCTGGATGCACAGCTCCAGAGCTTGTAGCAAGGATCGTGGCAGCGGCTGCGGAAATCAGGGAGCATCCAGATATGCTTCTTAAGAGTTCATCAGTCCGAGGTGAGACACACAGAGCTGTGCATCCAGGTCAATGGTCGCCATTTCCAACAATTACTGTAAAATAACATGTAATACCATCCTTTTTTCTTAGAATTAATAAATAAACGATAATAATAATAATAATAATAATAATAATAATGATTTATTTTAGCTGGCAGAGTTAAGGCCATAAGGCCTCTTCCACTCAACCAGCGAATAGTAGAATTATACAAAAATTACGAGTACATACATCTTACAATTTTAAGTTATTATTAAAATACAGACTAAACAAAATACAATGATGATGGATCTAATACTAGCTAATACTAACAAAACATAGAATATAATAAAATTAAAATGATATAAAATAAAGTAAGTAGCTTCCTAGATGATTATTAATGGAATGCTCTATATAGTTGTTATGAAGTTAATGTTTTCATTGTGTCGAACTTAAGATATCAGTTAATTTGGATTTAAATAATGATAGCGATTGACAGTCCCTGACATGACTGGGAAGTGACTTCCATGCTCTAGTCATAGATATTGTGTAAGATTCAGAGTATAGACATGTCCTGTGCTGTGATATCAAAAGTAAAGAAGAGTCTTGTGATCTTGTTCATAAATTGTGATGAGCTGATAAATTTTGAAAACGTGTTGTTAAATAACTTGGTAAATATGTGTGCAGAATTTGGAATAGTAAGGTAAGTGAATGTAAAGTTCTTCTGTCATTTAGGCGTAGCCATGATAAGGCCTGAAGTGAAGGAGACACCTGGTCATAACGACGGAGATTGAATATAAATAGCATATCCATGCTATGCTTGCAGCTTTACTAGGGAATAGTAGGTGTGGTAGCTTCCCGTTGCTTTCCACACCGGTGAAGGATGATGATGATAATGATGATGGCCATATGATTTCGGGGACCGTTTGGGCCTTAACGTTTTCCTGACATTTGTCTTACAGGTGAGGAAAAACCCGGATAAAAACCTCACCCAGAAAAACTGCCCCGGCCGGGGATCGGACTCGGACCCGCTGCGTGACAAGGCAACACGCTACCTCGAGACCACAGCGGTGGACAAATATAGAAAATGTAGTTAAAATATTTTACTTACCATGAAGGCTGAGGTTAAGTTATTGCACATGTTCAATAGATTTTGATTCAGACATAATAATATGTTTTTAATCAATAAACCTCGAAGAATTACCAACACTATATAAACACTAATAATACAATAATAATCTTCAGGTAAAATTTGTAGTAAACATTAGAAAATACATTTCTCTTAGCTTGAGTCCACCTAGCTGTTGGAAGCCAAGGAGTACAACTCCAAGTAGAAGAGCTGTTTTCCTGAGTGATTTTCTAAGACTCCACTATACGTCAGACCCGTCAAACGCACACATATACCTCTTGGGCATCTAGGCCCAGCCGTCCACCCCTTGGGATACCTCGGTCGTCATGACCATACTCCCAAAGTCCTAGTTCTAGTCCTCCCTATCCTATGTTCACGTCCACGTTCAAGTTCACGGTCCTTAAACCAACACCCCAGGGAGAGTGTTGGAGTTTGCAGTTCTGGGAATTGCTGAGCTACATAGTACATCAGGTCGCTCAATCCTAACGACCCCACAGTTGGTCCACGGGCTCCATGAGCCTAGCTGAGAGGACTGCTGTCGCAGATCCACCGACCATCCCCCTGTTCTGCCTCCAGGGACGTGTCCTGCAGCCGTTGTGAGACCGGCTAGGGCTACAGCCCAACAGTGTGGGACTTTTAGTACATCCAGGTGCTCATCTCCTGGCGACCCCACAGTTTGTCGACGGGCCCGTAGGCCGAGCCAGGAACCAGTACAGTAGCTCCCCTCTGGACTGGTCCGAGCCGAGCCCTGGTGTGCCCCCAGGGACGCCTTCTGCAGCTGTTGTGGGCCAGCACGGAGCTCGCAAGCTCCAAAAGATAAGCAAATAGTTCGACAAGGCGCTCAACTCTTGCCTACCCCACTAATGGTTCACGAGTCCCTTGGACTTGACCGGGAGGACTCTCTAGAGATCCACCGACCTTTCCCCCAGTGCACCAGCTGGGGACGTGTTTGGTTGCTGAAGTGGGTCCAGCCTGAGCTATAGTACGTCAGGTCGCTCAACTCCTGACGACCTCACAGATTGTCCTTGGGTCACTCGGTTCCAGAGCCGGCGCTAAATCCCACCAACAAAGACCGCGCTTCCTCCTTTCCCGAGCTTATTGACCTGGTGGTAATTCCCAGCATTACGCCCGGTATTGTCCCAACCAGCCCGTTCGCAAGACTAAGCCTAGTCGTGCCGCTGCTGTGAGTCAGCCCACTGAGCAATGTAGGCATCCAGGGAGCTCATCGCCCATGGTGCCCCCACAAAGGTCCTCGGGATTAACCAAGAGAAGGGAGCTTCTGATCTCCACAATCTCCCACCGCCTCGCCACGACGGCCGCTGCTCCCGCTGTGGGCCGGGACATTTGAGCTTTAGTACAACAGGGCGTTCGTCTCCTGTTGACCCCACTTATGGTCCGCGAGTCCATCGGACTTGGAAGGGAGGACTGACTAGCAGATCCGCCGACCTTTTCCCCACTACGCCACCGAGGGGACGCGATTTGCTGCTGAAGTGGGCGCAGCACGAGCTATGTAGTGCATCAGGTCGCTCGAGTCCTGACGACCTCACAAATGGCCCGCGGGTCCGGTCTGGACCTAGCCGGGAGGAGTGAAAGCAAACCACCGACCGTTCCCCTATCCGTCACCCGGGGACGCGCCCTGTTGCTGTTGTGAGCACAGCTGGGTCCCGATAAACGGACCCCCAGGATACCTCTTGGGCACCAAACAGTTTGTCATATTAGCTGACCATTTCTGCTCTTAACTCACTTTTTAAAAACGTCACCTTGTACCACTTGTCCTCTGACCGCCTCATATCATAAAAACGTATTATTGATCAAGTATATCATAAATACTAACACATAAAGTGTTCAAAATTTGGAGCCCAGTAACAAATTTTGATTTAAAAATGAATTTACTCTGAGCTAAAAAATTAATCAAACATTAAAATAAAATGTGATAAACATAGGCTGAATTCTGTAAATGCATACTGTTATGCATTACAGGGACTCTTGTCGTCCCAACTCCTTTCAAAAAAAGTTACACTAAAAATATATAAAATTGTTATCCTCTCAGTTATATTATATGGATACGAAACATGGACTCTTACTTTAAGGGAGGAAAGAAAATTACGAGTATTTGATAATAAAGTTCTTAGAAAAAATTTTGGGCCAAAAAGAGATCGGCCGCGGTGGACTAGTGGTTATGCTCCTTGCCTCTGGTCCCAAGGGTCGCGGGTTCAAACCCGGCCGGGGTCGATGGATTTTTTAGGGACGGAAAAATCCAAGGAGCAAGTCCTCCGGGAGAGACTTTAAGCCGTGGGTCCCGAGTCTGAAGATTTTCAGGCTCGTAAAAAATCCTTAAGCCTTAATGAAAAGGCCTCTAAGCAAAATTTACCGAATTTTCCCGTCCTAGTACTACCTTGGTTTCTTAGATGTCAGTATGAGGCGGAGCGCTGACCACGTACCACTCAAAATGACATCTATACGAAAACAAGCGTAACTAAATTAGTATGGTTCAAATTCTTCCCTGTAGGGGGAAAGCGCCTAAATCTCTGTAAAGGGAAAACACAGACTTACAAAAAGAAAAAAAGAGATGAACAGACATGTGAATGGAGAAAATTACGTAATATTGAGCAACATGGTATTTATAGGAAGCCAGATATAATAAGATCAGTTAAGTCTCGTAGAGTGCGATGGCAGAACATGTGGCACGAATGAGGAATGGAAGAGGTTCATAGAAGCTTCTTATAGGAAAACCAGAAGGAACACGCCCAGTTTTTTAGACCAGAATGAGGTGTGAGAATATCATTATCCATGATTGAGGGAAGTAAATTATGCAGGTCTGAATAGGGATGTATAGAGAGCTTATGTCCGCGCGGCAATGAACCTATGGGTTCGATATCGATAGTGTGTTAGTTTATTCCCACTTCAGGACTGAAAACCATTTTTTAGAAAGTATACAATTATTACAGTTACTGTTATATCTGTAAATAATAAAGATGGTTGAAGATTCGTGTTTTGTTATACTGTATAAGCTCAGTGACCGTGGGATTGCATCCAATGATTCTTGATATTTTTAATGTATAATCTTCAGCTCTTGGATTAAAATTATGTTTTTAATACGTTGATTTTATTTTCAGATGGCACAAAATGTGTCCGAGACGGTTTCGCCTCTAGACAGGCTATTGTCTGAGAGAGAAAAAGAATGCTGGTTTCTGCTCAACAAAACTTCTGTCACCGATGCTGTGGAAATGGAGTCCACGCCTGATTCAGGTAAGTCTATGTTTAATACACTACAGTGTAGTTATAAAATACGACAGCATAATGAAATCCTGTCGCTTAGAGACAATCAGACGCGTTTTGCATTAGTTGTAGAAATAAACAATCTTGTTATGACTTGTGTTTTGTAAACGAGGTAATGAGATGTTACAATCGTTATTCAATTTCCATATATCACCTATATATCCTTTAATTAATCTCTTTACATATATATATATATATATATATATATATATATATATGTGTGTGTGTGTGTGTGTGTGTACTAGCTGGCCCGGCGAACGTCTTATCGCCTTTAAATATCTTTACGTTCATTTTTCTGATGTTTTAATAGTTATCTGCTATTCGGGGCGGAAACAAATCCAACAAATCAAAGATCATAAAAATCGGTCCAGCCGTTCTTGAGTTACAAATAGTGTAACTAATCCGACTTTGTTTTATATATATACAGCCTAAAATTGCAATTATTGATAATTGCGAGTTAGATATATTCCAACTTAAATTCTACCCCCCTTAAAGATAAAACTTTTGTAGAATCTTATGGCCAACCGGACCCTTCCCGGTCACGCGTTGCTGTGGCTAAGGTATACGTTAAATTATGTTGTAGTAAACTAAGTGAGAAATCTAAATTAAAAAGTTTTTGTTTTACAAATTTTTTTAGTTCTGGTACGTTAACTACACCCGGTATAAAGATGGGTGGTGGTTTATGTGGAAGTGGTTTTGTTGATTGAGATGAATTTATGTTGTCTGCATTCTCAGTATCATCCATAAGTGTATCATAAGGATTATATACATTTATTGATGGAATATTTTGAGGAGGCTTGCTGATATCATTATACTTTCGTTCGTTCTACGAACTTGTTGGCAGTTTGGATTCTCATCATCATCATCAAGAAGTCTTTGTATAGTAATATAATCTTGTGATATGTTATAGTCATCTTGTTTTTCATTTAATTGAGGCATGGAGATTGTTTCTGTAATATTAGGCATATTATTATAACTAACAGACTCACTTACAGTTCTGTTATTCCGTTCATTAGGACCCTCATATGTTTTTAAATTAACATTCTTCTTAAATGTAAGATTTATGTCACATAGGCCTATACCAATTTGCGGAAATTCACTTGATATCTTATCATTCATGGTCTCTAGAACTGATTTGCCATATCGTTCAATGTTCGCTTCTCGGTCCAGTTAAATTTAAATTAAGTTGCTGTCTTTCAGCCAGATTACTTAAAACCAATACTTACACACCAAATTAATATTATTATCAATATATTGAAAAATAAAATAAACACTGAATACACTTAAATTATGAAATAATCAATATTTGTAATTCAATTGAAATTCGCGGTTGTAACAAAAAGCACAGCCACCTGGTTAAATAATAAACCAATTACCTTACACGGCCATCTGTTAGAATCATATGGAACTCACAGATAATTATAACTCTTTGTTAAATAATAAACAAATAATTTGCAATAAAAATAATGCGACTATAAATTTAGTTATAAACTTCCCTAAGTCTCAAGTTGGATCAAACTGCTCACAGTGTGCAAAATTTTATTAAAATCGGTTCAGTAGTTTAGGATTCCATCGCGGACAAACAACGTGACACGTAATTGTTATATATTAAGATATATAGGCCTATATGCAAATGTATTTATTGAACGAAGCGTGGTAACGTGTAGGCATTATGAAAATTAACGACGTTATTAAAAACTTTCTTCCTGACCGGGATCGAACTTGGGCTCGCATTGTCGTAACAGAGTTCTTACTGACTGTTCCACTGAAAGGAACAATATGAATGCTGCATGAAGATAGATTTACGCCGCCCGATTTGAACTCAAAGAAGAGGGCACACGTAACAACTTACTGGTGTGAATCGCTCTTCAAAATTCTTTAATCAAGATTTGTGCCATAATTTTTTTCAAAGGCTGTACATGTCAGATATATACGATGCCACCGGAAAATAAAAAATACCTCGATGTATATAAAATTAATGTTCGACTTATTGAAGTACGACTCTCATTCATTTAGAATTCGCAAATATTAATTGGATTCAAGCGCATGAGTTATGTATTATGAGTTAATTATAATGGATTATGTATTATGAGTTAATTATAATGGATTATGTATCATGAGCTATGTATAATGGATTATATATCATGCGTTATGTATCATGAGTTATGTATAATGTATTATGTATCATGAATTATGCATCATGAGTTAAGCATCATGAGTTATGCATCATGACTATGCATAATGGATTATGTATAATTTATGATGTATCATGAGTCATGCACCATGAGTTATGCATAATGAATTACGTATCATGAATTATGTATCGTGAGTTATGTATAATGGATTATGTATCATGAGTTATGCATAATGGATTATGTATCATGAGTTATGCATCATAACTATGCGTAATGGATTATGTATAATTTATGATGTATCATGAGTTATGCACCATGAATTATACTTACTTACTTACTTACTTACTTACTCACTGGCACTATCGAACCCGTAGGTTCATGGCCGCGCGGACATAAGCTCTCCATACATCCCTATCCTGAGCCAATGCTTTCCAATCATTTCCTGTAATAATCTACTTCCCTCAAATCATAGTTAATGTTGTTCTCCCACCTCATTCTTGGTCTACCAACTGGGCGTTTTCCTTCTGGCTTTCCTACAAGAAGTTTCCATGGACGTCTTTCATTCCCCATACGCGCAACATGTCCTGCCCATCGCAGTCTACGGGACTTAACTGTTATTATTATATCTGGCTTCCTATAAAGACCATGTAGTTCATTGTTGTGTAGTCTTCTCCATTCACCTGTCTGTTCATCTCTCTTTGGTCCAAAAAAATTTTCCTAAGAACTTTATTCTCAAATACTCGTAATCTCTTTTCCTCCCTTAAAGTAAGAGTCCATGTTTCGCACCCATATAATATAACTGGTAGAATAATAGTTTTATATATTTTCAGCTTAACGTTTTTTGAAAGGAGATGGGACATCAAAAGTCTCTGCAATGCATAATAGCATGCATTTCCAAAATTGAGCCTATGTTTAATTTCTTTGTGCATCTCATTCCTATTTGTGATTATTGTTCCTAGGTATTTGAATTCAGCCAATTCCTAAAGCATAATGATTTATGTATCATGAGTTATGTATCGTGAGTTATGTATAATGTATTATGTATCATGAGTTATGCATAATGGATTATATATCATGGGTTATGTACCATGAGTTATGTATAATGGATTACGTATCATGAGTTATGCATAATGGATTATGTATCATGGGTTATGTACCATGAGTTATGTATAATGGATTATGTATCATGAGTTATGTATAATTTATGAATTGTTTAAAAATACTCATATGCATATGAAAACATTTAAATATTTTAAAACTTGCAATTTACCATTGTGGTCCCGAGAAACCGTTCTTGTTACATACCCAATGGATCGGTATTAGATCCCCGATCAGGACAAGTTCCAGCGTGAATATTTTTTCGGGGTTTTTCTTCACCTGTAAGACAAATGTCAGTAAACGTTAATACCCAAATGATTCCCAAATATTATTTGGCCTTCATAATCATCATAATAATATTTGCCATTGCTAGTATTGAATGTGTGTGTGAATGGTGTGTTTCGTCCTCATGTTGTGTTGTCTCGGAGGAGGCGAGACATTGAGCTTATCATTCATTCGGTACTTCTCTCCATGTCCTTGTCTGGTTAAAAAATTAGCTTACATATGTGATCCATAGTTAAAAATAACCTCTCCGGACAATCCTAGATTGTGAAGTTTATATCAATTTGTTATTTAAGATTTGTTTTTTTTAAAGATTACTTAGGATTAGATTGGGTTTTTAAGTGTTTATTTTATTGTAAATGAATTAATTCATTTTATTGAATGAGAAGTTGTGATAATTAATTCAAATAGTATTGTGATAACTTTTTATTTGATTGGATATCATTATTGTTGATATAGGATTTGTATTTTATATTAAAAATGCTCTTATAGTATAGATGATAAGGTTATAAAATGTGTTATAGTTCCAGATATTTTCATTATGCTTGTAAAGTTTTATTTTTAAGGGGGGAATTTTAAGTAACGGGTGACTGACTCGTAATGGTTTATTCATTATCTTATTTGCCACTATAAGGTCCGGGTGACGTGTGACACGTAAATGTTCCTTTTGGGCAAGAGATTAAACTCAGTTAATATTTGAAAAAAAAATGTACAAATTTGTTTTTTAATAAGCAGTTCCTATTAACTCATGATCCAATGAAGAGCACGATACTAATATTTTATGATATCTGGTTAAGGTTAGACAGAAAAAGACTTTTATATACAGTATATTACTGAATGAGACAGTCATTCTATTGATTTCTCTGGACATGTTGAGCTTTGACGAAGATTGGGAGGGAAGTTAGAATTGCTATCATTATATCAAAGTGTCAGCTCGGATAAGCAGAGCAGTGGTCAGCGCGGAAAATTGGCAATCACCAGCTTGTAGTGGTGACATCCAGTTAGTTACTTTCATCCCCCACAGCCATCAGCCACTCTCTCACTTCAACATTACTTTTTTTTTATTTCACATCACAAAAATAACACTTTTTCTCTTTAGTAATGCATGTTTTTAACAACCTGTGGGTTCTCAGATATGGGACTATACTGGAGTAATCTCAGGAGTAACTAACAGTTAATTTTCAGCCACGTGGTTGGAATTATGTCAGGAACGTCACTCAGATATTCCACGTTCGGCATTCCTCATTCCAAATCCCAATTGTTCTGCATGTCAATCACTATTCACAGTGGATATTACACTATTATAGTGCTTTAAATGTCACTTAATACAATAAATTAGAAATAAATATTGTAAAATACTCAAAACAAAAACCTTATCTCGGGGGTTGAATGACAGCTGAAATGACCCGCCCGGTTACTGAGGTGCGGACTGCTACTCTACTTAAGGTTCATCATTAGTGGTCTGTATACTCCACACACACACACACACACACACACACACACACACACACACACACACATACACGTGTATGTATATATATATATATATATATATCTTAATATATTAAAAAATTCGTGTCACGTTGTTTGTCCGCGATGGAATCCTAAACTACTGAACCGATTTTAATAATATTTTGCACACTGTGTGCAGTTTGATCCAACTTGAGACTTAGGGTAGTTTACAATTAAATTTATAGTCGCATTATTTTTTATTGCAAATTATTTGTTCATTATTTAACAAAGAGTTGTAATTATCTGTGAGTTTCATACGATTCTAACAGATGGCGGTGTAAGGTAATTTGGTAAGGTAATTGGTTTATTATTTAACAAAGAGAGATCCAGATGGTTGTGGTTTTTGTTGCAACCACGAATTTCAATTGAATTACAAATATTGATTATTTCTTAATTTAAGTGTGTTCAGTGTTTATTTTATTTTCAACATTATTAATTTCATGTGTAAGTATTAGTTTTAAGTAATATGGCTGAAAAACAGCAACTTAATTTAAATTCTTAACGTATACCTTAGCCACAGCAACGCGTGGCCGGGACTTCTGGTATATAGGGCCTATAAGGAAACACAATTGAAATTTTACAAGATTATGGCAGTCCCTACTCTATTATACGGCAGTGAGAACTGGGTCCTGAGACAAAAAGAAATTAAGAATATCCAATCGACAGAAATGATTTTTGTACGAGCAGTTAAGGGATGTGCAAGACGAGATCATATAAGGAACGAAACTATAAGAGAAGAGTAAGGAGTAATGCCAATTGCACATCAAATCTATATTTACAAGAAGCGATGGACTGAACACCTTCAACGAACGGATAACAACAGATTTCCGAAGTAGGCTTGGATGTACAAACCACGAGGGAGAAGAGATCCTGGCAGACCAAGAAAGCGATGGAGTATTGAGTCGGAACACGTCATGGAGCCTATGCCATGAAGATGATATATATATATATATATATATATTATATATATATATATATATACACACCGTGTCTTCAGAAACCCTTCCCGGTTATAAACAGATATAGCGTCGCTATCAGTTGTTGGATTTACATGAATCTGGTGTCATTAGAAAGAGAAACTCAAATAGTTTGGTGCCTATCAAAGATACTCAATGTGTAGAATGTAGGCTCTTCGAAACAGTGGATTTAGGGATTTTTAATTCTTGGCTAGCCTTTGCCACAGATTTTCGAGGACTATTTACAAATGCCTCCCGCACATTTTCCACAATTTCCACATTGACAGGCCGTTTTCCTGAATGGGGTTTCGTCTTATCACATACGCATCCATCCTCAACAAACTGTACTATTTGAGAATAATTTTGTTACAAGATTCCTCATGTTGGAATTTCCGAGCACGCTGAACAGTTACTACACTTTGTGTGCTATGGTATTCCAAAACACACCAACTACGTTCTCTACATTCCTGCGGGTTTGCCTTAACACCGTTAATTCACAAAGGCTTGACAAAATTGTAACCTTCAGAACAATTAACACCAACAACAACGGCAAACGAAATCCAGAGAGCGTATGTTTACAACTTTTGTTTTACTTTTTCTTGTGCTGCCATATTTTGCGGGCCAACAATATAAATTGCACAAGTCCTGAAATTGTTCATTTTATCTCTCTAACGACACCAGTTTCAAGTAAATCCAACAACTGGTAGCGACGCTACAACTGTTTATAACCGCGAAATGTTTATGTGGATGTTCTGTACATAAATGAATGCATGTATGTTTCTCCTACATGCGCTGGCATATCGTTCATCCGATTCTGAAGGGGCTTTTTGTAAAATGTTCAGGAGATTCCCGGGAAGGTTTCAGGCCATAATAGAGTTGTAATACTCAACCACTTCACCCCTAATATCACCCTTTGTAGTAAAAATAACCTGAAAAAGTAGCTTTTTGGACGCTTAAATGACTTACGCTGTCTAAACCATAACATATACACCAAACACAGCATTGAATATACCAAGAAAATCTACAAAACATTCCGCGATAGTATATGTACATCTTTTACGGATAACTCACAACAGCCATTTTTATCTTTCAGCTCATTGATGTCAAGAAGATCGGGATGAGTAGATTACCGGGTAGCACAGCTGGTATTGTTTTACGGATAATCTTTTTTTCTCTTTCAGCACATTTATGCAAGAATATGGGGATAAGTAGATTCCCGGTCAACGCCGGGTAATCACCACGGGGTATCTAAAAATAATTACGATATATATTTTTTTCTTTTTACTCATTTAACTACTATTAAAATATAAAATTATGGAATATTCACCTGAAAGGTCCATCTCCTCAACTTAATTAATTATTTAACTGTAGCATTTTCGGGACTTGTCCCATCATCGACAGGATTCACTGAAGTGAAACACCAGTTTTGAATCCTGCCGATGATGGGACAAGTCCCGAAAGCGCTACAGTTAAATAATTAAGTTGAGGAGACGGACCTTTCAGATGAATATTCCATAATTTTATATTTTAATTTTGAATAATACCTCAATGGAACACATCATGAATCTTATAAAAGTTGATCATTTAACTAAACATAAAAACACGTTTCATTTATTTAGGCCTAGCAACACATGATGGGTATTAGCTAGTTTGTTATAAGGAAGACTACTCGTAAAGTTTAAGGGCATCACATAACCGCATAGAGTGGGAAGTTTGTGTATTGATTTGCCTGCTTACAAAACGAGTAATGCTAGTTAATGATAGTAACGCTTTGCAAACGAGGCTTCATGAAAAGAAAGTCATTAGTGCGAGTTCTAACTTGGTTTTCTCTCTAACGTGAAGGTCTGTCTTTTATTAAATGGATGAAGCATTACAATTCTGTACAATATTTCCCACGTGGGAGGAATACTTACTTAAACTCGCTCATTTTAATCAGCTTCTTCGTTACTGACAAAGTTCAACTACTAGTACAAGTGTTTCAAATTATAGCGCAAATCAACTTTATCACAGTCTGATACTATAGCTTTCACTGTCTTCATCATTTATATTATTAGTAGTATTATTATTATTGTTATTGTTATTATTATTGTTATTATTATTATTGTTATTATTATTGTTCTTGTTATTATTACTATTATTATTACTATTACTATTATTATTATTATTGTTATTACTGTTGTTATTATTATTGTTATTATTATTGTTCTTGTTATTATTACTATTATTATTACTATTACTATTACTATTATTATTATTATTATTATTGTTATTATTATTGTTATTATTATTGTTATTGTTATTATTACTATTATATTACTATTACTATTATTATTATTATTATTATTATTTTTATTATTACTATTATTATTATTATTGTTATTATTGTTATTATTATTGTTATTATTATTGTTATTGTTATTATTACTATTATTATTACTATTACTATTACTATTATTATTTTTATTATTATTATTGTTATTATTGTTATTATTATTATTATTGTTATTATTATATTATTATTACTATTATTATTACTATTACTATTACTATTACTATTATTATTATTATTATTATTATTATTATTATTATTATTTTATTATTATTATTGTTATTATTGTTGTTATTATTATTGTTATTATTGTTATTATTGTTATTATTACTATTATTATTACTATTACTATTATTATTATTATTATTGTTATTATTATTATTATTATTATTATTGTTATTATTACTATTATTATTACTATTACTATTATTATTTTTATTATTATTATTATTGTTATTACTAAAGAGGATACACAAGAAAGTGATATTAAGAACAGAATAAATAAAGGTAGAGCAATAACAGCAATGATGAATGGAGTCTTATGGAACATACATTTAACCAGAAAAAATAAGTTACAAATTTATAATTCAATACTGAGAAGTACTGTTACATAGGAAACTGAAGCTTGGAAATTCCACAAAAACTTATGTCGATGAAAATGGATTTCGTAAGGAGAGAAGCCAGATGTCCAAAAATAGAAAAAAATAAAGAAATACTGTCATACGAGAAAAAATGAATAGTACATATTAAATAGTAGATTATATAAGATATACGCAATTAAATTGGTATGGGCACGTACGGCGAATGCAAGAAGAAATGCTTCCCAGGAAAAACATTGGAATGTTGTCCACCTGGAAGAAGAAGAAAAAGAAGACCTCGAAACTCGTGGATACAAGAAATTAAAACTGGAATGAGAACAAGAAGACTGGAGAACATGGAGTGGATGGATAGAGACGAGCGGAGAAGAAAAATAAAACTTTAGGCACAGAAAGATGTGTAAACATTAAAAACTTGTATATAAATAAAAATTATTATTGTTGTTATTATTATTATTATTATTGTTGTTGTTGTTATTACTATGCCAAATTATAAACCGCAAGGAAGGACAAATGTTGGACGCCCACACAGAAGATGGTCTGAACAATTTTAACAATTCTACCTTTCATGAAACCGGAACGAGCCAACAGGCTTAATCCCTAGATGCTGTTTATTATTATTATTATTATTATTATTATTATTATTATTATTATTATTATTATTATTATTATTATTATTATTATTAGTATTCATTAACAGTGTTAAATGAAATCACTTAGCATTCTCATTTATCTCCTAGTTTACAAATCTAATATGTAAAAATGTAGGTTTGTTTGTTTGTTTGTTCGTACTTTATGTGTGGCCATACCGTTGATCCGATTGTGATGGGGCTTTTTGCAAAATGTTCAGAGGATTCCCGGGATGAACATAGGCTATATGAAAGTTGTGATTCGTACACCCTTAAAACTCGTCCTTTGTATTGGAGAACGTGAAAAAAGTAGCTTTATGGACGCTTAAGTGGCTTACGCTGCCTAGACCATAACGAATATATAACATTAATGTACACAGAATTGAATATCTCAAAATGCTGTACAAAAACGTCCGCGACAGCATATGTTTATCTCTTACGGATAACTCACAATAACCATTTTTGTCTTTCATTGATGCCTAGAAGATCGAGACAAGTACGTAGATTCCTGTGCAAGCACAGCAGCACATGGCGAGTATTTTTACGGGGAGCTCACAATAACGAATTTTGTCTTTTAGCTCATTTATGCCAAAAATATTGAGATAAGTAGATTTCCGGGCAACGCAGAATAAACAGCACGGGTTGCCTAAAAATAATTAAGATTTTTTTTTCCATCTACTTATTTAATTAAACATATAACTTAATTTTTGTCTTTCAGCTAATTTATGCTAAGAAGATCGGGATGAATAGATTCCCGGGAACGTCGAGTAATCAGCAAGCGGTATCTAAAATATATAAATGTATAATTGTTTTTCCTTTTGCTTATTCAACTTGAAGAAGTAATTCCTTTCCCACGTTGTGATGACGTTTTGAAGCAGCTAACTCTCTTCATGCCCGATGTTGTAGTAACATTTTGAAGGATTGGTGTCCCAAAAAGAATTACTGGTTCAGTTGGGTTTAATTTTCGGTAGAGCCGGATTCTCTTCTCAAGGTCGAAAGTTGGTACACAGGATAGGAAAACACTTTAAAAATCACTAATAACTGATTCTTGTAGAAATAGTTATAAATTTATTCATTTTGTAGGTTCCCAGCAGATTAAGTAAATTTAAGTGGTATTATTCTTCACTGTCAATTAAAATAAATTATTTTCTTGTCTGAAATAAATTACTCTTCTATTAAATATTACATTTTATCTTGAGAACTCTTCTTGCTTCTATCTTTGTTGGAAGTTGTGTGCAGAATGACCAGTGTAATTATATATAATTTTAAAGAACATTATTACATCACATGATTTTATATTTAAATTCTGTTGGTTAATGTAATGTTTAAATTTGATTTGTTAAATCAAAACGTTAATTGTTTTAACATCCAATCAGAATTTAGTATACCTTAATTTAAAAAAAAATATTAAGATAAGCACGTGTTCTTATTACAGTTATAACAGAAAGCTTTATAATTCAGACAACAATGACTTAAAACACAATTTTAAAAACATTATTTAGAAAGACTGTTATGTAATACAATTTCTTTAATTGTTACTAAGACATTTTTGTTCAACAATGAACAACAATTAATCATTTATATGTTTTTCTTTATTTAAGTTATATATAAATATTAATAGAATTTTAAAGTATAACATTATTAACTTTAACTTTCATATTTATTCTATTAAAATCCTGCTATAAACTAAACATAAAAGCACATTAATTTTAATTTATTTAGGCGTAGCAGCGCACGCCGGGTATTAGCTAGTATTTTATAATATTTAAGAATTCTTAATCAAGTTATGAAACCATCCCTTGTACAAAAAAACACCAGATTACGTTTATATAACACTTTGGCTAGACCAGTGTTGACCTATGGTAGTGAAGCATGGACACTAAAAAAACAACATGAAAGCAGAATAACGGCTTGTGAAATGAGATTCATGCGCAGAATAGCGGGTTACACCTGATGGGTTCGGAAAAGGAACACCGATATCTTAAAAGAATTTAAGACTACGTCAATTTTGGAATATATTAAACAGTGCCAAGTAAATTGAAAACACCATCTTGAAAGAATGAGTTCAAATCGGATCCCCAAAGCTGTTTATAATTATATACCAAGAGGACGAAGATCACTGGGCCGTCCTATGAAACGCTGGAGGGAAAATTTTCTATAGGATCGTAACAGGCTTTGGCCTAATACTTGGAAGGAAGAAGAAGAAGAAGAATCCTCTTAGTGGTCGAACTAGATTCTTTCAATATGCAATTATGAGGATTGACTTCTCGGGATGACTAATTACATATGCCCTAAGGATATATACGCCTTCATAATCTCTAGTCCCGGCTAGTCGCATCGTACTGTCTGTAACAAACATTGCATAGGCAATAATAACTATGATTAATAGTAATTTGGGGAACCGAAAGTACATCCAGAAATGTGAAGTACTTATGATTACAGTGTAAATAAATTATTATTATTTATAAGAAACTAGCTAATACCCGGCGTGCGCTGCTAATCCTAAATAAATGTTAACGTGTTTTTATCACCAGTCTTGAACTTGCCCGGGAATCTGCTTATCCCGATATTCTTGGCATCAATGAAAGACAAAAATGGTTGTTGTGAGTTATCCGTAAAAGATAAACATATGCTGTCGCGGACGTTTTGTAGAGATTTTTGAGACAATTCCGTGTACATTAATTTGGTGTATTTGTTATGGTTTAGGCAGCGTAAGCCATTTAAGTGACAAAGTAGGGACTTTGTTTCACGTTTTTCACTACAAAGAGTGATTTTTATGGGTGAAGTGGTTGAAATTGCAGCTCTCTTATAGCCTATGTTCATCCCCGGATTCTCCTGAACATTTTTCAGAAAGTCCCATCACAATCGGATGAACGGTATGGCAAAGCACGCTTACGGGGAATCTACTTATCCCGATCTTCTTGGAATCAATGAAAGAAAAATGGTCATTGTGAGTTATCCGTAGAAGATAAACATATGCAATGCAGGACTTTTTTGTAGAGTTTTTTGAGATATTTTATTCTGTGTACATTAATTTAGTGTATTTGTTGTGGTTTAGGCAGCGTAAGCCATTTAAGCGTCAAAGTAGGGACTTTATTTCACGTTTTTTGCTACAAAGGTTGATTTTAGGGGTGAAGAGGTTGAGTATTACAACTCCCTTATAGATTATGTTCATCCCGGGAATCTCCTGAACATTTTACAAAAAAAACATCAAAATCGGATCAATGGTATACGAAGAGAAAAAAAACCAACAAACCTACAAACAAACGAACATTGATTTTTATATATTAGATTACATAAAAGGTTCAACAGAGGTAAAAAATAAACATAACAAGCAGAAGAAAGAAAACTAATTTTCCATACTAGAAGATATAATTTTATCTGGATCGGAAGTTTGGATAATGACACAACACGCCAACAGAATATCTGCAGTTGAAATGGATTTTTTAAGAAGAGCTGCCAGAAAATATCGACTGGAAGAAATTAGAAATGCATAAATTACAAAATAGATAAATGCAGAAAGAAGTATAATTGATGAGATTCAACACAGAAGACTAAATTTGTATGGACACCTAAGAAGAATGCAGGATGCTAGACTACCAAAGGCCGTCCACACATCAAATATTGAAAGAAGGAGCAGAAAAGGAAGACCAAGAACAACCTGCGAAAAAATAACATTCAGCATTCAATGTGGACATTTAGTGTAACGGATTAAGACACAGAGGGCAGACAACGATGGAGAACTTTAATTAAGATAAATTTGTGAATGTGTATTACAAACTGATAATCTATTTTTATTTAATTAATGGATATGGATTTTCATCAAGCAAACGCCAACTCAATTGATTATTTGCTAATCTATAAGTCCGTAGTCATTTTGGTATTTTATAAAATTCATGTTAATTATGAAGATTGGTTGCATTAATTCCCTCAGGGGTCCTCATCTAGGGGATATGTGGATGGCGACCACAAGGTGCCCAAGCTGAGCAAAACATTTCTTCCACTTACTTGTGTTTTGCACTCTTTTAACTTTACTATCTAACCTCTCTTGGTTAACTCTTGTTTTTTTCGACTCCGACGCTATTAGGGCATCCGAGGGCTAGGGAGTCTTTCCTTTCTTCCATTCTTCTTTCCTTTATGTTCTTTTCTTCTCCAGAAAAGCCTGACCAGAGGCTATAAGATTGCAACCCCATCACTGGTCTTGCCTTCCTTTGGCCAGCAACCAATCGAAGGGACTATTATTATGCTTTCAAGTCTTATACGAGAATTACCCGGAAGGATCAAAACGCTGGAGGGAAAATTTTCTATAGGATCGTAACAGGCCTTGGCCTAACACTTGGAAGGAAGAAGAAGAAGAATAATAATAATAATGATAATAATAATAGTAATTATTATTATTGTTATATTATTATTAATATTAATATTAATATTATTATTATTATTATTATTAACTCACTGGCTCTATCGAACCAATAGGTCCATGGCAGCGCGGACATCTCTATCCTGAGCTAATGTGTTTCGATCATTCCCTGTATAATCTACTTCCCTCAAATCATAGTTAATGTTGTTCTCCCACCTCATTCTGTGTCTACCAACTGGGCGTTTTCCCTCTGGTTTTCCTACAAGAAACTTCCATGCATGTCCTTCATTCCCCATCCGTGCAACATGTCCTGCCCATCGCAATCTACGAGACTTAACTGTTCTTATTATATCTGGCTTCCTATAAAGATCATGCAGTTCACAGTTATGAAGTCTTCTCCACTCATCTGTCTGTTGATCTCTGTTTGGCCCAAACATTTTCCTAAGAACTTTATTGTTAAATACTCGTAATCTCATTTCCTTCCTTGAAGTAAGAGTCGATGTTTCGCATCCGTATAACGCCCGAACTGTTCTTATTGAATCTGACCTCACCCAAAGATGATGTAGGTAACTGCTATTTAGATTTCTCCATACGGGTATCTGTTTGTCTCTCTGGTGTACCTGATTGCCTTTAAGGGTCGGTTTCACCAACAGAGGTAATTGTAGTACGCCAGTTTAAGCTATGCATTATGCACGGGGAAAACTGGCGTAATACAGTTACCTCTGTTGGTGAAACCGACCCTTAGTCAAACAAATTCTGTGACATCGCTAGTTTTTTTATAGAATTACGTCAGAAATACGATATAAAATTATTACAATTGAGGTTATGTACCAAAATGCTTTAAATAATAATGTAGTACCTTTTTTTATCCGTCTTTCTCAATTAGAATTGATTTTTATTCAAATAAACTTCGTTAAATTATGATATCATGAAAGCCTTTCAAAAACATGTTTCATCTTCGAAAGACCTTCATGATTCAATAATTTAACGAAGTTTTTTAAAATAAAAACAGTTCTAATTGAGGAAGACGGATAAAAAAAGGTAGTATATTATTATTTGAAACATTTTGATATAAAATTTGTAAGAGAAAATTACTGTTCTCTTATTCGTATTATACTGAATTAAAATGTTATTTTTTCTTTACTTTCTATAAAATATTCATGTTTAAAATGTAATTATTGAAACTTCTTTTAAAAATAGATTGTATGCGTATTACTTTTGAAAGAATTTAAAATTAATAAATGGTATACAATAAAACTTGTTCAAAGAGGAATCGCATGGGACCAATATTTATTTTCACATTAGACAAGATTCCGCATTATAAAAAAAAACAAAAATTATTAAGCAATCTTAGATTATAGAGCACCGTATATGTCTTTTCATGTACCTTTGATTAATTGCAGTTCTGCTGCTGTTGGGAAGTAAAGAATAGTATGTACGAGCTACTTCGATGGAAAAACAGAGCCGTTTCGTCAGCGTTAAAAATATTTCTTAGGTGCGTGTCTCGAAATTATAGCATGCAGTTTCGATTTCCGATCACTAACTATATTTTCGTCCACATCCTTTGATTCCCCGCAAATTTCATTCGCCACTATATTGTGTCGTCTTTTAAAACTGTCCAAAACTAAGCTGAAGATGCCCTGAAATAGTTATTCCCTGGGGATATATCATTCGGAAATTTGGTGATTTCTTGATCGCGGACTTGTAAAACACTCCAACACCTCGTTGATATTTTTCTCTTCATTTCGCCATTTCCTTGTGTCCATTAATTCATTATTTTTTCTTTGTGTTTTAGAATCTCATAAACTTGGGTATTTCCACATTTTAATCTAGTCATTATTTTGCGTACTGAGAGTTTGTTTTTCTTTATATTCAATCGCTTTCACTTTTTCGTTTAATGATAATTATACATGCGATTTAGCCATCTGTATTCCGTAAATTCAGAAGCTACCTGTGAAAGATACGTACACAATCGGTCTCAAATCTTAAACTAATTTAAGATTTTACAGTGCACTGGTTATTTGTAAGACAGATGTCACACGCCAAATATTTCTTAAACGAAACTGTGTTTCGCAAAACGGGTATGCAGTGAGGCCGAAAAGAAATTCCAAATGCAGGTAGAAACTCTACTTCACCCGGTGGCAGGAAACATCACTTATTGTTAATTCGCCTAATGGGAATTCAATGAAGTGGAAACTAATTTATTTCTCTATCTTTCCGCCTTATAAACATTGTTTTATGAATTCTGTAGAAATATCCTTCCGTTTCCGCGTTGGACAGATTCCGTTTTATACAAAATAAATACACGTAAAATTACTATTATTTTGCCGGGACCAATAAATTTGTTCACATTGGACAGATCTCCGCATTATTCACGATCCGGATTAAACAAGTTTTACTGTATAAATAGAATCAACAGTTTAGCTAGCAGATTGGCTCTGTTCATTAGCATATGGGGACATACAGTGAATTAAATTTACAAGATTAGAATGGATTTCACGTCTCTAAATAAAAGGCGCATTCAGTGTGTGACATGTTGATGCATGGCTGGAGTCCGTTTCTGACATGCAAGCTTGCATGAACAGTAAAAACAAGTGCAGGCGACTAATTAATAAGTATGATGTTAGTTATGAAACAATACAAATACAAAGAAATGGCTGCCATGTGTCAAAAATATAATATCCTTCAATTAACAAATTGCTAGTAATTATCCTAGCATTAAAATTATTAATCATTAGTTGGTATAACGATTACTGTTTTCAAGGAAATTGCCGATATACTGTAGAAAACCCATATGGCATTTAAAATAGAATTTTTGGAATTTTATATTAATTCTTGGGAGTTTTTAATATCAACACGTAAGTGCCTACAAATGAAAATGTAAGAGGCAAAAGTCATACCGTATTTTACGACTATAAGACGCACTTTTTTCTTCGAAAAATTGCCTCCAAAATTCAGGTGCGTCTTATACTCGAAATTAATATATAAATGTCCAGTGTTTGTCTTAAAATTCCCGCCAGTCTTAAAAGTGGCCATATATTCGATGCCGCGGGAATTATCTCTATCTGGCAACATTGGATTCAACTGGCAGTAGCAGTGCACCGATGCGACGAACATGAGTTGCGGGGATTCACAAGCATGCTAACACTGTCTCCCTCTCGCCCAGTCATAAAAAACCCAGAACACTGTCTAGGCTATGATGCGTCATTGCAGTCTACGATGCCAGTGAACTTGAACAAATGGATGATAGATGAAACCCAACATGAATGAATGCCGAAGGAAGTTTTAAAACGGCATACAATCAAACAAGCGTGTCAGTGGATAAAAAAACTCGTGGTCTAGAGTGAGAAAAGACATTGTTAAATATTGTAAGAACTGCGGCGTAAGTAACGCTCTTGATGGCAGTGATGACCAACTTATAGTAGTAGTGATGAAATTTATTTATTATTTTTTTCGAAAGAAAGAAAATACATTTGCATATACATTTCGCACGGGCCTGCTTGGCCGTACGTGCATTATTTTCAATGAATAAAAATAAAATAAATATAAGAATATATATACCTACATGGCTGCACACCTACATAAAAAAAGAAAGAGAAAACAATATATATATATATATATATATATATATATATATATATATAATCTATGTCTACACTCCATACACAATAATACACAAATACTCTCATCCATGAAAATATCATGTGTATAAATACAAAAAGTCTCATTTTGTGTATTAATATAAACAGAAATTGCTACAAAACAAAATTTTAAAAAAGAGAAAAAACACACACAAAATACCCATATACACCCCACACACGAATGCGCTATCATACCCCCGACCATCTTATATATGAAGAGAACAACGATGATGACAAAGAGGAGAAAGAAGAAGAAGAAGAATAAAGTTAAAATGACGATTTTAAGGAATTTTAAAGAGCTGAACGGTTCTATAAACTAAGATTTTTTTAGTCAGGCTTTGCAATCTAATAATAAAAATATTTTTTTTTTAAATTGCTTAAAAATTAAGGTACGTCTTATAGTACGTAGCGTCTTATAGTACGTAGCGTCTTATAGTCCGTAAAATACGGTAAATTGTTCTCTATTGTACAGTTGTATAATCACTAATATGCTACAGCCAAGCAGGGGTCCATACTGTGCCCGATTATGTTAAGACATAAAGCTAAACTTTACAACATGTGATAGACCTTTTTTAATTCCTTCATAAACTCCTGTCAAAAATTATTCTTAGGGTTTTATTTTTCAAATTATTTCCCACCATTTACAATGATTTTTACATTTTTCTAACGATTATTTCAATATATTTTTCTATGATATTTAACTACATTCGATTCATGAAGATGTGGCAATAATATTGATTTTATTGAATATTCTATGCAACAACAAAACATGTTCCAGTGTAGCCAACATAGTTTATGTACTAATTAACTGTACACATATACTTCAAGATTTCAGAACTTAGGATTTATTTTTGGTCATTGCATTCTTTCACAGGTTAGAGTATTTAAATTACGTTAGGTTAGCTTTTAGGTTGGTATTTCACGGGTTAGAATACTTACATTATGTTAGGTTAGCTTTTAGGTTGGTATTTCACGGGTTAGAGTACTTAAATTGTGTTAGGTTAGCTTTTAGGTTGGTATTTCACGGGTTAGAGTACTTACATTGTGTTAGGTTAGCTTTTAGGTTGGTATTTCACGGGTTAGAGTACTTAAATTGTGTTAGGTTAGCTTTTAGGTTGGTATTTCACGGGTTAGAGTATTTACATTGTGTTAGGTTAGCTTTTAGGTTGGTATTTCACGGGTTAGAGTACTTTTTATGGAAAAAAAATTCAATTTAAAACTTTTCTTTAATTTTTTAATTATTAATTAATTTTTTTTAGTTTAGTTTAAAATAGATAGGGCTAAGCTTGTCTATATTTTATAAAATTGTGTTAGGTTAGCTTTTAGGTTGGTATTTCACGGGTTAGAGTACTTAAATTGTGTTAGGTTAGCTTTTCGGTTCTTTAAATATCGTGTATATGTTGGCTACATCCCGTGATTCCATAGTAAAAACAGCTTCACGTTTGTTGGCGCATGCGCATGGTGTTTGATTGGAACTTAAAACATTTTTCGCATCACATGTTGTAAAATATTTCCAGACATCATTCCTTGGTGCAGAGCTACAGGACTTGCGCAGGTTCGAATCCTCATGGGACCGGTATCGAGGGGTAGCTACAATAAGTATAGGCTCTGGAATTGTAAAATCAGCTATAACGACTGGGGTCCTCTCATGTTGACCACATGACACCCCTATACTGCCCTGATAATCCCGACCCCGTAATTGTCATATATGATTGTGAGGCCAGTTTCCGGTTGGTAGGCCAGGAGCTTCTAGACATATCGCGACATTGAGAATTTTTTACAGCCGAATACCTTTTGGTTGCTTTGTTTGTCTTAGTGTTCACTCTAACAATCAGACATTAATTAAAACCAGTGATCGCCCAGCGGTCGAAATTCGACCACAATCCATTAAAATTTTAAGTTTGTCACAAATACGCCATTATGCATTAATTTTCTATTTATTTTAAAAATACGAACGATAGGAAATATGTGGTATACCTTTCCTAAGCTATATTTCTTCTTCTTCCTTCCAAGTATTAGGCCAAGGCCTGTTACGATCCTATAGAAAATTTTCCCTTATGGGAAATTCTCGTATAAGACTTGAAAGCATAATAATAGTCCCTTCGATTGGTTGCTGGCCAAAGGAAGGCAAGACCAGTGATGGGGCTGCCATCTTATAGCCTCTGGTCAGGCTTTTCTGGAGAAGAAAAGAAAATAAAGGAAAGACAAAATGGAAAAAAGGAAGGACTCCCTAGCCCTCGGATGCCCTAATAGCGTTGGGATCGAAAAAACAAGAGTTAACCAAGAGAGGTTAGATAGTAAAGTTAAAAGAGTGCAAAACACAAGTAAGTGGAAGAAATGTTTTGCACAGCTTGGGCACCTTGTGGTCGCCATCCACATATCCCCTAGATGAGGACCCCTGAGGGGCCTAAGCTATATTTAAAAAACAATAACGCGTCATTTGACATTTGTATACTATTTATACTATTTAAATTTGCATTTGGCCTATTATTATGTGTACGGGAATATATATCCCTTCCTCTTTGTCTCTCACTCCAACCCGTCAATGTTCTATGTCGAGGCATAATGGAAGTAGGTGCGAATATCTAAATATTAAAAAAAATGTAATGAAATTACTGAAACCAAGATTAGACGGGGTTTAATTTAAATTTAAATAATAAAATGTACTCACTTTTTTAAAACCAGTAATAATAAAGTCAATTCACATTGCTGCTGCACAATTTTCCTTTTGCAACAATGCATTTCAGTATCAACGTAAACAAATGAATGAGTAATACACATTAATTCGTTAGAGCCAATTTATTTTATTTTGTTTAATTTAATTTATTTGTAACACATATTATACATAAATTTTATTTTTCTGCACTCCTTCCCTATATGAAGTTTAATTATGCCAAAAATCACACTCCTCCGTGCGCGCAATGTGCTTAAAAAAGGGTACAAAGTTTTTTCTTCACGTATTAATATATAGATATATTAAACGATAACATTACCCATACCTCTAATACTTTAATATTTATTGTTTGGTTATTCACTAATAAACCGAGAAAATTAACAAAAAGATTTGAAAAATTGAATAAACCATATTTTCAACACGATAATTATGAGAAAACATACAATCATGGAAACTAACTAATTGGCACTATTAAAACCGTAGGTTCATGGCCGCACGGAGATAAGCTCTCCATACATCCCTATTCTGAGGATAGTTCTCCAATCATCCCCTGTATAATTTACATCCCTCAAATCATGGTGAATGCTATTCTGCCACCTCATTCTTTGTCTACAAACTGGGCTTTTCCCTCTGGTTTTCCTACAAGAAGCTACCATCTTTCTTTCGTGCCACGTGTCCTGCCTATAGCAGTCTATGAGACTGAACTGTTCTTATTATATCTGGCTTCCTATAAAGACCATGTAGTTCACTATTAAATAGTATTCTCCATTCACCTGTGTGTTCATCTCTCTTTGGTCCAAAAGTAGCCCTAAGAACTTTATTCCCAAATATTCCCTTAAAGTAAGAGTCCATCTTAGAAACATATCACCGATTTGATATACTCAACTCGCATTAGGTTGGGAACACAAAATGTAAACCAAAATAATCGGAAAAATTATTGAAGGATAATGGACTAGAAAAAAAGTTAACAACTTAAGGTCATTATTAATATATCCTTTTGCGCTACAGTAATCTATATCTTTTCGTATCTCTTTGTTTTAATACTTCTCATCCTTATATTTTATACCATCCATTTTTAAATACCCTGTAACGTCCGTATGACAAAGAAAGTGGTCAAAATAATTGACGTAATTAGTGTCTGATTTAAGAAATGTAGGGTCGTAGTTGTGTGAATCCCGCTTGGAGTTGGCTAACAAGAAATTCTTGTTGGAATTCGAAGTCATTGTTACCGCGCGTTCTTGCTGTAATGGAGAAGAGAAGATCGTTAATAATTAATAAATCAAGTATGACAAGCAGCTTGATTGATTACCCATACTGATGTTCAAGTGGAAAACCATATTACTTCACTTAACCTTTACTTCCGTAACTCTGTTTTTTATTCCACTTCCCCCATTTATATTTTTCAAGGTCTATTATATTAAGTAACAGGGCTCGTTTTGAGATCATTATCATCAGGTCCTGATTTTGTTGAGTCTTTTCTCAGTTGAGACACCGTACATAGGCCTACGAGCACAGTAAAAACTCCTTCTTCACGGGGAATAGGTTCCGCAAATATGCCGCGAATACAGAAAACACGAATATAGAAAGGTATTTTATATGGGTACTAGAAGTCCCGGCCACGCGTTGCTGTGGCTAAGGTACACGTTAAAAATTTAAATTAAGTTGCTCTCTTTCAGCCAGATTACTTAAAACTAATACTTGCACACGAAATTAATAATATTGAAAATAAAATAAACACTGAACACACTTAAATTATGAAATAATCAATATTTGTAGTTCAATTGAAATTCGCGGTTGCAACAAAAAGCACAGCCATCTGGATCTCTCTTTGTTAAATAATAAACCAATTACCTTACCAAATTACCTTACACCGCCATCTGTTAGAATCGTATGGAACTCACAGATAATAATTACACCGCCATCTGTTAGAATTGTATGGAACTCACAGATAATTATAACACTTTGTTAAATAATAAACAAATAATTTGCAATAAAAAATAATGCGACTATAAATTTAGTTATAAACTACCCTAAGTCTCAAGTTGGATCAAACTGCACACAGTGTGCAAACTTTTATTAAAATCGGTTCAGTAGTTTACGATTCCATCGCGGGAAAACAACGTGACACGAAATTTTTATATATTAGGATATAGAGAATACATTCCAAGGTTCCATAATAAAATTTAAAAATATCAAAATAAAATCAATTAATGACAGATTTTGAACAATTTATATTAATTATTACTGTAGGGTTTAAACAAGGGCTGTTGTATAAGGTGTTTCAATTCAGATTGATATTCAGCTGAAAATTCAGCGATAGAATTCCTTATTTTGTCTTCGGATGTTTTTATGAATCGTACAGTTGATTCATTAACATTAAAACAGCGTGATATAGATACAAACTACTCGCCAACACGTAAACGGTCAAACATTTATATTTTTACTTTAAGCGGCAACATATTTAACACTTTCTCTCTCTCTCTCTCTCCTCCTCTCTCTCTCTCTCTCTCTCTCTCTCTCTGTCTCTCTCTCTGTCTCTCTCTCTGTCTCTCTCTCTGTCTCTCTCTCTGTCTCTCTCTCTCTCTCTCTCTCTCCTCTCTGTCTCTCTCTCTCACTCTCTCTCTCCCTCTCCCTCTCTCTCGCTCTCTCTCTCTCTCTCCCTCCCTCTGCCTCTCTCTCTCTGTCTCTCTCTGCCTCTCTCTCTGTCTCTCTCTGTCTCTCTGCTCCTCTCTCTCTCTCTCTCTCCTCTCTCTCCCTCTCCTCTCTCTCTCTCTCTCTCTCTCTCTCTGTCTCTCTCTGTCTCTCTCTCTGTCTCTCTCTCTCTGTCTCTCTCTCTGTCTCTCTCTCTCTCTCTCTCTCTGTCTCTCTCTCTGTCTCTCTCTCTGTCTCTCTCTCTCTCTCTCTCTTTTTTGTCCCTTTCTTACAATACCCACATCACCTGGGCCTTACAGGGACACAACATATCGGCAAAAGAAATTTAACTCTGGATCACACAACATTTGTTTTTACTCGTAACACAAAATGACTTGGAGGACCTCCCTGAATATTGATCAGTTTAATGCCACCTCCAAAACCATTATTAAAGAGAAGGCACTCCATTCACTTCTTCCATACTAAACAAAACGAATAAGATATAGATGATTTTAATGATCGCATGATGTTAGAGAATCATTTGGGTTTTAAAGTTTCCCGACATTTGTCTAAGAGGTGAGGAAAAACCATAAAAAAATCTCACCCAGGAAGTTTTCCTCCCGACCAGGGACCGAACCAAGACCCGCTGTATACGAGACAGGGAAATTCCCTTGAATTCACAGCGGTGGACTCTCTAAAAAAATAAATAAATAAAATATTTTCAGATGCTTTGCGTAAGTAGAGAATAAATTGTTACGGTCATCTTCTCAGAATGAAATCTAACGGATTGACCAAACAAATCTTTAATTTTTACCGTAACCTCAAAACAAAACCCAACTGGTTTAAAGAAACTGAAAAGACTTAATTGAATTAAAGATTACAAAAAATTATTTAATTGATGGAACAGCTGGATTATTTATTCAATATGAAAACATAAGGTTTCAAGATAACTCTAAACAAAAATCCAAACCTATTATTTCGGTAGAAGAGAGAAAGTCATCAGTAAGGGTAAATTTCACCAACACAGGTAACTGTATTACGCCAGTTTTCCCCCTGTATAATGCATAGCTTAAACTGGCGTAATACAGTTACCTCTGTTGGTGAAACTGACCCTAAGGGTCAATTCCACCAACAGAGGTAACTGTATTACGCCAGTTTTCCCCGTGTATAATACATAGCTTAAACTGACGTAATGCATAGCTTAAACTGGCGTAATACAGTTACCTCTGTTGGTGAAACCGACCCTAAGAATGAAAAAAATACTGGGCACTAAGAAAGGAACAACACAGAGAGAAAATTTGTTCTAACGTATAGCAAAGAGGGTAAAACGAAATATATATATATATATATATATATATATATATATAATTTTTAAATTTATGCTTAAATAAATTCAGAGAAAGTTATGAATATAAGTTTTCATCTTTTAATTAATTATCTCAAGTTGGTAACGACGCCTGACACGGGAAAGAGCAAAGAGTGTACATATGCTAACTTTGAACCCTCTGTCAAGTTTTCTATATACACAGTACTTAAGGAAATTAAATGGATGTGTTGAATTACTGTCTCTTACAGTATGCACTTAAATGTAATATACGTTACTAATCAAGAGTTTTAAAAATGTTAACAAGTTTTGAAACATGGGGATGCCATTTCATGAGATGCGTTTGATTTCCTATGAATTAATCATATGTAATTCCACGACTGATTTCCAATTTATCTAGAGGATTTGTAAATCAAGAGTGGCGTTTGTTAGGATTATTTAACGAACAAAATTAAGCTGTTTACTCAAAAGTCATTATTTAATTATAGTTACCGATATTTTAAAATATTTATATATTTAATGTAAACGGCGAAGTTTGGATACAAACCAGAAATGTGAGGTTATGTACATTCACTACAACATGAACATATTTTTATTGCCAAATAGGATTACAATATTGTAACAATGTACCCTAGTGGATAAATAATTAAATATCAAACTATATATTATAATAAACATTATAGGTTATTAATTATTTTTTTAGTAAACAACTCGGTAAAATCAAGGAATTTGTTCATTATTTGCTATATGCAATGTATTTGTTGGAGAAAAGTAATGCTCTGAACTGTTCAGAATATTAAAAAGGAGGAGCTTTCTTTATCACAAAAGCAGGAGCTGATAAAGACAAATCGACAAAGAGCGAGGTGTATTACCACTGTCATTGGTTGTAGAACAAAACTCATTGAAACGTGATTGGTCATTGACTATCATTTGTGGCATGAGTTAAAATTGTTAATAAATTTTCAGGATTTTCTCACAATTTTAAAAACAATATGCCAACTATTACTCGAACATACAGTTAATTCGATGAATATTCTATCATTCAGCTCTTAACTGTTTTACACCATTCTGAAACGGGTTATAAAAAACTAATATTAATTACTTCAAAATAATTTACTAAATTATAAAACTGTGTACAATGAAAGGAAAATAATCTTCTTTGTTGCATTAAAAATAAAAAGTAAATAATCTACCGTTTTTTGTATTAATGTACCATACGTACAGCGAGGTTCTCTCGACTCACGGCCACTAGCGTGGACACTGCGTGGGCAGCTTGTGTTGATGACTCAATGCTTGCAGTCACTTATCCCACTATCGGCAGCAGATCGAGTGAAACTCACTGTATTAACAATTCCCAAAAATAGATGTACAGGGTATATCAGAATACATATTACCGTATAGACTTTTAGGGGTTGTAGAGGGGACTTAGTAGATAAAGATTTGAGAAGGAACCCGTGTCCGGAAATCTACCATTTCGATGTAAAGAAGTTTGAAGATCGAAACACGATGGGCTGATACCGTGTCTTGTGTTTCAGAATAATTATTACAGACTTCAAGGGGTTGTATTACACCTATAGAGTCGGAGGAAGATCTTGCACGAGATCTGACGGCGCAGAAATTATTGAGCACACACCAGGTCTTGTAGGGCCTGTGTATGAAAACATGCATCACAGGTACACTTGGTGCAAGGAACAACAGTGTCGCCAGGTGGAACCACACTTGTAGGACAAACCCTATAAATCTGTAACACTTATTCTGAAACACGAGACACACGATATCAGCCCATTGTGTTTCGATTTTCAAACATATACCAAAAGGGTACGTTTCAGGACATGTGTTCCTTATCACATTTTTAACTAACTAACTCCCCTCTGCAACTCCTAAAAGTCTGTAATACTTATTCTGAAACACTCTGTGTGTGTGTATATATATATATATATATATATATATATATATATATAGAAGAATTTTTGGGTAATTTGGATCCCTGTTTTGATTTTTCTTCTTTTAATTAAGGGATTAGAGTTTTGTTTAATTACAGTGATTATCATTAGTGTTGTAACTATGAAATAGCATTGTTATTTTATTCAAGTATGGAAACATCTCCATAATTTATAAACTTTTTTACATTACAAGAAAGTTCCACTTTAACTACCATATTCGGACAAAGTGGACCTTAGCTTTTACTCTATTTTTTAACTTCATTTACTCTAATTAATTTATACGGAAGGCACAAATTAATCTGAAAATATTTATGACTGATCATAATTAAAAAGCATTGATGTTTATTTAATGTTTTTAAAAATTATTGTTGATTATAACATTCATACGTCATTCAACTGCAGAAAGCGACGGTCTTCGGGTTTAGTAAAATTACAAGGATATTAAATAAAATTAATTAAGTGAATGGTTTTTAGAGGTAGCATCCTCATTGGTAAAATATACGTATTCGTGTAAAGTGGGCACAGAGAGTCCACATTAACCGAATTCCTTTTGTTATGTTTTTTATTATTTTATACAGCCACCACGTCACATAATATCAAGCCAAACCCGTCAGTATATAAAAACAACATCTACACAATAAAATATATTTAGGAGTTATTCAACATTTTTAATATTCAATAGTAGAAATTAAGAATTGATTGTTAGCTTGAAAAACTTTTAAAATTATAATTTTCATAAATATCACAAATAAATCCTTCTTCGCACAAATAATAAAATAAACTAGCTTTGAACCCGTCAAAGTTGATGAGGGGAAGAAGTTAGAATATTTTCTGTTCGAGGGCAGCACCGATTAAAGAAGATACTAACAGGGTCCACTCAAACAGAAGGGTTCACATTATCCGAACTTCCCTAAATTTTTGTTTACTAAATAAAAACTGTTTTGTTTCAGTTAAGATACACATAGGAATTAACAATAACATATATAGTAATTTCGTGAGAATATTAATGCAACTGTATTTTATCGCCATATTGCCATAAATAATATTAAACTTATTCTTCTTCCTTCCTTCCAAATATTAGGCCAAGGCCTGTTACGATCCTATAGAAAATTTTCCCTCCAGCGTTTCATACGACGGCCCAGAGATCTTCGTCCTCTTGGTATATAATTATAAACAGCTTTGGGGATCCGATTTGAACTCATTCTTTCAAGTTGGTGTTTCCAATTTAGTTGGTACTGTTTAATATATTCCGAAATTGACGTAGTCTTAAATTCTTTTAAGATATCGGTGTTCCTTTTCCGATCCCTTCAGGTGTAACCCGCTATTCAGCGCATGAATCTCATTTCACAAGCCGTTATTCTGCTTTCATGTTGTCTTTTTAGTGCCCATGCTTCACTACCATAGGTCAACACTGGTCTAGCCAAAGTGCTATATAAACATACTCTGGTGTTCTTTTGTACAAGGGATGGTTTCATAACTTGATTAATAATTCCCAAACTTTTATTATAACTAGTAATTTTTTCAGGAATATCCTTTTCATCCCAGATAAAGAGATAATATCCAATATATTTAAATTGATCAGATCTCTCTAAAATTTTATTCTGGAGACAGATTTTACTTTGTATTGGGTCCTTCCCTTGAAATGCCATAATTTTAATTTTGTTAATTTATATTTCCATATTAAATTTAGCAGCTTTTTTGTAAATTATAAATTGATCGTTGCAAATCATTTTCGGCAAGTGCCAGAAGCGCTAAATCGTCTGCAAAAAGAGTAGCATCGAGTTTGAGGTTCCTATTGATGGTAACTAACTAATCTAACTCACTGGTACTATGGAACCCAGGAGTTCATGGCCGCGCAGAAAAAAAGCTCCCCATACGCATTATCCTGAGCTAATGTTTTCGAATAATCCCTCTATAATTAACCTTGGTGGTTGAAGTTCTTAAAATAGGCCTATTCTACTATTATGATCTTGAAGATAATTACAAGACAACACTTCAAGGTCACGAACGCAGTCTCTGGCGAAACGTTGGGGAACTACAAGCCTCAAAACCACGGCCAAAAGTCCGAAAATCTTCTTCAAGTTCTTCATACTAACTCCGGTTGTAGAAGTATTGTAATATTTCCTTTCAGTAGACGAACTTGAAAACACTGTATTTACATGTGTTCGCTATTTTTCCAGGTTCTAGTAACTTATCAGTTATAAAATAGGTCGGAGATTCAGGACTTATAAAATGCCTATATGAGACCTTTAAAAATACCTAAAAACTGGAACGAGGACAAAAAAAGTGTTGCAGTTGCTAACGAGTGGATAAAGACAACTTCGCTGCCTTCACCATTTACTCGAGGTAATTTTCATTAAGTGGCAACTTATTAGAAAATTTTAAGTCGAAATACGATAGTTTAGGTGACTCGTAGGCTAGTGGTTAAAAATAACGGGATATTTTGTGAGGGTTCAATAGTTTCTCGCAGAACAAACGTGTTTGGAATGTGAAAAATCTTTAGAAAGTAAAACTAGACAGTTTTTTAAAAAGTTGGAATTGAGGCTAGACTCTGCGGATTGTCTAATTATACAAATGGTGTAAATGTAACCTAAAGAAGGTAAAATTGTAAAAAAAAACACGTTAAGACGTAGAAAATGTTTAAAAAAAAAGGAACGATAAGCCAAAAAAATGGAAAAGTGCAAAAAAGACAAATAAAACCCACCATTTTCTGTCCTATAATTAACCAGAACGTATATATATATATATATATATATATATATATATAAGTGTGTTGCAAGCAAACACCAACAACGGAGGTGAGATGGTATATTGAGATATGTTTATAATTTTTAATAAGGTATCAATGTCCGGAAATGATACGTTTTCACGTTATGAGTAGCTAACTTCTCAAGATTTTCGTTAGTTGGATTTCAAGACTTAGTACTTGACAATACTGTCACAGTCACATCAAGTTTTCAAAATATTCACCTCCCATCTCATTGCAGAGCATAAATCGGCGGTGTAGTGATTGGCGCACACGTTCAAATACGCCTGGCCTCGTTTGAATTGTTTCTATAGCAGCGTGGAATCAGGCTATAAGATCCATACGTGAATCTACTGAAGTCTGATAAACAGACGTTTCATGTCGCCCCACAAAAAGTAGTCGAGAGGGTTAAGATCGGGTGATCTCGGAGGCCATGAGACTGTCCCCTCGACCTGAATACGTGGTATCCAAATGTCTCCTCACATTGGCATGGACATGAGAGCTGGAACTCCGTCGTGTTGCAGCTACATTCCTTTTCGAAGCCACGTATCATAGGTTCTGTACTTGTGAGGTGTTGTCAAGTAATGAGTCTTCAAATCTTTCGAACTAACACTGATCTTGCGACATAATTAACTAGTCATAGTGTGAAAACGCATCATTTCCGGACATTGGTACCTTATTAAAAAATTATCAACATATCTCAATATACTACCTTACCTCCGTTGTTGTGTTTTTTTTGTAACACCCTGTATATGTATTATGTTGGGCCTTGTCTTCAGGCATAAAATAAAAATAATGATTTTTCCACTGCTTCCGATCCCTAGTTATTACGAATTTACTCACATGCGAAAGCAATTCGTAGGTTCCATCTGTGCGTGTTATACACATATCCTGTGTTGCATATGTTCGTCTTTTTTTTTTTTTACATGTTCGCTGATTTTAATAAACATTACATAAAAACTGTTGATAAAATATATCGTAATACTGTAACTTATTTTTGTATTGTAAGCCTATATTTTCCCTTTACAGAGATTTAGGCGCTCTCCCCTTACAGGGAATAATTTGAACCATACTAATTTAGTTACACTTGTTTTCGTACATATGTCATTTTGAGTGGTCCGTGGTCAGCGTTTCGCCTCATACTGACATCTAGGAAACCAAGGTAGTACTAGGACGAGAAAATTCAGTAAATTTTGCTTAGAGGCCTTTTCATTTAGGCTTAAGAATTTTTACGAGTCTGAAAATCTTAAGACTCGGTACCCACGGCTTAAAGTCCCTCCCATAGAACTTGCCCCTTGGATTTTTCCGTCCTAACAAATCCATCGACGCCGGCCGGGTTTGAACCCGCGACCCTCGGGACCAGAGGCAAGGAGCATAACCACTAGTCCACCGCGGCCGACTGCTGTAACTTAACTCAGCATTTTAATTATTGTTAGAAATAATACGAAAAATGTACCCATCAGATTGGCAAGTCTCGCAATTTGAACGCCAGCGCCAGTACCTATGCCTGAGTGAACTCGCTCATTTTCTTGATTGTTTGTAAGTTGAAAGTAAACATAGAGAATATGATTACGTAGTGGACGCATAACTTTTTTATGGGTGATGCCATTTCCGACTGATGTTTTCTCAATTCCCTGGGAAAGTGAAATTGGATGTTTGATTCTGACATCCGTGTATGTTTATTCATACAACTCAATTAGCAAACTAATTAAAATTGCGCTTATCGTGCGTATATTTAATGAATTGAATTAAATTAAATTCGTTGTATGTATGATTAATAAAAATCAAATTATCCCAGAGAAACGTATATTTAGCTTAATAAAATTTTTATTGTACATTTTCCATGGCACATGATGAGAGTTTACTAACAGAAAACACTTGTTATAGTTAAAAGTCATCATCATCTGCATTCATGGATTAGGTCTGTTGACCCGTTCCGACTTCAGCCCATCTCTTTCTAGGTCTGCCCACATCTCGGGTGCCTTTAGGTTTGTATTTTGTTGTGGAATGCAGGCTTTCACGGCCAGTAATCATGGTATTAAAATATTCCGGGCTATGTGGCCGTGGTCTATAACTGGTGTTTCTTCCAGACGTTTCTCCCTCAACTGCGGAGGGCTTCTTCAGTGGCGAGCGCTTCCAGCTGTTGTTTCCATGTCGTAGACTCGACTCCTCGAGTTTACGACAGGGAAACAACAGCTGGAAGCGCTCGCCACTGAAGATGCCCTCCGCAGTCGAGTTTACGACAGGGAAACAACAGCTGGAAGCGCTCGCCACTGAAGATGCCCTCCGCAGTTGAGGGAGAAACGTCTGGAAGAAACGCCAGTTATAGACCACGGCCACATAGCCCGGAATCTTTTAATACCATTTGTATTTTGTTATTTGTTTTGGATATCTATCTTCATTCATTCTGTCTATGTGTTGTTTAAGTATAGTTTAAAAGTAAAAATTAATATGTAGATTCAGAGAGACTAAGATTATTATCAAGCTCGCCTCTGTTTACTAGGTTCACGGATTCTCGGTCGGACTCGGTGAGTTTTTTAAGACGTAAAAATCTTGAATATGGCTTCCTTTGGATGGGAATTAAAGCGGTGAGTTCCTTGTTGTATATTTACGGATTGCAAGATCCTAAAGACTGAAATAAGTGGTCTATGAGCAAACTTAATCGATCCTTTCAAGCCCAACCTTGAATTGGGTAGCGTAAGATCTGGCATTAAATACAATAATGATTACACTGGTCAACATGATTTTCGTCTCATGAGTAACAATAGTTGTACTTAATGCAGTTTGTTTATCGTGTTATAAAATATGTATTCGGAATTTCTCCATCGCCCAGTTTTTTTTTTTCAATTTCAATTAATGGATTTAAATAATTACTTTTTTAATAACGTTTTTTCGTCCATTTGTCCATTGTAAAATAAAACGGGGAACACTTTCATAATTTTTTTCAATTTCAATTAATGGATTTAAATAATTACTTTTTTAATAACGTTTTTTCGTCCATTTGTCCATTGTAAAATAAAACGGGGAACACTTTCATCAAATGATTTCAGCTATGAAAAAAATATGTCAAGGCAAATGGAATCCTAATATGCTGGCCGATTATTGTTGGACCATCAAGAGAGATGCTCCACAGGCGAAATATAGCAGAACATCGTCATTTCTTACTTTCTAGGTGAGTCCGAATGTTCGATATTGTGTAGTTACGAATATAGAAAATATTAAAGTGTTTGAAATTATAAAAACCTGTCTCTCGGAAACTTTGCGTGATGGAGAAAAACTTATATCATATTTGAATTCATGAGAAAAAATACTATCAGAATCACATATTTTTCTTTCTGAGACAAAAAAAAATTATTTTTTGTTGCTCAGTGTTATCTAATAACTAATATCTTCTTCACTTCCTGGTTTAGGCATTGATTGCCTGTTCCGTCTTCTCTAATAGATCTAAGAACATCTCTTCCGAGTACGTCCGATATGTCTTCTTCCTCTCGGAAAATAATGTAAGATTTTCTTTGGCAATCTACTCTCTTCCATTCTTTCTACACGTTCTTTCCGCTGTTTTTTGTTATTAGATATATTTTCTTTTGTGTAGTTGATCTGCAGTTCTTCAAGAATATAATGTTTTTTATCTGCCCCATTCTAGTACAACTAATATATTTGAATTAAAACATAAAGTGCAGCTAGTCAAGTTTGAACACTACGTGTTTCTTCCTTCATTCAGGATAGTTTTTAACAACTTAACCACGAATTTACTGGGTCACTCTTCCATTATTCAACAAACGTTGATGTTTCACCACATTTTCAGTGCTGGTAATCATTCAGTGGCTTGAAATACCATATATATATATATATATATATATATATATATATCCAGATTTCCTCTCGGATACTAGAACTGCAATAAAAATTATTAGGTTACCAGAACCGCATTTATCATAAATCATTCAGAACTGTCGTAAAATTAAAAAAAAACAATAAAATGCTAACATTAATGCAGTGGATTTCAGAAAACTATGAAATTTATATAAATGGCCTGGCAGAGTGTGTGACCAAGAAGGGACTATTGTTCTGTCCATTTATCTGAGGAAATTGTCATATCAGTCTGCCTACCTCTCAATAGTAACTATCATCATCATCATCATAGTACATTCACGAATTTAGGCCATTTGTTGACCTGTTTCGGCCTCAAGAGAAACACCATCCAGAAGTCTTTTGAGTGGACGTCCTGGTCTTCTTCTTCCTGCAGGTTGATATCTTAACATTTGTTTGGGTATTCTGTGATCTTCCATTCGATGAACATGTTGCATCCATCTTGACTTATAATCAGAAATTTTGTTTTCTAAAGATGCCATGTGTAATTCTTCTAAGATGTCTTCATTTTTTTTGTGATCTAGTAGTGTGTATCCTGCAGTCCTCCGAAGATATCTCATTTCAGCAGATCTAAGTCTCTGTATATCCTTCTGTTTCAACGTCCATACTTCGCTACCATACAAAAGAGTTGGAAGAGCCAGTGTTTTATACACTTTCAGTCTTGAATGCTTTTGGACTAACTGTGGCTTGAAGATAGAATTTATTAACCCTAAAATTCTTAAAAATTTAGATATTTTTGCATTTACATCCTTTTCTTCTTCATATGAGATATTGCATCCTAGATATGTAAAATTATTCACCTGCTCCAAAATGTTATTGTCCAGTACAATTTTACTTCTGACAGGATCTACACCTTGAAATGCCATAATTTTTGTTTTTTCTGTAGATATCTTTAATCCATATTCTTCTGTAATTTTGTTAAGTTCATACAGACCTTTCTGTAGATTATCTTCTTCGGAATTTGCTATTATTATTTGGTCATCTGCAAACAATATGGTGTTTAATTTTCTATTTTCTGATATTCTTATTCCAAATTTATATGTTTTGTTCCAGCAACATATTACTTCATTGATATAAATTGCAAAAAGTGTTGGGGATAGGGGGCAGCCTTGTCTCACACCACGATTTATAATTCCTTCTTCAGAAAATCTGTTATTTAATTTAATCTTTATGGTGTTGTCTTTGTAAATATTTTGTATATTCTGCCGAAGTAAATTTGGTATATTTCTGTCTTCCAATATATTTAAGAGTTTTGATCTCTTGACTGTGTCGAATGCTTTTTCAAAATCTATGAAAGCAAAATGTGTTTCTAAGTTGAATTCTCTTCTTTTTTCAAGCAATAGTTTAACAGAAAATGCTGAATCAATACAAGATCGTCCTTTCCTAAATCCATTTTGACATTCCATAAGGAATTTTCAATAGTAACTAAATGAAGAATATGTTCAGGCTTGTTGTAAAGAGAAATCACCGATAAAACATGGCACAAGAATAACACTCAGTACAAGAAAAAGGATTTGAAGGGATCATAATTTGACAATTCAGCTTCAAATCTGGACAGGAGCTCCTGGGAAATACCTCCACATTTCCATATTGCTCCTCATGGTAGCTTACATCATATATCAAATTCAGTAGACAGAGCTCCAATGCTGTTCCGGCTCCAAATTGCTGCTCATTCCATCTTTGTTTTGGTCTCCCCAAACTTCTTCTTCCTCTTGGTGAATAGTTGTATGCTGCTTTTGGTATTCTGTTCTCAGTCATCCTTGCTAAGAGTTTTTTTTCAGTTTGTTGTGTGTTTCATTATTGTTCTGTTTAATTTCTCTACTTTTAGATGTCTTATTTCTGTATTGTGTTTTTGTCTGTTCTTTGATTTTCTGTCATTGGTCTGAGGAAATTAATTTCAGCAGCTTGTACTGGCAGATTGTTGTGTTGTCACTGTCCATGTTTGGGATCCATAAGTAATAATAGGAACTTGCATTGTCTTGTATAATTTCATTATGGAGTATTTTCTGTCTTTATTTTTTAAAGTTCTTTTTAGTGTTCCTGTTATATAATTAAACTTATTTAGTTTGTTATTTATATCTGTTTCCGCTGTGTATGATATTTCACAACCTAGGAAGTTATATCTTACCACTTGTTCTATTGGTTTATTTTCTAATATTATCTTTGTCCGAACTGGTTGAGCGCCCTTGAAAGCCATTGTTTTTAATTTTTATTGATGATATTTCTATATTATATTTTTTTATATTTCGTTTAGTTATATAGCATTCTTTGTAATTCGTCTTATGATTTTGATATTAAATTCTGGTCATCTGCAAAAGCTATTTTTTTTATTATTAGATTTCCTAAGTTAATACATCCAGTTGTTATTTGTTTCGATGATCGTATGATGTCGTCAAAATAAAATAATGTTGAAAAGAGTGTTGATAGTGGACAACCTTGTCTAAGTCCTCATGTTATATTTATTGATTCCCTTTGATTTGTTTTTATTTTTGTTTGTAAATTATAAAAATATATTATAAATTTATAATCCAAAGTACCCTAACTTTGTTTACTTTAATCTGGAATATAAGTGTGGAAATCTGCGCTCAATGGCATGTAAACGAATATTTCAAGTGTTGATCTGACTGTAAAATACACAGTCCCACATCTGCACCAAAGTAAACGTTGAAGGTGAGTCCAGCATGCATTGTGAAGTACTTGCGCACATCTTGTCGAGCAAATGTAATTCCACACAATGTACACAATACCAGTAAAGTGAAAAATATAAATTCTTCTGACCAGTGTTCGCATCCTTGTTTTGTACACAAACTATCACAATAATCTCTCTTGTGAACCATTGTTATACTCACTTCTAGATGTTCTGTGTTTCTTTATGATGCCATGTATTTGTTTCGTTGTTGGATTGCAATATATGAAATAATTGCTAAACACCATCAACGAAATATTCCTGTAACGTTTGAAACGAAAGTACTAGTTTGAATAAGATAATTTAATTAAAAAAATTACTGTACGCTCAGAGACATTAAAAATGTTCTTGAGAATATAAACGTAATTTAGTGATGTGTGTATCCATGTGGGTTTCATGGTGGAAGAAACGGAGCTTTGCCAGGTTTTTCTCGGGGTTTTCTCCCGTTTTCCCCTGCCACAATTTCATTCGACAATTTCGCCATACTCATGTCATTCATTTCGTTCATCTGCCGCTGTGATGGTGCATCAGGCGTCGTCGGCCGACAAATTTGTCACAGACCTCTATATAAGGGGCTTCATCTCATCCCTCGACCGACCCTGAGACGGACACGAGTTCAGGATATTTATTTTTATTATTATTATTTATTATTATTATTATTATTATTATTATTATTATTATTTATTTATTTATTTATTTAAGGATTGTTTCTGTTATATACACAGGTATTCTCAACCAAAATATACACTTTTTTCTTCCACACTTCCCGGTCTTGAGTGTCTGCTTCTGTCATATATCTATTCTTCATGTTGTCTTGAATTCCCTTTATCACGTAGGCTTTGGTCTACCACGTTTACCTTTTCCAGGACGTATCCATTTCAATACGTCTTTGTTTGTTTCTGTGTCCGTTCTTCTGATTATATGCCCATAACATCTTAATTGGATTTCTTCAATCTCCTATACAATGTCCTTTTCTCATTCATAATTTCTCTTATTGTATTATTTTTTATTTTGTCTCATTTTGATATTATTGTCGATCTTCTTAAAAAGTCGATTTCTGTGACTAATAATTTATTTCTGTGGTTTTTGCTTCAACGTCCATGTTTCCGCACCATATAATAAAACACTCTTCACAATTGTGTTATATATTAATAATTTAGTCCTCTTGATTATATTGCTACTCCATAAAATATAATTTAATATGGCAATAACTTTCTATGTATCTATTATTATTTTTCCGATGCCTAATTCAGATGACCCCTCAGGGGTCCTCATCTAGGGGATATGTGGATGGCGACCACAAGGTGCCCAAGCTGTGCAAAACATTTCTTCCACTTACTTGTGTTTTGCACTCTTTTAACTTTACTATCTAACCTCTCTTGGTTAACTCTCGACCCCGACGCTATTAGGGCATCCGAGGGCTAGGGAGTCTTTCCTTTCTTCCATTTCTTCTTTCCTTTATTTTCTTTTCTTCTCCAGAAAAGCCTGACCAGAGGCTATAAGATGGCAGCCCCATCACTGGTCTTGCCTTCCTTTGGCCAGCAACCAATCGAAGGGACTATTATTATGCTTTCAAATCTTATACGAGAATTTAAATTTTCTATAGGATCGTAACAGGCCTTGGCCTAATACTTGGAAGGAAGAAGAAGAAGAAGAAGAATTCAGATGATCCATCTCTTTGAATTATTGATCCCAATTTTTTAAAATATTCCTCTGTTTTAATATTTGTTCCATTTATTTCTAATTCCTCGGAAAGATCTGTGTTCATATATTCTGTTTTATTATAATTAATTGTTAAACCCCATCTTGAGTATTCTTCCTCTAGTTTCCTACCCATACAGTTGCATCTTCACATCCTGAAGTGACTACCACTTGATCATCTGCGAATAATAAGTTATGTATTTATTTGTTTTCATTTAATTTTAATCCCATTGGTTTACATTTATTTGACCATTCCTGTAGTACAATGTCTACGTATATTTTAAATAATGTCGGTGACATTGTGCATCCTTGTAACAACCCCTTTGTATTTTTGAAATCTTCTGTTAGTTCTGAGCCCATTTTAACTCTACATTTGTTATTAAAGTAGATCTTTTTCATCATCATCATCATCAACAACAAGGATTAAGTCCAATGGCCTGTTCCTATCTCATTATAGGTCGAATTGGTCCTTCCATCTCTTCAATGGTCTTCCCAACATTCTTCTCCCTTTTGGTTTATAATTATATATTCTTCTCGGTATGCGCTGTTCAGTCATTCGTAATACGTGATGAAGATAAGCATTTTGATAATATTTTATTCTTTCACTGAGATTAAATATATTAAGTTCTGTTCTTATATCTTCGTTTTTCTTTTTATCGGTTCTTTGGTATCCTGCTATTGCTCTCAACATCTTCATTTCATCTTTTTCATTATATGTATAATTTGTTCAATTATCTTCGCTTTTCCAATACTTGCCATAATAATTTTCTTGGTACACTATCACAAGCTCTTTCTAAATGGTACAAAATCAGTCCCACATACTGTTGTTTATCGTTACATATTTTAAAATGTCTCGAACTGTAAATATATAGTCTATTGTAGAACGTCCTGTCGTGAAACCACTCTGTTCTTCTGTCCCTCTAAAATCCTCTTCAATTCATTATTTTATCACGTTTCCCGAACTATTTATGAATGGATTTGCTATATTTATTTCCCTACAACTTTTACAATGTTTCGTATCTCCTTTCTTGTAGATTGACACTAGATAACCTGTTTTCATTTCTTCTGGGAAATTGTTCGCTTCCAATATTTTGTTCATCAGTTTTGTTATTAACATTATAACTTTCTTGCCTCCATATTTTATTAATTCTAAATTAACATATTATTATTATTATTATTATTATTATTATTATTATTATTATTATTATTATTATTATAGACCCTATAAGATGCAATATTGTAACATAGTGATATCTCCCTATGTTTAATTTCAATTTCAAATGACCATCTGATCTCTCGTAAAATGTTCACTGCTTACCTTGAGTCGTAGTTTGCACATGTCTATGTTTTCAAACACCCTGTATATATGAAACACCTAACCTGTTCTTCGAAATGATGTATAGACTATCGATTGTCTAAACATTTGATTATTTCCATCGTTAGAAATAATTATTTATTCAAGTTGTGGAACATATATTTTGACTTCTGAATGGAGAGAGTATAACGACGGTAGGTTTTGTATTTTCAAGTCTGGTTTAGTTTTCTGCAAGAAGCAATCAAGCAAGTAATCTTGGAGAAGAAGAAGACGAGGTGGTTGAAGGAAAGCAAATTACTTTGTAATCAACCTCTTGTCGTCCCTTCCATTTGATTCATTAGTTGAAAGATTTAGTGCACTGTAGTGCACCTATCACGTTTCTTTAATCCTTCTTTCGGCACCTTAATATAACCTAACTTCTTAATGCGACTCAATGTAGTTGTAAAAAGAAACGAACAACTTTCCCCTTCGTTTTTTAGATTCCTGCGAAGCTTTATAGCAGGATATCGTCCCTGTGTTTTACTACCCACTCTCATCTTCTTTGATTACATCTTTTAGGTCTTTTATTATAAGAAAAACTGAGCTTTTTATGTTCTGAGAAAAGGCTTGTTATTTTCTTTTGTCTAAATGGACAATTACATTGATGAATTTTATAGTACACTGGGCCATCTCAAGAAATTACAGTACAAGAAAGAATGTTTCTGAAAGTCGTTTCTTCAGAATGATCTCTCCCCCCCCCTCTCTCTCTCTCTCTCTCTCATGATCTCTCTTATGCTAACGACACTCTTCTAATTGCACAAAGTGAAGATGATTTACAAAAGCTATTGTATAAATTTAGAATCATTGCAACAAAATATAACATGGAAATCTCAATAAACAAAACCAAATCAATTGCAATATCCAAGGACCCACGCCATGTTAAATTAGAAATAGGAGGGAAAAGTATAGAACAGATCGTGAAATTCAAATATTTAGGAATATAAATTAATAGCAGCAACAGATTAACACATGAAATCCTTCATCAAACAAATAATGCAAACAAAATATTGGAATGTTTAAACCATACTGTTTGGAAAAATTAAAAATTTAAGAATAGATACAAAAGTAAGAATTTACAAATCTGTCTTAAGACCAGTTGTAACATATGGTTGCGAATGTCGAACAAAAACTCAAAAAGCAAAACAAATTAACGAAACAACCGAAATGGAAGTTTTGAGGACAATTGTAGGAAAATCACTGAGAGAGAAAATTCGCAGCTCTGTTATTGGTGAAGAATGTGAAATTGAACGCATAAACCTCTGAATAAATTATAGGAGACTAAATTTGAACGATCACATAGATAGAATTGAGATCAGTAGATTAGTGAAGAAAGTACGTGACTGGACACCTCACCAGAAAAGGTCATTAGGAAGACCACAACTATAATGGAAGGACGTCGCCATACCCCGGACCTGAAGTGAATGAACACGCAACGAGTTGCCTGCTTTCATGCGTAGAGGAAGAAGAAGAAGAAGAAGAAGAAAAAATATTTTTTTTTTCAGAATTATAGTCTCTTATAATTATCAACAGTAATCTAACAAGAGGTGGCGTTTTTCTGAAAAATCACAAGCGACAAAGTTGCGAGTGATTTTGTCTAATGAAAAACTCAACTCAGAGTTAAATATATATCCATTATATGATAACATCAAATAATATAACGAAAAATGATTTAGACATGTAGAAAGAATGAATGTAACAAGATTACCAAAATCAGCATTTAACTACAAGCCAAGAGGTTCAAGGAATGTAGGAGGAACAGTGAAAGATGGACAGAACAACTGTGAGGCGGAACAGGCATTTTGCCTAGCCCGTGAAGTGAAGAAGAAGAAGAAGAAGAAAACTCAACCTCGCGTTGGATTTGGAGTGACTATTTAGCGAATAATATAACATCAGAACCTAAAAATAATTACAATGTTTAATATTTACCAAATGTGAGGTTATGTATTCCGATCTTATTTCCGGGCGAATTCTAAGTCGTGTGTATAGTTATAAATAGCATATATTTACTGTTAAATATCTTTGGGCTTGGGAAAAATCAATAGCAGATGATTGTATGAAAAATAGCTAATTATAAAAATGCAGATTCATTACACAACATTTAATAAATAAATTTTTAGAGCAACTGAACTATTTTTTTGTAATTTTTTAAGTTTTTTTTTTCTTTTAGCATTTCTTGCTGTACCATATCGATCGTACATGTTAAATTGATATCCTTGTCAAAGAAGTTAATTTGCGGAGATATCTCTCATTACGAACAGCAAAGGCAATTTAATCAACAAGAAGAAGCAAAATTGTCGGTCTATGAGATAGTCACAATAAACAATACATTGCTCTTCATATTTCCTCGTGGCCATAATTAATTGGATTTTTGTGTTCGTGAAAATTTAAAGGACAAATGCCCATACTGATGTATTTAGGGTAGAGGTATCTTCATGATAAATTAAGTTTGCGGATTATATCTTCCTGCGTTAGCAATTTTCCCATTAGGTGTAACATATTGTGACACGATGTAATAATGACGTTTGAATTTCGCGGGCGAAGGCGAGTGTAGTGGTATCGCATTGGTCAAACGAGTCGAGAGGCCCGCGCAGATCACTGAAATGTCTAGGCTCTCATTCCAGAGATCTTTACGAGTCTCTACACCCTATTTCGGGAAATATCGATGTTTAGGCGTTTCCTCCATTAGAGAACGAGATATTTTCGTCTCCCTCCGTAGATAATCTGTGCGATTACATACGACAAAACGACGTGCAGCCGACGCTACAGTAACACTGCTACAATATTTCTATTACAGAAGTATGTGAGACTAGTTGGTAGTTTTGATAGTATATAATTTATTAGCGAATTCCAAAGGAGTTGCAATTGAGGTTGATATCATGAGAATATTTTTGAAAAAAAGAATTCAGCGATCGTATCTAGCAAACATCGGACATAGCCGTAACCAATATATATATATATATATATATATATATATATATATATACAGTGTGTAAATGAATTATACCGCACAAATTTAACTACGTTTAGAGGCTATTATATAAGCAATTTGAGTTAATGAACGAATGGTCTACGAATAAAAATGTCCAAGTTATGATTCAATTTGTATTATGGTTGGCACGCCACTGATTATTTAATATTAGAATGGAAATAATATGATACAGAAACTGTAAGTGGCAACGCGTATGCGCCTTTAGCTCAGTTGTTATAACGTCTTACTACCAATTCATTTCATAGTAATTCTGCACGAAGGCAGGTCCTTCACTGCAATCATAGCATTTTCATTCTATGCTTGCAGCTTTACTAGGGAATTTACTACCAATGAAAATGTAAAATTAATGCATCACGTTTTAAACTCCTTACAGTATGTGTACACTTTTTTCGTTTTTTCTTTATTGTGCAAGGTTTAAAACAGTTAGATACGTAGATTTACTTCTGGTTCAATTATATATTCATTAATTTACAGAATACGATACTGGGATGTCGGCGCAGTACATGAGTTACAAAACTGTCTACTTATGTATTGCACAGGAAATTGTTTGAAATGTTCTAATAATAATGCACATACTGGTTTAACAAATAAAATGTGCAATTTTACTGTACAGTACTTATGTACTTAGATAAACGATAGTGCAGTGATCACAAAAGTAATAACATGAAGAGGTACAGTGTATGTACACATGACATACATAATGTTGTTGGAAAATAAGAAACAATACATTTGAGTAAACCAGAAATAAAAGTAAAGCAACTATTCATTAGAGAAATTATTCAAATTGGCCATCTCCATTCTCACAACTCAGACGACATCGGCGACTAATGGATTCTCGTACGCCGTTCAAGGTCCCAGGTGTCTCGCGGATCACATGAAATGCTGCGATTATGCGTGCAACTATCAGTTCATCTGTATCAACATGGGTCGCATAAACCAGTGTTTTCAGGTGTCCACACAAAAATAATCAAGTGGACAGAAATCTGGAGAGCGAGGTGGCCAGACTACAATTAAAGTATACCTTCCTATTTCCAGCGGCCAGGATACACTTCATCCAAATGATTTAGCACATTCCGGCAAAAATGGGGATCAGCTCCATCGTGCTGAAAGCACATGTTAAGCCTGATGTGAACAGGAACTTCTTCTAGCAATCCAAGTAGGACGTGTTATAAAATTCTTATAATTACGCCATTTAATCTCTGAGAATAAGGTAGAGGTCAATGATATGGTCACAAATTACACCTACCCATATGTTCGCCGAAAATCTCTGCTGGTGACCCCTCTCGAATGTGGCATGAGGATTTTCATAATCCCACACATGACTGTTCTTTCAGTTCAGAACCACCCAATCCGTATTAAATATTGCTTCATCAATGAATAACACCGAGGAAAACAAGTGGGTGACTGCAACAAATCCCAATTACAAAATTGTACCCGTTGAGCGAAATCCACTGGTGTAAGACTTTTACTTTTTGCAGATGAAAGGGATAGAGCTGGTCTTCGTGCAGGACTTCCCATAAACTTTGATGGTTCGTGCCCATTACACGTGGAACAGCACGAGTACCATTAGAAGGATAGTCTTCCATCCTATGAAGAACATTTTATTTGACGTCTTTCACCGGCGTCTACGCTGATTACCTTCAACATCCCATGCTCTAGCAAACGTCTATCACCAGACTCGAAAGTTGTTCGGTGAGGATGGTGTCCATTTGGATTCCGCTCCGCATACATGGGCAGCAGCTCTTCCACCATTACCTTTGCTGCACAATAAATCAGATGCATATCGGCAAGTTCAGCATAACTGTTCCTTGATGCTTTTATGTGATGTGATTGATAATGAAGTAACTTCTAATCAGGCGATAACGTAATAACGAAAAAGGTAATAGGTATTTTACGCATGCGCAGGCTGAACAAATTTCAGTGTCAACATGTCAGAGTGCATATAAAAAAAAAAGACTGTCGTGATTTGAACCACCAGTGTTCAATCTCAAAGTCAACACTTTAACAATTAAACCACATGTTAACTACACATATTCTGCGTGTTTTCACTCTACGCTAAGGCTCTCATTGCACCGATTCTACGGTAAGCAGTGCAGTGGAGTGTAATCATCTGCTAAGTTCGACATATTAAGGAAGTTGATAACCCAATATTTCATAAACGTTGATTATGAATTGTTAGCTATCAGGATCTCGGAATTCATTCTAAGATCTGACGTTATTCTAATATAATTTTCTCTTCTACGTTGCTCTCATTTTGATTTATCCGTATCAGTTTTCGATTACTTTGATTCCCTATAACTCGCCCATTTTTCCTCCTAGACCATTGGTTCCCTTTATCAAAATACGGTATAATAACCCTCTATAAGCAGTTAAATTTAGGCGGTATAATTCATTTACACCCTGTGTGAATACATGTGTGTGTGTGTGTGTGTGTGTACGTGTGTGTCTGTTAACGCTCTTACGGCCGCAATTTTTGTTTTATCGGAACCACACTTGACATATAGCAATCAATTAAAAAAGTGAGATCGAGTTTGAATCATTAGGTGTAGGTGTTCATCTGAAGTGAAAATTTAAAAATCGATCTAGCGGTCGCAATTGTTCATAATTTGCAACAAAACGCAGTGTATGCTACTTAAACAAACCGAAAAATGTATATTCTCCAAAAATGAGCGAAATCTGACAATTAGAGGTAGGGTTTACCGGAAACCCGAAATTAAAAATTGGCTGTAGCAACCGCCATGTTTGGTTCTTCGCAATGTATATAGTTCAATTATTTGAACCGTTAAAATGACAATGTATCCGATACGATACATTAGTTTAATTTATTTAATATTTAATAAAGTAATGGAAAAAAGGATTGGTATGTATTATTAAAAATTGGTGTCAAAATATACAATATGCAAATGTTTCAATAACTTACGGTAAAACATGTTTTGTTTTCACTGCGATCCGTCACTTTAAAATAAACTGACATAAGAAATTAAGTATCTCCAATTTAACAAAATACATATTTAAGGCAGTGATGAAGCCAGAAGCATATGTATGCAGCAGGAACAATAACCATGTATGTCAAAGGCCAAGTGGAGAAACTTGAGTTGAAGGAAAGGAAAATTTAAAGGAAAAGCATAGAACCAAAATTTCAAAATAATGAGATAATTACATAAAAAAGAAACTCCTTACAAAACAATTGAAAAACTTTCAAATACTATGCGAAAAAGGAGAAATAAAATTTTAGGTTAATCTTCTCAGAATGAACTCTAACAGATTAACCAAGAAAATCTTCGATTTTTTCCATAACCGCAAAACAAACTCCAATTGGTTTAAAGAAACTGAAAAAAAAAGACTTAGTAGAATTCGGAATTACAGAAAATTCACTAATCGATCGAGCAGCTAAATGAATTATTCAAGTAGAAAGCATAAGGTTCCCAGATAAACCTACATAAAAATCCTAACCTATTATCTCAGAAGAAGAGAGAAAAAGAAGATCAGAAAGAATTAAGAAATACAAATTAGATTAGATTAGATTAGATTTATTTAGCCTGGTGGAGTTAAGGCCATGTGGCCTTCTCTTCCACTCACCAGGACAAACATATATTACATCAGAACATAACAACCTCAATTAACTCTAATATTAAATACTAAATAAAAATGTGATCAAAAATATGATATCTATTATATTACGATGTATAATGCAATCAGTTAATGTTAAGACTAAAACTAATAATAAAATGTATACAAGCAAGACATATTAAATTGTCCCTGTCTAATGTATATATAAAACAAAGAAAAATAATGAGATACAGAATACTAATTTTACGATTATACAATATTTAAACAAATAAAAATATTTGTTATTCTTAATATTTTTTTTATAAATAATTTAATTTGTTAATTGTAGACAAAATACTATCAGTGAGGTCTATAAGTTAGATTATTATTAAATAATTATTTAGTTTGTTTTTAAAGGATGTTATAGTTTGACAGTCTCTGACATAGGGCGGAAGGGAATTCCATGTTTTGGTAAGTGAGACCGTAAAATATAATGAATAATATACAGTGTGATGAGGCAGGATATAAAGGACAATGTGCTGATGGGATCGAGTGTCAAGATTATGTGTGTCGGATCGTTTGATGAAGCGGCGTGATAAATAATTAGGCGATGATGTGTGAAGTATTTTATAGAGAAGGGATAAGGAATGGACAATTCTACGATCTCTTAGACGAAGGCACGATAATTGTTCTAGGGACGGTGTAACATGGTCAAATTTGCGAATACCACAAATAAAACGTGCGCAAGAATTATGAACACGTTGAAGTCTTTGAGTGAAAATAATATAAGTCTGTAAAAAGAGTGTCACAATAATCAAAATGGGGCATTGCAAGTGTTTCTACTAACATTTTCCTAGGAGCGAATGGCAGACGGAATTTAATGAATGTATTGTTGAGAAGACTGTTTTGCATCTATGGTTTATTTGTGTATTCCGATTTAAGTTGTCAATAAATACTCCTAGAATTGTTACTGTCTCACTATAAGGAATTTGAATTCCATTTAGTGACACATGCGAGACTGTGTTTAGGTTAATTGTAGATAATAGTCTCTGGTGACCCATAAATAAAATACTAGGTACTAAGAAAGGAACAACACACAAAGAAATGATTGATCCAACTTACCCTAAAGAGGGTGAAACAAATAAATATATATATATATATATATATATATATATATATATATATATATATATATTTGTTCCGTAAACCAGCAAAATGGGCCCATAAAATCGACTTGCTGAGCAATTCACTTAGTTTACGCAATCCCTGCTTGGCGGACTTACATTCTTAGTATGGTAAGTTTTAATGTCGCTGAGTGTACTCAGATGCCAACCCAATAACCCTATATTGAGGTCAATGGTGGACATTGATTACCAAAATTAATACATAACTAGTAATGAAAATATTGGTCTAGTCCACATATGACAGTAATTAATTGCCGCGCGTTTAACCCTGACATTGATTGAGACAAAACGTTAGGTTGATTAATTACATCACACGCTATTGAGAGAGTAATAAGACCGACTGGATATAGAATCTACCTATCTTATATTTCATAGTCTGACTGTATAAAAGCTTATCGCCACGGTGTGAACGGTATAGATCCTCTCTTCTACTCCGGTGGCCCGGGTTTAATTCCCGCCGAGTAACGGAATTTAAATCTTGGCATTGTGTCTGATTCTGCCTATCTGGTCCTGTGCTATCCTATTCTACGGGGAATCCATTATAAGAGGAAACCTCGCATCATTCTGCCGCCGCGTACTGTGAGCAGTACGATCGTAGCGTGAGAGACAAGTTGTACACAACATCCCAGCGGTTAGTGTTTCACTGTGTTGTAGTGGGACGCATGTCGCTTGATGTCGAGTGTTACGTAAGAAACTAATCGAATATGAAGTATACGGTTGAACAGCGAATTTATTTGGTGGAATGTTGCGTATTGTGAAATAACCATAGAAGGCGCGTTCGGAGATTTTCTAAAAAATATGTACTGGTTGTACGATTCCTACAAAATCGTGCCTTTCGAAGTTAATGAAAAAGTTCTATATAACAGGTTTAGATTGTGACATACCGAAGAAGCGTGAAAGAACGTTTTAATAGTAGAGAAACTTGAGAATATTCGGGTGAGGCATGTCTTATTGCGGACGGATGTAATTTTCAACAGTATATCAAATAAATGGTGAGTAATAAGCCTCTATGTGTAGACCTATTTTTATAAAAATCTAAATTAGGTGAGTTATTAGTATTTTGTAGCTTCTAACTGTTTTCATTTGCTGGTAGTAATGGAACACGCTTCCCGCCGATGTAAGCACAATAGCGGGAGAAGTAAGAGCCGCTGCAACGCAGTAAATGGTTTCCGCTTGAAATGGATTCCCTGTATATTCAGTCATCGAACTAACTAAAATGTATAACACTTCAAAAAATAACGAGACGATTCTTCTTCAGTTATTCGCAAGTTAACGTGACGCATTTATTACAAAATCCACATCCGCTGTCAGTGGCGTTCCGTGCTTTATAAATCCCAGGCTTACGCCCGAAACAGCAGTGCCTGTTGGTCCGCGGGAGGTATTTCATTTCCCTCCGACAACCCATATCTGTTAGGCTTTTCCCTATCCGCCACCTTGAGACAGGCATTCTAGGGTTCCAGGCTTTCCCGAGTGTCTTCACAATTGAAGGAAAACGACTACAATGTTATTCGACATGTAACTTACGTAGAATTGGAGAAGGAAGAATACCGAGGATTGTACAAGAATGGGAAATTAAGAGGAGAGGAGGAAGAGGACGACCTGATACTACTTGGATGCAGAATGTGCATATGCCAATGGAAAGATTTGGTGTAGTGTAGGATGATGTACAAGATAGAGACAAATGACGTAACACCATAAGCAGTGTAGAGTTCTGAAAAGTAATACTTAACTTTGTGTATTTTAGATGTCAATATTGTAACCTATCTTATATTTTGACAAACCTCTGTATAGAGGAGAAACCTCATTAATAATAAAAAGAAAAGCTTAATAAATTGCAGTTATATACAGAGAGTCCACGAAATCCTGTTACAAAAACAATGTAACTTAGCTCGTAAACTATTTGAGACAGAGACATGTGGTTTCTTGCAACGTATTCTCATCTCTCAAAGTTTTGTTTACATTTGTTGTAGTTTGTGATTAAAACAACAGCGACGACACCTCAGGAAAATACCCAATGTGTATGGTGGTATGCTGAATCTGGTAAATCACCAGTACCTCCATGTCAAAACGTTATGGCGTTATGATAAAAAGAAAGTAGCTTCATCAGAGAACATCATCCTCTTCAAGTACTCATTGTCTTCGACCATTGCGTTCAGCATGATGTACCGAAAGTACTATTTCGATACGAAACATCTGTACTGTTATCCTCCCTCTACAGTGGGATTAATGAACTATGCCAATTTCCTTTCTCTTTGTGTTTACTCCCACTCTCCTTCCTACCCCTCCCTTTGCTCTGTTTGTACTGCGCAACTTCCCCTCTACCTCGGAACTCTCAAACAGGCGATTCAAATGGTAAACTGTATCATTCATTCATTCATTAATTCATTCATTCTATTCATTCAGTTAGTTTGGTTATCGTCTGAAGGATGTGAGCTCAAGGAGAGCTGAGTTGTTTTGAGTTTGGTCCGATAAGCCAGGGTAGGGTACCCTAGGCTGGACTAAAAAGGTGTGCATGGGTGTTTGAGTGAGTAAAGATTATTACTTTTGTTATTATTATTATTGTTTTCTTTACACTTTAGAATGATCAAGTGTAACTTAATTTTTTTTTATATTTCAACTTCAGACTTACAATTGATATATATTAAATCTTATTTTAAGTAAATAAGACTGTCTGATTATTGTATTTGCTAGTCATGCTACTGTTGTCTTGTATGTTTCCTGTTTACGAGCTTTCTCAAGGTTACATTAGCTCCCCTTTCCCGTCTAGCTTTCATGGTTGAAAATAATATACTGAGTTTAATAACGAATCATAAATTACTACAGCGTGTTTCAGGAATTATTGTTAATTAATATATGTTAATGAATCTATATAGGAAATATGAATCAATCTTTGCGTCTGATGGGCCCGGGCAAAGAATTATAAATAGCACTGACAGTTATGATCCGGACACTACTATAAGTGTAACTAAACATATCAGTAAATTCTCTATAGGCCAGTGCTGAAATGGTAACAGAATGTGTAATTCTGTAGACCAAGCGGCACAATGGAATTAGCAAATTCACCACGCCGAGGGAAGTCAGTTGTCTGCAACGCTTGCGTAATTTGCACTTTATAGGCCTGAAGATGTAGCCGCTTATGGAGGACGTTAAGAATGGTTGATTTTTGTAAATACAGTTCCGGTGAAGCACGACGAACCCATTTTTGAGGGCTGCGTTGAAATGCAAGTTCCATATTGTGGATAGTCCTTTAATCACACCTGGTCGTCCACTCCGTGGCAAGTCCATTACACTGCCAGTCGCTAGAAATTTTTCGGCCCATCTAATTATGGATGATTTGGATGGAGGATCTCTTCCATATTGCCGGCGGAAATTTTGCTCAACAGTTACTGGTGATTTACTAGACTTAGTATACCACCATACACATTGGGTATTTTCATATGGTGTCGTCATTGTCGTTAAATCACAGACTGAAACAAATGTAAACAAAACTTTGAGAGATGTAGAATATGTTGCAAAAACCGCATGTCACTGTCTCTAATAGTTTACGAGCAAAGTTAAATTGTTTTGGAAGCAGGACTTTGTGGACAGCCTGTATTTTACGATTTCCCCATATTACTTATATAGACAAGTTCTAAAGAAGTTATATGTTTGTTAGTTTCTTCTTCTTCTTCATCACTTCATGGGCTAGGCAAATTGCCTGTTCCGCCTCACAGTTCTGTCCATCTTTTCACTGACCTTCCTACATTCCTTGAACCTCTTGGCTTGTAGTTGAATGCTGCTCTTGGTAATGTTGATACATTCATTCTTTCCACCTGTGTAAACCATTTCTCTCTATATTCTCTGATTTTCTCATGCAATGGATATATATTTAACTCTGTTTTTATATCTTCATTCCTTATCCGATCCAATCTTGTGCAGCCTTTTGTTCTTCTAAGGAAGTTCATTTCTGCGCTTTGTATTCTACTTTGCAATTTTTTGGTCATTACCCAAGTTTCGCTCTCATAAAGTAATGCAGGAACTGCCAATGTTTTATAAAACTTCAATCTAGTATCTCTTCTTGTTTTATTCTTTAATGTTTTATGTATAATTTGTTATTTTTATTTTCTTTATTTCGTAATATAAAACTTTTCTGTAATTTACGTCCGATAAAATCGTCATTTTGTTACTTAAATTATTTCAAAAGTAATCTCATAATTGTCCTATCCTCAGGCTTTCCTACAAGAAATTAAAGATCCAAAAGTAGAGCTAGGTCAACAGAGATAATTTAACTCCTGTATGAAACTTCAGAAGACACATATTGGTTGACAAAAATAATACACATATGAGAATTATCATTTCTCACGTTTTTTTTGCAGAGTCTTGAATCATTCAGTATTTTTATATAAGGATTGATAATTTATTTTGTTCATATTTATTTTATTTATTTGTTTCTTCAAAGACCCCAAAGAGCAAGATTGCTCATATTAAGGGGAAATATACAAAAAATAATGGCCATGAAACAATTAACAATAAAAACAAGAAAACAAAATCAGGCATAACTTTAAGTAATACAAACTACTATAGATGCATAATATATATAAATACAATATTTAAACAGGATCCATCCATAGTAATTCTGTCCGAAGGCAGGTCCTTCACTGCAATCATAGCATTTTCTTGCTATGCTTGCAGCTTTACTAGGGAATTGTGTAGGTGTGGTAGCTTCCCGTTGCTTTCCACACCGGTGAAGGATGATGATGATGATGACGATAATGATGATCATGATGATGATGATGGCCATATGATTTCGGGGACCGTTTGGGCCTTAACGTTTTCCTGACATTTGTCTTACAGGTGAGGAAAAACCCCGATAAAAACCTCACCCAGAAAAAAACTGCCCCGACCGGGGATCGAACCCGGGCCCGCTGCGTGACAAGGCAGCACGCTACCTCGAGACCACAGCGGTGGACTTAAACAGGATAATAATAATAATTAAATTAACAAAATTAACTAAGAAAGCAATGAAAAAAAATATGTTTAATACAATTAGAAAAATGTTTAACATTCGTGAAATGTTGATATTCAATAGGTAACTCATTTTAATGGTTTATTAATGCATATCGAATCCCTTTTATACTATATTTTGTTGAGAAACTAGTATCTTTATGTAGTGAAGTACAACATCTAGTATAATAATTATGTATATCTGTATTAAAAATTAAGGGAATGTTATGGTGAGATAGATTGTTAATAATTTCAAACATATATATATATATATCTTCTTCTTCTTCCTTCCAAGTATTAGGCCAAGGCCTGTTGCGATCCTATAGAAAATTTTCCCTCCAGCGTTTGAGGGAAATTCTCGTATAAGACTTGAAAGCATAATAATAGTCCCTTCGATTGGTTGCTGGCCAAAGGAAGGCAAGACCAGTGATGGGGCTGCCATCTTATAGCCTCTGGTCAGGCTTTTCTGGAGAAGAAAAGAAAAGAAAGGAAAGAAGAAATGAAAGAAAGGAAAGACTCCCTAGCCCTCGGATGCCCTAATAGCGTCGGCGTCAAAAAAACAAGAGTTAACCAAGAGAGGTTAGATAGTAAAGTTAAAAGTGTGCAAAACACAAGTAAGTGGAAGAAATAGTTTGCACAGCTTGGGCACCTTGTGGTCGCCATCCACATATCCCCTAGATGAGGACCCCTGAGGGATATATATATATATATATATATATATATATATATATATATATGCAAATTATATATTTTTTTTAAATTCCTTTAATGGTAAAATATTTTAAAAAGTATAAATGAAGTTATGGTTGAGGAACCAGCTATAACGGTTGGGGGACTCGACATGCTAACCACATGTCACCCATACACTGGCTGTTGATCATCTACCTCTGTGATTGACACATGTGGATGTGAAGGGCCAGCAGCCGGCTGGTGAAAGGGCAACCGCTGAAAAGTGGAAAGACCCTCAATCGGAATAAATGAAGTTATAAGATGTATGGGGATGTAAGTTATATAGTATTCTAATAGCTCCATTCTGTAAAACTTGGGGAGGGTGAGTTATGTAATCAAAACTATTTCCCCCATGTAGGTAGCATGTAACATATAACTTTAGTTTCTAAACTTAACACATTATTGCATTTTATTAACTGTAGTTAAGTTTCCTTGTTAACACCATGTAGTTTCAACACTACAATAAGCAGAATAACGAGTAGCTTCACAGATGAGACTGTAGCGAGGTTAATTTCTCCGGCTTCTTGTGAAACCTCTTGTACACAATCTTCACTCAACGTAAGTAGTCTCGCGCCCTCGTTTTACGTTTCAACTGTTTTGAGGCTTCCAACCTTTTAAAATTATTACGACGTACACTACATTGTGAATCCGTGTTTTGTAAGTGACACGAGATTGAGTGGTGCTTCAAGTAACAAAATGTATCCATGAAATTTCGAAATATTTCGAGGTATAATTAGAGATATTACGAGGACTTATTTAACTCCAACAAGAGTCAATTACCAATCACGTTTCAATGAATTTTGTTTTACAACCAATGACATTCGTATTTCACCTCGCTATTTATCGAATTCTGTTAATCAAATTAAAAAACTCTCCTCATTTGTAATATTCTCAAAGGGTCAGAGTATTATTTTGCAATGACTAACTCTCCAACAAATACGTTGAATATAGCAAATAATGAAGAGATTCATTCGAACTGCACATTTGATAACTGTGTGTTCAATAATTGTGTTTTTAAATAATGATTTTACTGAGTTGTTTCCTAAAAAATGTATTACTAACCTATAATGTCGATTATAATATACAGTTTGTTGTTAACCCTTAAGCATTAGCTGCAAACTTTTTTTTTCTCCGCTAGGGTGCATTCTTACGATATTGCGATCTTAGTGGGTTATCTTTCATTATTTGGCAATAAATAATATGATTAAATTACAGTGAATAAACATAACCACACATTTCTGATTTGTTTTCAAATATCGCCGTTTACATTAAATAGTTTTTATTATTTGAGAATTTTCCTCATCATTGAGGGTTTTCTCCAACCAATCTGAGTAATTAACATGAACTAAAAAAATAAATGAATATAAATGACTACGGACATATAGACTTATCAGTTTACAACAAACATTCACAATTTTCCCTTAATTAAAGTTCTTCATCGTTCTCTGTCCTCTGTGTCTTCATCTGTTACACCAAATTTCACATTGAATTTTGAATGTTGTTCTTCCAGGTTGTTTTTGGTCTTCCTTTTCTGTACCTTCTTTCAATTTTCCATGCATAGACGGCCTTTGGTAGTCTTCCATCCTGTATTCTTCTTACGTACCCATACCATTTTAGCCTTCTCTGTTCAATCTCATCAAATTTATTTATTTCTGCATTCATCCATTTTCTAATTTCTGTATTTCTAATTTTTTCCTGTCTAGATTTTCTGGCAGCTCTTCTCCAAAAATCCATTTCAACTGAAGTTATTCTGTTGACATGTTGTTGTGTAATTGTCTAAACTTCCGATCCATATAACATTATACTTTGTAGGATGAATTTATAAATTAGTTGTTTTGTTCTGTTAATGATGTTTTTACTCCATAGTATAGAGTTTAACATTCATATGGTTTTTCTTCCATTAATAATATTTTTTGCTATTTCTTTGTTTGATGTTCCATCTGTCTCTATAATTGATCCCAAATAACAGAAACTGTCACTCTTCTTTATCTTTACCCCATCAATATATAGCCTAATTCATCTGTGTCATTTGTTAAATACTCGTGTTTTGTTTTTGCTGATTTTCAAACCCCATTTCTGATATGTTGTTGACAACTGATTACACATATAATTTGCATCTTCTCCAACCTGAGTTATAATTATCTGATCGTCGGCAAAAAGTAAATGATGTAGATATCTTCTTTCTGTTAATTCTAGTCCACACTTAAGTGACCATTCTACTAAACAGATGTCATTTTAAATATATATATATATATATATATTTTAAAATACCGGTAATTATATTTAAATAGTTCACCGCTGTGGACTCGAGGTAGCGTGCTGCCTTGTCACGCAGCGGGCCCGGATTCGATTCCCGATCGGGACAGGCTCCTGGGTGAGGATATTTCGGGGTTTTTCCTCACCTGTAAGACAAATGCCCAACTGTCCCCGAAAATCATCTGGTCATCATTATCATCCTTCACCGGTGTAAAGCAATGAGAAGCTACCACACTTATAATTCCCTAGTAAAGCTGCAATTCATAGCATGAAAATGCTGTGATAGCAGAGAGAGACCTGCCCTCGGGTAGAATTACTATGGATGGATATTAAATAGTGATTTTTTAATAAACAGCTTAATGTTATTCGTTAAATTGTCCTAACAAATGCCACTCTTGATTTACAAATCCTCTAGATAAATTAGAAATCACTCGTGGAATTAGTTGTGAAAAATCTGAGTCTAACATGATTTAACTTTTTTTTGTAAGGAATCTCACTTACAAGGGAACTGTCAATCATTATATGCCGAAATGTACCTTAAATATTTTTCCAGAGAAGTGTTGTGATGTACCATGGCGGTTTCCAAGAAAAAAAAATTCCGTTTGTAGGCATGATGTTCTAACTCCACTTCTGTATAAATTCCATATTTAAAATTGTACATTTTATGATTAGAAAGTGTTTAACCTCTTTCCTCAAAATAGTATTGATTTGGGTAGTATCCAAAATTTAATTGGTTTCTCCTCCAAGATATTAAAAAAAATGGATTTAAAACAACCTGTTCTATGTTGGCAAAAATATATTAGCTTCTGCATTTTAGTATAAAACATGTCCTTAATTTTAGGTAAATTATACAAGGTTTTCCAGAAAGTTTCTTCGAAGCTTACGTACTGTTCATGTTACCTTGAAGTGAAATTATTCAAATAAAACAGTGATTAAGATAAAATATAGAATTTTATATGCTGAAACTCTTATACGAAATTTTTGTAAAATATCAGATATTAATAAAATGTCGCCTTAATGTTAATAGAACCTTATGAATTACCATTAGTATTTTCGATACAAATTGGCACGAATGGGGAGTGAAAGACGTGCATGGATGTAAGGAAAACCATAGGGGAAACTCCCAGTTGGTAGACCCAGAATGAGATGGGAGAATAACATTAACGACGATTTGAGGGGAGAATATTATACAGGGAATGACTGGAAAACATTAGCTCAGGATAGGGATGTGTGGAGAGGTTATGTCCGCGCGGCCATGAACCTACGGGTTCGATAGTGCCAGTGAATTAGTTAGTTATTTTGGATACAAATACGTCAATCCTTATTTTGAAGTTTTCATAAAGATTATTGGGATGCAAATACTGTATTCAGCACTTTACTACGGTGATTCTTCTGTAGAAGTCTGGTGACACCTTGCAGCCGGTTCCGGGTTTTACCATCTCCCTTATCTGCATTATAATAGCTCATCATTCTTCACAGAACACATCTACACTTCGTACAGCTAACTGACGGTTACTTGTTTCTGTAAGTATAGCCTAAGAACTACTTTTCTCTCTACATTCAACTACTAGAATAGGCGTGAAAGAAAACGTTGTTCCTGTTATCAGTTTTCAGATAGTTTCTGTCGTGTGCTACATGCAATAACTTTGCATTCAATTACGAGTTTAATTTAACTTACGAGGGAGTTAGCGCAAGTTTCGATCGCAGTTGCAAAAATGTTTTGGTTCGCATGTAAAAGTTTTATAAATATGCGCACAATATTTGCCATTGAGAATTACACTGCACTTTACAATCTTGCGCATGTTGAATCACCGAGTTCAAAACATGGCTTGTTGGTAGCTCTTGTTTCTTTTCATGTCATATGTGTGTGTGTGTATATATATCACATGAATTTCTATTCATTAGCAGAATCTTTGTGTTTCCTTGTTTAAACTTCTGAACTGTTACATTTACATCAACGCGCTTGATTATGACGACTATCCTTATCGTCTCTTCTCCATTACTAAGGATTATAATACTGATATCCACCATTGTGGTCTCGAGGTAGCGTGCTGCCTTGTCACGCAGCTGGCCCGAGTTCGATTCCCGGTCGGGGCAGGCTCCTAGGTGAGTTGTTTTTTTTTTCGGTTCCTCAACCTGGAGCCGCTACATATTGTAGCTACCCAATTGCCTCACGATGCTGGGTGGGCACCGGTCCCATACTGGTCGAAATACCATGAGAAAATTTCTTCCCCCATGGAGACTCGAACCAGCGCAAGTCCCGTAGCTCTGCGCCAAGGCTTCCTACCTTAACCGCTCGGCTACGGCGCGGGACGAAAAAAATCTAAAAAGTGAAAACAAATATCACAATCTTCTAACCCCACATGAGGCCGTGAAATGCAAAATGTCGGTTATACTTTAAATTGATATCACAGTTACATTGTGAAAGAAAACGTTGTTCCTGTTATCAGTTTTCAGATAGTTTCTGTCGTGTGCTACATGCAATAACTTTGCATTCAGTTACCAGTTTATTTTAACTTACGAGGGAGTTAGCGCAAGTTTCGATCGCAGTTGCAAAAATGTTTTGGTTCGCATGTAAAAGTTTTATAAATATGCGCACAATATTTTCCATTGAGAATTACACTGCACTTTACAATCTTGCGCATGTTGAATCACCGAGTTCAAAACATGGCTTGTTGGTAGCTCTTGGCAAAAGATTACGAGGATGAACATGACCACAGAGTATGAAGTGCCGAAAACAGAGTTGCTTATGACTAGAGACCGGATTATATGCATTTGCATGTTTAGATCTGTTCACCTGTTATTGTCTATTTTAACTAGAAACTAGTGATAACGCATGTTTTCGCGCTATATTTTTAACATTTTAAAAATCTATGCTGTTTTACAATGAACATTTCGAGGCTAACAAAAGTGTAGTAAACTATTTCGATAGTGCAGAGACTTTGGCAGTTTGTCAGTGCAAGGAAGCATTTAAAGATTCCAGTATTTAAAAAAAAAACATAGCTGCGATTAGCACTCATTTTTCCCATAGGCTATACCTGCAACTATTAAAAAGCTTGAAAACCAAGGTTTGGCGTTGATTGAATCTATTCAGTTAAGGATAAAATCCGACAACTGAACTCATTATTGCCGAGATATTACCGAGAAACTTATAAAGAAAAGCTTGAAAACATTTTGAACGATAAACCAGGCTTTGAACCCTTGTGTCAAATTAATAGTTTTATCAATGGAACGGGCGAACTTTTGCCGGAAATAATAAGTGCCAAAATAGTACCCAAATTCAAATACTGCCCAATAACTTCAGATGACGTAGAACGGTTCTTTTCTGTTTATAAACATATTTTGAGCGATCGAAGACACAACCTTACTACCGATCCTCATCGTTTTTGTTTACAATAGTAACAAAATGTATAATAATTTAATTTGTGAACAATACTTTTGCCTGATACTGAATGACAATTTATCATTTATCAGTGATAAATTATAATATTAATACATATATAATAAAATACGAATTCTTATGTTACTTTAGAAATAAATTATCTAATAAAGTAATAATTTTTATTTTAATATTTAGTATTGCATGTATTGACATTTTTCAAGCATATTTTAAGCATTTTTCTTGCATATTTCCAGCTGTTATGTTGTGTATAATTCGATCTCTACTTATCACAGTAGGAGCACTTTATGAATGCCTGCATTAAGCAGTCTTCCGAGTCACAATGCTTTCGAATATAAAAAATACGTTCGGAAGGTGTTTTAACTCTCTGGTCTGCAGTTACAGTCCAGGAGTACCGAACAAAGTCTGCGAAAACTGGAGAACAGGACTAATTGTGTAGAATACACAGCAGCAAAAAATTGAATCCCTCGACGATGGTGTGAATTGATACTCGTTAAGGATACTGTGATCTTCAATCCGCTTCAGAAGCGCCTTGAACTGTTGCACGAATAGAACATCAAGTGCAAATAACTACATATTAGCTAGAGAAAAAAAAATGTTTACGATGACTAAAGTTACTAAACTCACGATATCATGTTAGGTATGGACCATTCTGAGCGGAATATCGAATCTTCGTAGAAAGTTAAAAAAACTATTCTAAAATATAATTCATAATTAAAAGAAATTAGATAAAAATATATAATAAGATAAAGTGAAAGTACAATAAATTCCAGTCTTAATAATTTAGATAATAAATGCTTTCGATTTGAAGATTGCAGTGTTTTTGGCGATGGCACTTCGTTTATACATTTTTGTAATTAGCACCTCAAACGTATTCATACAAACCAAAACTTTTTTTGCAATTGCCATCGCAACTTGCGCTAACTCCCTTGTTAGTATAACTAATTACAAATTCACATTTGAAATACCTCTTCACTAATATCACAGGATTGATATGGGCTGGATGTACTATACCAGGATTCTTAGCTAAATTTTTGGAATTTCTTAGATTTGGACAGAATGTATCTTTCTAAAATTGCCATTGTTGACATTAGAGGATCGATTTCAATTTTAAGAAACCATATTTACAAAATTTGTACTTTATAGAATATACTTCAGTTTTAATTTGAAATTTTTAAATGTATTTACAAAATGTATTTCATGAATCTCGAAAATTAATTGTCTGTATCACTTTGTCCTTGTGGCAATCCTCTAATGAGGAAAGTTTTATGTAATAAGCTAAATGAGTAGATTTGTTTAAGTCGGTAAGTAGTACCAATTCACCTCTTTTTTCAATAAATCAATGACGTCATGGACCAGCGAGCTTAGAGTGCGCTAGCTGTATACACATAAATACAATTCCAAACACGAATTACTTCCTCTACGCAATTCACATATACATCTCTGTATGAACTTGGTCTGCCGAAACGGTATTTAAAATAAAAGTAGACCATATGAATGTTATCTGTAGCACGAAAAGGGCAACCAGTCTTATATTATACAAAAATGAATTTCCTTTGATTGGTCCATATTTTTCTGTTGCATTGAAGTTTTTTATCACGAGAATAAAATTATCTCATACAGCTTAATCCGAAAGCTCTATCTAGTGGAATATTCAAGCTCCATTTGCACTGTAAAAAAACTTTTGTGAATTATAAACTCCCTCAACTTTTTATGCCTTTGTGAATTTTCATGATGTTAAAAAATGTATAAATATTACGTTTGAACCATTTAAACTTTTCACTTAAATATTAAACATGTGGATACATGTTTCCACCACATACACTCGGCACCCTAGCTTTACTACCTGTGAAGCTGCATCCAACATTTTACAGCATTGTAGGCCTACTTTTTTATTTTCATATTTAGAAACTTGCTAATATTCATGTTTAATTCATTTCTGACAACTTAATTTCCTTATCCGCCAAAAGTTTAATGTTTAAACTAAGCCTACAGTTATTTTTGGGTATTAATTTGGTGAAGCTAACGTTCACCTGTTAATTTTTTTACTTCATATTACGTCTCTTTACAATCTATATATTAATACTCACTCACACACACTCACTCACTCACTGGCACTATCGAACCCGTAGGTTCATGGCCGCGCGGACATAAGCTCTCCATACATCCCTATCCTGAGCCAATGCTTTCCAATCATTCCCTGTCACCGTAAAAATACAACCGTCAAGAAATGCGGACATGGGTTCAACTGGGGTAAAATTTTCCGGAGGTCAAATAGTCCCCCATTCGGTTCTCCGGGCGGGGACTACTTCAGGAAACCCATGCCAAAGGCTCAAACAGAGGGACATGTTCCTAGAACATGGAATGTTAGGACTTTATACAATAGTGGGGCACTAGAGATATTAACGCGGGAATTAGATAAATCGCCCTTGGATATAGTCGCTTTAGAGGAAGTTAGGTGGCCAGGAGAAGGTAATCAGGAAGCTTTGCGTTACACTACGGGGGTGCAGAAAGACCTGCATTTGGAACGGGTTTTTTAGTCAGAAGGAGGATCCTATCCGCTATCCGAGATATATTAATACGTGAAGAAAAACTTTGTACCCCTTTTCCCCTTTTTCTCAACCGATTTTCTTTCTTTTTTTTTTTTTTTTTGTTTAGTAACTATTGATGAGATATAGTGTTATAAATAAAAATGGAAACAGTTCTGCCGTTTTTAACTGCAAGGCAGAATTTATGGAAAATCTGCATGGCGCAAGAGTTAAATTTCGTCAAAAGAAGCATGTGATGTATGAAGGCCATGTCCATAAATATCTACCGCTTTTAACTGCAAGGCACTAAAATCCAGCGCCAAAGCTTCCATTTAAATTGCAGGGAAATATACATGTACATGTGTTAATCCCAGAGGTAGACGATCAGCCTGCCAATATACGAGTGACATGAGGTCAGCATGTTGAGTCCACCAGCCGTTATAGCTGGTTTTCTCAACGTGTATCCGCTACTTATTACTGAAGGGACCTTTAAAGAATGTTGTAAAAGGCGAGAAAACGTAAAATGCGGGAACGTAAATGCGGCGTAATACTGTATATATATATATATATATATATATATATATATATATATCCACCGCTGTGGTCTCGAGGTAGCGTGCTGCCTTGTCACGTAGCAGGCCCTAGTTCGATCCCCGGTCGGGGCAGTTTTTCTGGGTGAGGTTTTTATCGGGGTTTTTCCTCACCTGTAAGACAAATGTCACGAAAACTTTAAGGCCCAAACGGTCCCCGAAATCATTTGGCCGTTATCGTCATCATCCTTATCATTATCCACATCCTTCACCGGTGTGGAAAGCAACGGGAAGCTACCACATCCACAATTCCCTAGTAAAGCTGCAAGCATAGCATGGAAATGCTATGATTGCAGTGAAGGTTCTGCCTTCGGGCAGAATTACTATGGATGCATATATATATATATATATATATATATATATATATATATATGATAATAAAAGTCCAGTACAATGTCATATTAAGTGAAATACAATATAAAACTAACACTGTCTAATATATATAAACTGAGATAATAAGTGCGGTGACGTATTAGAACCTTTAAGTCACGCTTATACAGTTACCTGTTGTCTAATAATTATTTTTTCTCTATTTATATAATTTTATACTATGTCATTAATCTTTTCCTCGTTTTTTATATATATTGTACATATTATACATTTAATTCGTTAAATTTAGAGTAAATCAAAATACATTATAAATATTAATTGTATTGTATTCATAACTTGTAATCGTTTATATATATATATATATATATATATATATATATTGTAATTTAGATTTAAGACTTTTTTTTTTTTGTTTGTATTTTTTTTAAACCTGGTTGAGTGGTAGACAAGGCCTTAAGGCCTTAACTCTGCCAGGTAAAATAAAGCTATTATTATTATTATTATTATTATTATTATTATTTATAGTCGAATTTCGACCAATGGGCGAACACTAGTACTTATAAAAGAGCACAATGTACTGTATTACTCACAAAAACCGACTTAAATTTCACATTTATCTTCTCTTTCTTTTAGGTCCATGATCTGTTCCATCCTGAATTAAGAGTTCCTCCATCCATTTTTTGGTCTTCCAAATGTCCTTCTTTTATCCTGTAGTAATTTCTTTCTTGCTATGCGTACAGTTTATAACTGGTGTCATGCGGGATATATGTTGATTCCATTCAAATCTCACCAAGATATGAACAAACATGACAAACAGAATCAGTAATTTTACAAGTAAACAACGTAAACCAATAGAATGCATGTTGACTACCATATGTCTATATCACCAGTCAGTGTTTTTCGTTGAAGACTAGAAAATATAATTTTAATTGCACAATATACATACTTTCTTTTCTCTATGCATAAGTTTGGAGTTAAATAAACCCACGACTAAGCGGTGTGTTTTACTGCGTAACCCATTCAAATGGCAGTGCTTTCCCTGGAGAATCTAATGACACCTTAAAATCCATTTTGACAAAACAGTAGATTCTTTAACCTGTACCCAACTTGTGTATTTTAAGATTAATTGAATATAAATTACCCCACATTACAAAGAAACAAAGTAGTTTTAAGCAGTTATGATAAAATTTATACTTAATTTTGTTATTAGTAACGATTGATTAGCCTTCATTTGTTTCAAGTATTATTCATAGCTGATTACTCATTCGTAAATCCACGTTCATGCAATGATTAATTACATTGGCCTACAATCAAAATATTTCAGGCTCGAAAAATATCTAAATCTTATGTATTTTCACCTTATGATTTAAAAAATCAGCATGTAAATGGCAGATTAGCACTTGTTTTGTAGATAAAGTGACGTTTCATTTTTTAGAGTCAAAATTTCTTTTTATACGAAATTTGGGGAAATTTTTATTTTGGGATTTGCATATATGTCAAATAAAACATACATGTTTATAGCTGTTTGTAAGTTATAGACATAGATATCTTTGATATGACTGTGAATTTCTGGTTCGGAAGTGCTTTTAAAGTGAAAATGGTGTGACAATGCCACGAAAATGTGTAGATATTTATTTTTATGCATTAAAAAATCTAAAATAAGCATTTTCCCCCAAAATATGTATTTCTATTCATTTCAAATACCGCTCAAATTGTCTGTAATGGGTCCACTTAACATGTAAATCATTTCCACATACTTTTTAATGCATAAAACAAAACATGCACTTCGCATACGAATCCCGGCTCTAGTGATGAACAAGAAGAAGTTTCCAATAGACCTATCCTATCCCATTGACTCTAATGTTTTAGGGAAAATATTATAAACCGCACAGACTGATCAAGCGGAATTGATCATTACAGACCTTGATATGTGTTTTTACTTGTTCTTTGTTATGACAATGAGACGTGGACATTGAGACGAATAGAGTATAGCAGAATAATAGCTAATGTAGTGAGATTTATGAGACCCACTTCAGGATATAGAAAATGGGACCATAAACATAATGAGGAAATCATACAGGAAGTTGTTCTGGAACCAGTGCTCAATTTTATACAGAATTATCAAAGCAACTAGATGAGCTCCTCTAGAATCCGAAAAGATATGCTCCACTACGTCCCAGAAAGTGATGGAAGGAATAGTCCTCCTTTATATTATATATAACGTTCCTCATTAGAGGATTGCCACAAGGACAAAGTGATACAGACAATTAATTCTCGAAATTGATGAAATACATTTTGTAAATACATTTAAAAATTTCAAATTTTAATTGAAGTATATTCCATAAAGTAGAAATCTTGTAAATATGGTTTCTTAAAATTGAAATTGGTCATATAATGGCAGCGATGGCAATTTTATAAAGATACCCTCTGTCCAAATCGATTGCCACAAGGACAAAGTGATACAGACAATTAATTCTCGAAATTGATGAAATACATTTTGTAAATACATTTAAAAATTTCAAATTTTAATTGAAGTATATTCCATAAAGTAGAAATCTTGTAAATATGGTTTCTTAAAATTGAAATTGGTCATATAATGGCAGCGATGGCAATTTTATAAAGATACACTCTGTCCAAATCGATTGCCACAAGGACAAAGTGATACAGACAATTAATTCTCGAAATTGATGAAATACATTTTGTAAATACATTTAAAAATTTCAAATTTTAATTGAAGTATATTCCATAAAGTAGAAATCTTGTAAATATGGTTTCTTAAAATTGAAATTGGTCATATAATGGCAGCGATGGCAATTTTATAAAGATACACTCTGTCCAAATCGATTGCCACAAGGACAAAGTGATACAGACAATCAATTCTCGAAATTGATGAAATACATTTTGTAAATACATTTAAAAATTTCAAATTTTAATTGAAGTATATTCCATAAAGTAGAAATCTTGTAAATATGGTTTCTTAAAATTGAAATTGGTCATATAATGGCAGCGATGGCAATTTTATAAAGATACACTCTGTCCAAATCGTAACACATCATTTGGCCTAACACTTGTATGAAGAAGAAGAAGAAGAAAAGAACAATTATATTTGATGATATCATGTTTGTACTAATAGGCTATAGTTTACACTAAGTCTATTTATTTATTTTTTTTTACAATTTTTAAATATATTTAAAACAGTTTTACATTAATATATTTTCCAATACGAAAATATATTAACGTTAACTACCCGGGCATGTACTATGATTAAAAAAATCATCCATTATTTTATGAATATAGTATTATTTGTTATTTATCTTAGGTTTATTTACATTTTTTATAATACGAACTTTGGAGAAGAATTAATCACACATTACCTATTGCGGGTGGGGTTGTACATGACCAGGTATTTCCTTACGCAATTTAAGACATTTTTAATGCAATATCACATTACTTAGTGATATTTGTAACATTTATCCCCGAAAAATTACCATCCTGAAAGTATGTTAATGTAATCTGAAATTTACGAGTGGAAATGTGTTTTACGTTGTAACTATCGGCCATTTTGAATTTTCATAGAAGAGGTAATTTCTTTTTGTATTTAAACACATTAAAAATGTAACGATCCTAAAAGGTAACCTAACCTATTTCAATTACTCTAATCTATGTGAATCCCATGAATCGCCATTTTTTGTTTTACGCGATTGAATATGTGCATTTTTTGTGTTTTATGCGGTTAAATTCGGACATAAATCAATAATTATCGAAGTAGATGCTGTGTTATTGACAGAGGTTGGTTATTAGTGTAGTTATCGCAGGTTATTAACGTGGTTATCATTGGTTTATAGAAAAACTGTTGTAACCATAGTGGTCATGACAGGAAATAGTCTCATTTTTCCCCATATTTACGAGTAAAATGAGTTAAAGATAATTAATTTCCGGGGCTAAATATTTTTAATATATAATTTTATAATTATGTATTGCATTTAAGTGGTGTTTAAGTGCGTAATTAAATATGGTACTAGCTTCCACGGCGCCTATTTCGGCTTCCACATAATTTTCTGTTTACATGCCAGACTCCGTGGAACTGCTGCCTTCCTGTACGTTGATAATGAAAGTATCTAAGATTATTCATATACCTGACTGTGGCCTTCAAGGCTTCAACAAAGTCTCCCTCATCTCTTAATCCATTTAAATATTTTCTCAGGAAGATTATCTTAATTCGCCAAACGGACTGTGGATGTTCCTCTTCATTTATTAACCATCGTATTTACAGTGAACCTCATAATTTAGGTAGGTTCATACAATTCTAACTTACTGTATATTTTTATTTAAGGGCACCCAGTATTTATTTGGATTAAAAAATATTTTTTTCTTTTAAATTCAAACAAATCCAGGAGTGTCTATTTTATCGTTGTGTAATATTATTTTGTCGATTTCGGATATTTCAACCCATAAAAATTTATTTTTAAAAATGGCGTCTCTGTGTCCTGCTAATGTGCACAATTTTTGTTTTTTACATTTCCCGTAACTTGTATTTTTTTCATATTTTGGTACACTTTTCTCTGAAACTATGAAAGATAGGAGAATAATTGTTGGCAGGATATGCGGTTTAAAGAGCTCTATAATAATAAGGTAAATTTATCTTTGTGCTGTTGATAGTTCTTGAAATAAAAAAAAAACAATGTATGCAAATGTTTAACAAAATTTTTTTTTGATTTTTTAAAAATAAATCACAATCCATATCTGAACACAAGCAAACCTTGTTATTGTTAAATGAACTATGGACAATAACACACTAAATTTTGGAAACAATTGGATCTGTAGGTTTTGAGAAAATTGTACCAAGACAACAATTTTAAGAAGTTTGATTTTTTATTTTCATTATTTTTTTTTTGTATTTTAAATTACTCATGAAGAAATATGTCTAAATACTTAACCAGAGGTCATTATGTACAGTAAGACGTGTTTAAATAATGACATAATTTTCGTGCACATAACTTAAAAATAAATTGAAAAAATTATTTTTGCATTTTGCATATTTTTAAACCAATTTGCAAGGAAATTAGTACCGGGTGCCCTTAAGCCTACATCCTAAGAGCGAGAGTATTTCATTATTTAGGGACAAGTTGCTGTGCGGAATATTAAGGGAGGTTGAAAAGAGGTATTTAACACAACATACTGTACGTCAGCACACTTTTCACTCGAGAAAACAAACCCAAGGTCTGGTCCATTAACTACAATCGATAAGTGAGTCTTGAGAAGTCGACAGAAACAAAAGCAAATCGTGTCATCAACCGTGTTACTCAATTTAACTCAATAAATCTTGTAACACGGTCCACTGGATAGAGTCTCATTTATTTATGTCCTGCGAAATAATTATGCGGAACAATCCAGATAACATTGAGATAGTAAGCACTTACACAATAAATAGTGTATTATGATGCGAGGTTAGAAGTGGTTTTTACAGAAGCGAGGAAAATGTTTAAAAATCGAACGATAGCGAGGTTTTTATTTTCCGAGATTCTGTAAAACACTTCACAAACTTGCGTTGTACATTATTTTTTCCTCGATGGTGTTTTCAAAATAATACATAATAGTAAAATAATAACTCCTTTATTGGAACTATTTGCGTTCATTATAAACAACTGACTATCGTTAACAGTGTGGGCAATATTCATTAGTTCAAACGACAGGAGGCCGTGATACTAATCAGTTTATAAAGTGGCGGCAAATATGTATTTATTGTTTTATATTATTTCAAATAAAGTTCAGTTCATTTAAAATGCAGTGATTTTTTTCGTATAATATATATTAACACTACATTTTGGATATATTTTTGTATATACATTGTACATAGTATACATATAGGGGAGTGGTTTTATTTCCCACACGTGGTTTGTAATATATAATATTACAGTATATTTATTTTATTACAGTATAGTTATTTAGGTTGTAGGAAGTTGAACTTTCAGTCATGGTCGTCAATGCTGTAAGTGCGACAAAACGCACTATCGCGCAAAAAAATATTATTTTTCTCTATAGCATATATGACAGTTACCTCTTATCCACGAGTTAACCACGGAATAGAGATGAGATAAAAAACAGAGGTTCATTCACATATTACAGGATTTTGACGTCATGCGTCAGGTTATATGTGACGTTCAAAATGTCTGTTAGACACTAATCTTTATAGTATTAAAAAATTTATAAAATATTGTACCTTGTTTACAGCCTCCTTAATTATTAAAATGATTCAAATATTGTAGGCCTTTCGGGACCAGTCCCAGCCTCGGCAGAATATTTTATGTAACCTTCAAGTCACTATCCAGTTACTGATTGGATAATAAATAATTTAAAAATGACAAAAATAGTTGTTTTGCGCGATAGTGTATTTTGTCGTACTTACAGCAATGGCGATCATGATTGAAAGTTCAACTTCCTAAATTTCGGGGTTGCCAATTTAAATAACTATACAGTAATGTTACATATTACAGACCTCGTGCGGGAAGTAAAACCACTACCCTTTATGTATACTACGTACAATGTACCCATATACAAAAATGTACACGATATATGTAATACATTATATTATATGAAATAAATCATTCAATTTTAAATGAACTGAACTTTATTTGAAACAATATGAAGCAATAAATACGTACTTTCCGACATTTTATGACTGATTCTTGTCAAGGTCTGCTGTAGTCTCTACTAATAAACAATGACCACACTGTTAACGATAGTAAGTTATTTATAATGAACGGAAGTATTTAAAAAATATATATATTATTTTAATATTTTTATTATTTTGAAAACACCATCGCGCAAAACGTAATGTACAACACACGTTTGTGAAGTGTTTTACAGAATCTCGGAAATTAAAAACCTCGCTATCGCTCGGTTTTTAAACAATTTCCCTCCCTTCTTAAAAAAACACTTTCCAACCTCGCATCGTAATATACTATTAAAATGAGGTTAAAAGCTTCATAATTTTTTTAAATCCACAGCATGATAACTTATTTTAGCCTATTAGGACTTCACCCTTTAAACACCAAACGGAGATAACTGAATAAATCGTCTATTACTGAAAAGACAAATAGGTAGATGAATGGAGAAAACTGAATAATTCTGAGCTACGTACATAATCTTTATGAGAAACCAGATGTAATATTAATTAATACTCGTTTACTGCGATGGACAGCATTATGGCACAAATGGGTAATAAAGGAGGACCATAGACGTATCTTGTAGAAAAATCAGAATGAAACCACCCAGTAGGTAGGGCAAGAAGAGGTAGGAGAATATCATTAACCATGATTTGCGAGAGATAAATTATACTAGGAATTATTGGGAAATATTGAAGATAGGGATGTACGCACGGCTATGAATTTTCGATTTAGATTGTGCCAATGAATTAGTTAGTTCTGTACCTCATTTTTCGGACAACAATAAAATTGTAATAGACCCTAATGCGACAGTTTGTTTGTTATAAATAGGGAAGGAATTTTAAGGTACAATTTTTGGTCGTAAAAAGGGGGGGGGAAAAGGTTCTGAAAATACACACAAAAAGATGCAAAAAAAAAAGGTGCTGCTGAAACAATTGAATTAAGGTTTCATCCAGTTACATTAACACAGTTTATATAATATGCATATCATTTTGCACCAATGTTTTCCTTATTTATAGAGTCCATTAGAGGTAATTCATAGTTCTTTAGTTTATTACAACATTTACTTCGCACATAGAGCATCGAATAACGATGCAATCGGTTTCGATAAATTTCGTTTTGAATTCTGGCAGTGCATACAACTTAACACCTTACCATGTTATTGTTGTGAGAATCCAGTTGTAAATAAAAATACGTTGTGGTTCAGACTAGTAAAACACAGCCAACAACAAGTCGGTAGATAGGTCCACCACTGTGGTCTCGAGGTAGCGTGCTGCCTTGTCACGCAGCGGGCCCGGGTTCGATCACCAGTCGGGCCAGTTTTTCTGGGTGAGGTTTTTATCGGGTTTTTTCCTCGCCTGTAAGACAAATGTCAGGAAAACTTTGAGGCCCAAACGGTCCCCGAAATCATATGGCCATCGCAATCATCATCATTAATATTCATCTTAGATTAAGCTTAGGATCAGGGACTCTCCTGGCGCACCACTATCATCATCATCGCCCATCATATCATCGGGGCAACATAACCCCGCCTTACAGGCGCCCCAAACTCAGATGTGGGTTACAAGTACGCCATGCCAGGAAAGAAACCAGGAAATGTCGAAAGATAACCTGGGGCATTTGCAAAAAAAAAGTCGGTAGATAGAAAACTGTACTAACTGTAATTTTATTGAACTTTACAGCAACACTGTTAAAATTTAAATTCCGCTTCACAGCTGCAGATTGGCCATTGTTGCTGGGTAATAAATTACTGGTGGTTTACATAAATTATATTTTAATATTTTTTATTTACTATTGTTGACTTCACACTGCAGATTGGCCATTGTTTCTGGGGTATAAATTACATAAATTATATTTCAATTTTTATTTAATACTAGCTAATACCCGGCGCGCGCTTCTACGGCTAAATAAATGAAAATTAATGTGCTTTTATGTTTAGTTGAATAAGTAACAGGAAAAATTTATATCGTAATTATCTTTAGATACCCCGTGCTGTTTACCCGGCATTGACTGGGAATCTACCCATCCCGATCTTCTTGGCATAAATGAGCCGAAAGACAAAAATATATGAACTTCTTAATAAGTAAAATGAAAAATAATTATAAATATATATGGTAATTATTTTAATATTTCCCGTGCTGATTAGCCGGTGTTACCCGAGAAACTACTTATCTCGATCTTCTTGGCATAAATGAGCTAGAAGACAAAATTCGTTATTGTGAGTTATCCGTAAAAGAATACCCGCCATGTGCTGCTATGCTTGCACAGGAATCTACGTACTTGCCTCGATCTTCTTGGCATCAATGAAAGACAAAAATAGTTATTGTGAGTTATCCAAAAGAGACTTTTTTGTAGAGATTTAGAGATATTCAATTCTGTGTTCATTAATTTCGTGTATTTGTTATGGTTTAGGCAGCTTAAGCAATTTTAGCGCCCAAAGAACTACTTATTCACGTTTTCCACTACAAACGGCGTTTTTTTAGTATCACAACTCTCTTATAGCCTATGTACATCCCCGGAATCTCCTGAACATTTTGCAAAAAGCCCCATCACAATCGTATTAACGGTATGGCCGCGCATATAATACGAACAAACAAACATACAAACAAAGAAACATTCATTTTTTATATATTAGATTGTTGACTTCTGATTGAGATTTTGAAAAGCTGTTCAAGAAGAAAAAATGTTTTTTTTTTCTATCCTATCTTTTAAAAACGCAGAGAAGAGTGTAGGAAAAGGTGCCGAAGCAAAAAAAGAGAGAAAAGGGGCAAAATGTAGTAATCTCACGAAAAGTGCAAAAGGTGCAACAAATTGTGTTCATTTCGCTTCATTTCATCCCCCAAACACATATATTTGAACTATTAGTATGAAAACAGCTATATTTTTGGAAAGGTGCCGCACCTCAAAATCCTTTGCCTAGTTATAAATAACTGCACCGGTATCTGGAAAAATTCCACAATGTTGACACTAAAAACCGATGTGATTCGCCCGATAACTGAAGTAGGAGTCTTTTACGATTTTAATTTGTGTTGTTCAGAACACTACTATTTTTAAGAAACTGTATTTAACGTCCGTCCATCCATCCATAGTAATTCTGTCCGAAGGCAGGTCTTTCACTGCAATCATACCATTTTCATGCTATGCTTGCAGGTTTACTAGGTAATTGTAGGTGTGGTAGCTTCCCGTTGCTTTCCACACCCGTGAATGATGAAGATGATAAGGGTGATGATGATGGCCATATGATTTCGGGGACCGTTTGGGCCTTAAAGTTTTCCTGACATTTGTCTTACAGGTGAGGAAAAACCCCGATAAAAACCTCACCCTTGAAAAACTGCCCCGACCGAGGATCGAACTCGGGCCCGCTGCGTGACAAGGCAGCACGCTACCTCGAGACCACAGCGGTGGGCTATTTAACGTAAGTTGTAAAAATATTGTGAACTATCTTAATGCGTCTGGATTTATCTCCTGAGTCTCTTCTTCACAAAAAGTACATTAGATCTAACATTATTACATTCCGTTCAATTACCTTGGAGGCTGCTTAATGTAATTTAAAGCTGTCAAATCCCCGTTCCACATCTCCACTCTTTGAGTTGTTTTTGCAAACGAATCTCAAGTAATTTAATTTATTCACTTTTTGGTGTCAGAATGGTTTCTTCATCTGCTTTGATAAATCTGGGAGGATTTCTGTTCAAACAAACTATGGTTTTCACATTTAAATTACAATTTGTTTTCTTAATATTTTTAAAGCCACATATATTGTATTTTTTTTACATCACTTCGAATTATATAATACTGCAAGATACGGGAATTTTGTTGAAGTATATGATTATTATTTCTCTATACAGCGTGTCCCAATAATTTTCATTTATTTAGGGGTAGCAGCGCACGCCGGGTATTAGCTAGTGTATTAATAATTACCACAAGACCTAATCGTTATCTTAGTGAAAAAATTAATTTATAAAGTCGATGTTTCAATCTCCTTGTGTGAGATCGTTTTCAAGACGTGGTTTTTTTTACAATACATACTTACCATCACCAAGACAATTTTCTTTTGCAAATTTAAATGAACAAATTTAAAATTTCAATTTATGATTAAACATATTTTAACAAGGAATCACATGTTTCATACCATTAATTTGTTTATTTAATACTTTATTTTGTTTTTTATTATATAGGCCATTTCTGCTATTAATCTTCTTTGGTAATTATTTTCTTAGTGTAAAATTTTTGTCATCCCATTTCATTTTATGATTTTGATTAATTCTAAGTACACTGATTACTGAAAGCTCTGCAGCTGGTGTACTGATGTTCTTTTTACGTTCGTCGATTCTTTTTCTTACAAATATTTTTGTTGAAAATGATCTCACACAAGGAGATTGAAACGTTGACTTAAATTAATTTTTTGACTGAGATAAAGATTAGTTCTTGTTGTTGTAATTATTATTATTAACTACTCTCAGTGAATAATATTTAACAAACGTATTAAATATATATATTCTTCTTAAATGGCACTGCAGACCAATAAGGACCTTCGCCTCCTCAATGAGCCTCCTCCAGAATCCAATCCTTCCTTGGCTTCATATTTGGGTTCCTAACAAGACAGTTTTACAGGATGGGTCGTGAGCCGCATGCCTAACCCCAACCAGGAGGGCCAGGGAGTCTTCTGTTGGGGTTCCATACCCTAGCTGAGATGGCCCCGTTTGAGGGTGCCAGGCTTCGCCCAAACCAATTCCCAAGGCTCTTGGCTTGCTGGTCAGGTGGTTGTTGTAATGCCTTCTGTCTCATATCCAGGTATTTATTAGTACATCTACTCAGCATTGATGCACCTCCAGCAGTAGGTATTTGTATAAGATGGATAATTTAGGAAAAGTAACTGGAGCTAATGAGCTACTCAGTCCACGCAGAATCTCCAGGAGTATAGGAAGGTTATGAAATGAAAGGTTTGCTTTTACGACAGGGGGAGGTCCCATGGTGGTATTCTACAACCCGGTACCACATGGGTCATATATATATATATATCCATCCATAGTAATTCTGCCCGAGGGCAGGTCTTTCACTGCAATCATATCATTTTCATGCTATGCTTTGCAGCTTTACTAGGGAATTGTAGGTGTGGTAGCTTCCCGTTGCTTTCCACACTGGTGAAGGATGATGATGATGATGATGATAAGATAATGATAAGGATGATGATGATTTTAGTTGAGAGTTCACATCGACATTAAAGATTGCGACCTCGATGTTGGATTAAGAATATTATTAGGTGTAGTGGCTTAAATAATAGGTCTGTTCGACCTTTAAACTCTTACATGATCTGAGTTCAGACCGGCGTGAGCCAGGTTGGTTTCTATCTATTAAGTTTTATTATACTTTAGTACGAAAGGACCAAGTATGAAAAATAATTTTTAATTATTGAATATTATTAAGTATTTTGGCAGATAAGTGCCCCAGAGTTAGAATCTGGTTATGTAAATTATTTACAAATATATGATTTCGGGAACCGTTTGGGCCTCAAAGTTTTCTTGACATTTGTCTTACAGGTGAGGAAATACCCCGATAAAAACCTCACCCAGAAAAACTGCCCCTACGGGGGATCGAACCCGGGCCCGCTGCATGACAAGGCAGCACGCTTCCTCGAGACCACAGCGGTGTGTGTATATATATATATATATATATATAAGATTATGATCTTATTGGTTAAAGAGAATGTGATATCATGTTCTCCCTTCTTTTTCTGTAAGTAAGTTTTCACGTAACAAGTAACGACTCTGCAGTCAATACAATTTACATTTCATTTGTTCTGTGAAAGAAACTCTACTGTGTTCTTTATTCATACAAAGTTATTAGTTTGGAAATGAAGGCGCCAAGTTGTCTTGTGTCATTGGGAAGAGTAATGTGCAGGTACCACAGCCACTCTGAGAGCTCGGTGTTGTGAAAATAATTACACGTCCTCTTCATCAAAAGGCGATGACTTTGACGTCCTTCCAAGTTAATATCAAAGTGTTTCTGCGCTGCGGCAAATATATAATTTTGTTTTGTTTCACAGAGACACTCTCATATGATGAGACTAACTCAAGATCTGGGTGGGGTTGAACATAACCAGGTATTTACTTACGCAACTTAAGACTTTTAATGGAATTTATCCCATTACTAAGTGATGTATCGGCCGCGGTGGACTAGTGGTTAAGCTCCTTGCCTCTGGTCCCGAGGGTCGCGGGCTCAAACCCGGCCGGGGTCGATGGATTTTTTTTAGGATGCAAAAATCCAAGGAGCAAGTCCTCTGGGAGGGACTATAAAGCCATGGGTCCCGAGTCTAAAGATTTTCAGGCTCGTAAAAGATACTTAAGCCTGAATGAAAAGGCCTCTAAGCAAAATTTATCGCTGACCACGGACCACTCAAATAACATCTATACGAAAACAAGTGTAACTAAAAATTAGCATGGTTCAAATTCTTCCCTGTAAGGGGAGAGCGCCTAAATCTCTGTTAAGGGAAACATGGGCTTACAAGATACAAGAAGATACTAAGTGATACTTGTAACATTTATCCCCGGAAATTACTATCGTGAAAGTATGTTAATGTAATGTGAAATTTGCGAGTGGAAATATGTTTTTACGTCGTAACCGTCGGCATTTTGAATTTCCATAGAAGAAGTAATTCTCTTTTACGTATTTAAACACATTTAAAATGTAACGAAACTAAAAGTAACCTAATTTAATTACTCTAACCTATGTGAATCCATTGAAACGCCTTTATTTTTGTTTTACGCGGTTAAATATATGCATTCGTCTGTCTTTTACGCGGTTAAATTCGGACATGAATCATTATTATCGACGGAGATGCTGTGTTATCGACAGATCCGTGGGTTTATCGCTGGTTATTAGTGTGGATTTCGCAGGTTATTAATGTGGTTATCTCTGGTTATTACTGTGGTTATCGCTAGTTCATAGAATAACTGTTGTAACCAGAGTGGTCATGACATGAAATAGTCCCACTTTTACTAGTAAAATGGGTTGAAGATAATAAATTGGCATTAATTCACATGCTGAAGATGAAGCATCCATCCATAGTAATTCTGCCCGAAGGCAGGTCCTTCACTGCAATCATAGTATTTTCATGCTATGCTTGCAGCTTTACTAGGGAATTGTGTAGTTGTGGTAGCTTCCCGTTGCTTTCCACACCGGTGAAGGATGATGGTGATGATGATAATGATAAGGATGATGATGATGAAGATGATGGCCATATGATTTCGGGGACCGTTTGGGCCTTAAAGTTTTCCTGACATTTGTCTTACAGGTGAGGAAAAACCCCGTTAAAAACCTCACCCAGAAAAACTGCCCCGACCGGGGATCGAACCCGGGCCCGCTGCGTGACAAGGCAGCACGCTACCTCGAGACCACAGCGGTGGAACGATGAAGCATATACTTCGAAAATAATCCACACCCCACATCCAATGTTGAGGAAGACTGAGATCTCAGGTATTCTATTTTTATATTATAAATATTACATAATGACTTCAACGGTGTTTCATCATGAATTGTAAAAGTATCGAGTACAACGTAGCCCAGAATGACAATGCTCTTTCTCTGTCTTAATCGCGCCTATATTAATCACCAGGGCTAGGATTTGTATGTAATAAAATATAAGAATGCAATGCAGATAGTATATATAGGGTGTCCCAATAAGAACGCCGGATTTGAATTTGCCGCCATTTTTTTACTATGAGGTTGGCAGCACTCTACCTACACTTTTTGTTTTCTATATTTGTTGCAATTACTGGATATGGAGCGTTACACTGCTGAACAACGAGTTTTAATTGTGAAAACTCATTACCAGAATGGTGAGTGTTATGCTCATACTGTTCGAAGGCTTCGTGCTCTCTTAGGCCGGAATAATGCACCTAATGAGCCATCTGTTCGGAAGATGATGAAGAAATCAGAGGCATCAGAGAACACTGCAAACATTCCAACACCTGACCGCACTCGTCGTACGCGGTCTGTTTAGAACATCGTCATTGGGAGAGATAGTGTTCAAGTGAGTCCGAACAAATCCATTAGTCGACATTCACAGTAGTTAGGCATTTCAAGAAGCTCACTGCAGACGATTCTCGTGAAAGATCTACACATGCATGCATTTAAAATGCAGTCAACCTAAGAAATGAAACCAATAGACCATTTGCAACGAAGAAAGTTCGTTCAGTGGTTCTTCAGAGGCAACATGCAGACCACAACTTTGTCAACAAAATTATCATAAGTAATGCCACGAGTGATTTCCAAGTTATCGATAAATTCACGACTCACGAAGTAAGGAGTGAATTTATCTACAGAATTTGGAAATCAAGAGTGGCATTTGTTAGAACTATTTAACGAATAAAATTAAGCTCTTTACTCACAAATCATTGTTTAACTATAGTTATTTTAAAATATTTATATATTTAATGTAAACGGCGATGTTTGAAAACAAATCAGAAATGTGAGGTTATGTTCATTCACTGCAACTAGATCATATTATGTATTGTCAAATAAGATCGCAATATTGTAAGTGTGCACCCAAGTGGAGAAATAATGAAACACATCAAACTATATATCATAATCAACATTACGAGTTATTCTTTATTTTTTTAGTAACCAATTCAGTAAAATCAAGGAATCTTTTCATTATTTGCTATATTCAATGTATTTGTTGGAGAAAAATAATGCTTTGACCTCTTCAGAACATTAAAAAGGAGGAGCTTTCTTTATCACAAAAGCAGGAGCTGATAAAGAGAAATCGATAAAGAGCGAGGTGAAACACGACTGTCATTGGTTGTAAAACAACATTCATTGAAACGTGATTGGTCATTGACTAGCATTTGTGGCATGAGTTAAATAGTCTTTATTATTTAACTGTTTGTGTATGAAACCAATACAAAAGATAGTCAGAAGTCTAACTTCTCATTAACTTATACTATTCAACTGTTTGTGTGTGAAACAAAAACATAACACAGTCATAAGTCTAACTTCTCATTAGGCCTATACTTCGTTGCAATCCTACCTTTTAGTACATAACAATCCTAGCCCTCTTAATGACGATTGTGTTAATTTCTTTTTTTCAAATGCCCCCGGTTTGTCTTTCGACATTCTTGGTTTCTCTCCTGGCATGGCGTATTTGTAACCCACTTCTGAGGTTGGGGCGCCTGGAAGGCGGGGTTACGTTACCCCGATGATATGATGGATGATAATAATAATAATGGTGCGCCAGGAGAGTCCCTAATCCCAAGCTTAACCTAAGATGAATATGAATGATGATTGCGATGGCCATATGATTTCGGGGACCGTTTCGGCCTTAAAGTTTTCCTGACATTTGTCTTACAGGTGAGGAAAAACCCCGATAAAAACCTCGCCCAGAAAAACTGTCCCGACCGGGGATCGAACCCGGGCCCGCTGCGTGACAAGGCAGCACGCTACCTCGAGACCACAGCGGTGGACCGATTGTGTTAAGTAATAACGCTCCCTTACTCACGTTTGATTTATTTTGATAATACTTATTTTTTCGTAAGTTGGGTCACTAACTTTTAAATAAATAAATTATAAGTAAAGAAATTACTTATTGTAAACATGATTCTGTCGTAACATTGATTTTTCGACACCGAGTTGTAAATCGGTCGATGAAATTCTAATATATGAGAAAGCATAATATAATTTAATGTTCTTTTATAGTGTTTTAAGGTCACATGATCATCTGGACTACGCTTTCCCACTACATATAATTATATTTTACATATTATTTCATTGGTAGGGCCTAACACAAATACGCCCTTTTTTGGTTCCTCCAATTTGTGGGAGAGTTTATTTGGCTCACAGGGTTGCCATATTTGGTATTTTTGTTACACCACAGGACCTTTCCTGTTTATGAATAGTGGCTGCCATTCTTGCATTGTTATTTCAATTACACTTAGCAACAAAAAAAAAACGTTTTTTTTTTGTCTCAGAAAGAAAAATATGTGATCCTGATAGTATTTTTTCTCCTCAATTCAAATATGATATCGGTTTTTCTCCATCACGCAAGGTTTCCGAGAGACAGGTTTTTATAATTTCAAACACTTGAATGTTTTCTACATTCGTAACTACACAATATTCGAACATTCGGACTCACCTAGAAAGTAAGAAATGACGATTTTCTGCTATTTTTTGTCTGTGGAGCATCCCTCGTGACGGTCCAACAAAAATCGGCCAGCATATTAGGATTCCATTTGCCTTGATATCTCTTTTCCATAACTGATATCTCCTGAGTTAGCTCATTTGGTTTTATTTTACAATGGCCAAATGAACGAAAAACGTTTATTAAAAGATAATTATTTAAATCCAATAATTGAAATAGAAATAAAAAACTGTGGGTAATGGAGAAATTCCGAATACATATTTGAAAACACAATAAAAAATGCATCAAGTACAACTACTGATATTCGTGAGACAAGAATCATGTTGACCAGTGTTATCACTCTTTTCAAGTCTTAACAACGCTATCTGATTTTATGTCGCTAGAGGTAAATATGCATTATTGCTAAGAAAAATAAGCGTTTTAATGTCAATCCTTCGTCATCTCTGCTTTGTTTAAATGTATTTTAGACGGATATGATGATATTTGTTGTGTACCGTTGTATGACTAATTTGTTCCCAGTGGTTTGGAATGCAATTTTTATCTTATCTGCGAAATTATGTTATAATATTAAATTCATACTTTTCCCCATTAATTTATGGGTTCTTTCTTTACTAATTATGAATTCATCTTCGAACTGTTTAGTTTATAAATAATATTTTGAGTCTAAACACGGTATTAATCGTATTATATCTTGCTAATTCACTAATTTAATTAATTGCCTATTAATAATTATACTGGTCAACATGATATTTGTATCATGAGTACCAATAGTTGTACTTAATGCAGTTTTCATCGTGTTTTCAAACATGTATTCGGGATCTCTCCATCACCCACAGTTTTTTTATTTCAATTTCAGTTAATGGATTTAAATAATTATTTTTTAATAAACTTTTTTTCGTTCATTTGTCCATTGTAAAACAAAACCAAATGAGCTAACTCAGGAGATTTCAGTTATGGAAAAGAGATATCAAGGCAAATGGAATCCTAACATGCTGGCCATTTTATTGTTGGACCATCACGAGGCATGCTCCACATGCGAAATATAGCAGAAAAGCGTCATTTTTTACTTTCTAGGTGAGTCCGAATGTTCGAAAATTATGTAGTTACGAATGTAGAAAATATTTAAGTGTTTGAAATTATAAATGCCTGTCTCTCGGAAACCTTGCGTGACGGAGAAAAGCCAATATCATATTTGAATTCAGGAGAAAAAATACTATCAGAATCACATATTTTTCTTTCTGAGACAAAAAAAAAAGTTTATTTTTTGTTGCTCAGTGTTATTTATTCAGGATCTCGGTAGTGTTTATATGCGACTATTGGTTCTGTCACAAGATAGCCACATCTGACAACAAATCCCTATAACCCGATCGCGCGTCACCTACCGGGTCCAGTTGTGAATCTAAAGTTAAGATTCTGAACCATTCAAGGATCCACTCAAACGTACACAAAAAAAGTCACCAATATCTGTCCTGTCGTTTAGGCAGTTTTTAATTTTGGATTTTAAGTAAACCTCCACTTCTAAATGTATGATTTCGCTATTTTTTTATAATACCTACCTCGGTTTATTTTAATAGGATATACTGAGTTTCGTTGTGAAACTTCGAAAATTGTGACCGCTAGAGCGATTTTTAAATTTTCACTTCAAGTGAACTACTACATCTAATGGTTTTATAGAGTCCAATTGTGAATCTAAACTATCCAGGGACCCAATCAAACACATAAACACAAAAAATGTCATCAAAATCGGATTTTCGTTTAGGCAGTTTTTAATTTCGGATTTCAAGTAAACCATCACTTTTAATTGTCCAATTTCGCTCATTTTTGGGTAATACCTGCTTCAGTTTATTTTAATAAGATATACTGAGTGTCGTTGTGAAATATCGAAAAATGTGACCGCTAGAGTGATTTTTAATTTTCGTTTCAGGTGAACTCCTACACCTAATGCTTTTAGAACATGAAAGATAACGGCTAAACACTCACCGCATCTGAAAACCTGTATACGTATATAAATGTTCACGAAGATCGGTTTAGAAATCGGTTAAAGACAGACAGACACACATACATTGATATACATATATAATATATATATATATATATATATATATACTTACTTACTCATTGGCACTATCGAACCCGTCCGTAGGTTCATAGCCGCGCGGACATAAGCTCTGCATACATCTCTATCCTGAGCTAATGCTTTCTGCTTTCCAATCATTCCCTGTATAATCTACTTCCCTCAAATCATAGTTAATGTTATTCTCCCACCTCGTTCTTGGTCTGCAGTTTTCCTTCTGCTTTCCTACAAGAAGCTTCCATGCACATCTTTCATTCCCCATACGTGCAACATGTCCTGCCCATCGCAGTCTATGAGATTGAACTGTTCTTATTATATCTGGCTTCCTATAAAGACCATGTAGTTCATTGTTATGTAGTCTTCTCGATTCACCTGTTTGTTCATCTCTCTATGGTCCAGAAATTTTTCTAAGTACTTTATTCTCAAATACTCGTAATGTCCTTTCCTCCCTTAAAGTAAGAGTCCATATTTCGCACCCATATAATATAACTGGTAGAATAATAGTTTCATATATTTTCAGTTTAAAGTTTTTTTAAAGGAGTTGGGACATCAAGAGTCTCAGCAATGCATAATAGCACGCATTTCCAGAATTGAGCCTATGTTTAATTTCTTTGTGCATCTCATTCCTATTTGTGATTATTGTTCCTAGGTATTTGAATTTAGCCACTTCTTCAAAATTTCCCTCATTTGTCATTAGCTGTCCATTTCCATTATATAATATATTTCTACGTGTGACCATATATTTAGTTTTATTGATATTTACTTCCAGTCCTAATTTCTTAGTGTTACTCAATAGTGTGTGCGTGTTGTCCTTTAGTATCTCCACGCAATCGGTCAATAGTACTATATGATATATATATATATATATATATATATTATATACATTGATCATATCTCAAGACTGAAGTGGAACTAGTAGGGTCAGGTAACCCAGATTCCAATAGGGTTAGCGGAGAGGGTGGAGATTTTTCTTGGCTCATTCCTGTCCATGCGCGCCTTATCTACACTTGATTCAGCTTCCTATAAAGTGAGTACCGACCGTGACTACTGAGCTTGGCAAAATGGATCTTCCTTCTTCTTTCGTCCTAAACATTAGAATTCATCCTGTGTGCCTCCGTGACCTCTTTAGAGGGTATATTTATCTTTGTAGTGCAATATATCGACTTGAAACAAATATGGACTTGAATAAATCGGAAATTCAATAATAATGCCAACAAATAGTGGTTATATTTTATTTTACTCTCTTGACGTCCCAACTCCTTTCAAAAAACGTTAAACTGAACATATATAAAACTGTTATTCTACCAGTTACATTATATAGATGAGAAACATGGATTCTTGCTTTAAGGGAGGAAAGGAGATTACGAGTATTTGAGAATAAAGTTCTTAGGAAAATGTTTGTACCAAACAGAGATGAAGACACAGGTGAATGGAGAAGACTTACATAACAATGAACTACATGGTCTTTATAGGAAGCCAGATATAATAAGAACAGTTAAGTCTCGTAGACTGCGATGGACATGGGGAATAAAATAGCCTATGCGCATGGAAGTTTCTTGTAGGAAAACCAGAGGAAAAACGCCCAGTTGGCAGACCAGGAATTATTAACCATGATTTGTGGGAAGTAGATTTTACAGTATATATACAGTCAATATGCCCATTTCACCAATAAATATTTAAAATGGTCAACTAGTTTCTACAGCCAAGCTGTCATTCTCAAGACCAGATATTGACTGAAGACAATATAGATAAAAAATAAAGATACAAATTCAGTTAAAAACAAACTACGTCACATGACGCAATCATTCACAAGTGAAAGTAAAACATAATAAAACTAATCCTCTTTTTTATCAATTAGAGAAAAGAGGGGGCTGTACGGAATAGGGCCTTTGTCTTTGTTCATTATTTTATCCTTATTTTTATAAATTTCCAAAATTGGAAATTTATAAAAATAAGGATAAAATAATGAACAAAGACAAAGGCCCTATTCCGTACAGCCCCCTCTTTTCTCTAATTGATAAAAAAGAGGATTAGTTTTATTATGTTTTACTTTCACTTGTGAATGATTGCGTCATGTGACGTAGTTTGTTTTTAACTGAATTTGTATCTTTATTTTTTATCTATATTGTCTTCAGTCAATATCTGGTCTTGAGAATGACAGCTTGGCTGTAGAAACTAGTTGACCATTTTAAATATTTATTGGTGAAATGGGCATATTGACTGTATATATATTTTAATATTGTATCACCAAGAAGATCAATTGTGTACTAAAAGATTTTACAGGGATGATTAGAAAACATTAACTCAGGATATGGATGTATGGAGAGTTTGTCAGTGTGGCCATGAACCTACGGAATTGATAGTACCAACGAGTTAATTAAATGTATACAAAATCATAACATGTCCATGGACGATTATTATCTTCGGAATTTTTAGTATTTTTTGTAAATGTTGCAAAATTAAATTATTGTGATTACGATTTGTGAATATAGTTCTAATAAAACGTTATTAGCATAAAATTTATGTATTACCATATTATCATTTTTATTAAGGATTTTCTCTACGTGACAGCAATTATCCTTCAGCCCAAATGTATTTTGTTCCTCCACAGATTTCTATCCTCAGCATCTTCTTCGAGGTTTCTGCTGATCATGTTTATTCTCACTTCAACCATCCACTGTTATCTGAGTTCTCCCTCCTCCTCCTGCCTTCAGCATTCCAATCCAGCATCATTCTTGGGGTTCTATTATTCTCCATCCTCTTCAGACGTCCATACCATTCCAACATTCGTTCTTCTATTACTTCTATAATATTATTATATAATAAAATATTTATCATCAGAAAAAAATAATGGTTTTCAAGGGGGCTCATCCAGTTCGTACAAAGATAATATTAGAAAATAAACCAATAGAACAAGTGGTAAGATATAACTTCCTAGGTTGCGAAATATCATACACAACGGAAACAGATATAAGTAACAAAATAAATAAGTTTAATTATATAACAGGAACACTGAAAATAACAATGAAAAATAAAGCCAGGAAATATTCTACAATGAAATTATACAAGACGATGGCAGTTCCTATTATTACTTATGGATCCGAAACATGGACAGTGACAACACAACATTCTGCCAGAATACAAGCTGCTGAAATGAATCTCCTCAGACCAATAACAGTATATCAAAGAACAGGCAAAAACACAAGACAGAAATAAGAAGATCTAAAAGGAGGAATTAAACACAACAATGGTGAAATACAGAACAGACTGGAAAGAACACTTAGCAAGGATGAATGAGAATAGAATATCAAAAGCAGCATACAACTATTCACCACGAGGAAGAAGAAGTTTGGGAAGACCAAAGGAAATAATGGAAAGAACAGCAATTTGGAGCTGGAATACGCTACTAAATAAGCCTAAACGTGACGAAGAAGAAGATATAATAATATATCTATATATTATTATTATTGTTATTATTATTATTATTATTATTATTATTATTATTATTTGTTCTGGCAGGTTAAGGCTGAAGTAAAGAACAGAATAATTTATCAGTGATTCATAAATATAAAATATCTTTAAGATATATCACTTGAAAACAACATAAGAGTTATAAAATATTAGCATAATTGTTTGTGTAAAGATAAAACAGGTAGATTGGCCCCATTACAGGACTGAAGATACCTTTGGGGGTAGTATATAAGACCGTCACCTTTCTAGACAATCGGGACGAAAAGTGAGCGGTGATGTCAGCCTGCATGACGGTCGCTGACGTGAGTCGACTTGAAGCCACAGTAACGGAGAGTATCGAACTGCCTTAACTATAGCCAGCCGCTCAGTCTCCGGCCCTGACGTTTAGGTTGTACGAGGAGTACTGGGGGAAACTCGCCCTCTACTGCCAATAAGGAGATGGTTGAAGTGGCATTGAACGTCTGCCACAACCAATCACTGCTCTTGACGCCGCTAGTGTGGTTTGAAAATTCTGCGATGTTGTCGGCTGAATGTTTTCGAGAATAGTGTGTTTCGTAGCGATAAATGAGAAATATATTTTTGTTTCATTTTCAATTTCACTTAATAAAATGATCACTTATTTATATTTCTGATATTTACGTTCTGGATAAGGATAAAGTGCCAAGAATTGATATTCCGCGTGGTACATACAACGGCCCCTCCTACTGAATATCCAAATCAGCAACACTGTCGTGAAAACGTCAGCACTGGAGAATTGGCGGCTGGATATAGTATACTAAAGTCGCATCCCCCCTCTTACCAAATTAGGTTTAGAGTGTAATGTACGTAATTTACGTAATGAATGTAATGTAAAATATTTTCGAACTGAAATTTCTCTTTCATAAGAATAATATGAGATGATTATGATTTCCAGTACATGTAAACATCCTCTGATTTATTTCCAGTCCGACGGGTGAGTGCAAACATCGTAAATTCTACGTCAAACAATATTATGCGCTAAAGCTTACCACATGATAAAAGCGCTAAAACATATTTTGTACTTTACAGAGTTCAGTGCGAACATGTAAAACCACAATCTTCACAATTTGTTGTAATTACTTGAACAATAAAGATTGCATCTCATGTTATATTCATTCAAATACATTTATAATGGTAGAATATCATCTGTAAAAAATTGGAATAATGAACATTGTACATTTTCACCCACTTCGTCCTTCTGATAGTACACTTATCAAAAAAAAATGGGTCGACTCTTCATATCGAATATTTTAAGTTCCAACGCGCGATTCACACGAGTACACTAATTTCACAGTAGAGCTACAAAACGTTTCGCTTCTTCCTTTGAAGAGCATTCTTTCAAACACAGTAAGCCAGCGAACGCTTAGATCAATGCCTATTGGCTTGATTCGTATGCAAGACGTCACAGGTTCGATTCCCTATGATGTTAATTTTTTTAATTGTTAAAATGCTTTCTGTTTTATTCTGTCTTTCTTCTCTTAAACAAAAAAAAAGAACTATTATTATTATTATTATTATTATTATTATTATTATCATTATTGCTATTGTTACTATCACTATTATTATTATTACTAGTACTAAGAGCGGACATGTCCATCATGTTGGTGTATTTCGAAACTCAATTAGAAATTAATAATTGAAAGTGTAACAGTATATTAAAAGATGCAAATTAACATCAGTGCAGTGAATATTAATATCATGTGTTTTTAATAACAATCATTATTTATCAAGGGTATTTATTTCGAATATGGAACATTACAACCTTTTGCTCTACCACGAGTTTCCAGGGAATTATTCCTGTGTTAATCCATCAATCTACAATTTATAAACTATTATTATTAATATTACTGGAGATTCAATAATATATATATATATATATATGGTATGATAAGAAAAATAAATGTCTGGACGGAATTCGAACCCGGATATCTGAGTCTGTACCTCAGTGTGATATCCACTACACCACCAGGCGAATCCAATTCAAACATTTATTTTTCTTATATATGTATTATATTCTCCATTATTACTAGATGTCGCGAGAACTCGGTCTTCACTGCCATCTAGTAGCTGACTATAACAAGTAAGCAAATTAAAGAGAACATTTTTACTTTATAGCAGTGACGCTTTATCGATGTTATAATTAAATGTTTAACATTGAGCAATGCAAGCTTAATATTGAATGATAAGAAAAATAAATGCCTGGACGGGCATTTATATATATATATATATATATATATATATATTACTTGTATTAACACAACACCAATGTATATTATTGGTACCGAAGTACATATATCTTTATTAAAACAGAATATAACTGAAGTATGTATATTTTAGTAAAACAGAATGTAACTGATTAACTAATTCCCAATTTCGAACCGAAGATTCACGGGTGCATGGACATAAGTTCTCCATATGTTCCTATCCTGAGCCAACGTTTTCCAATCATCCTCTGTATAAGTTACCTCCCTCAAATCATGGTTCATATAATTTTCCCACCTCATTTTCGGTCTTCCTACTAGGCGCTTTCCTCTGGTTTTCCTGCAAGTAGTTTCCATGTCCATCTTTCTTTTCACATCCGTACCATACGTCCTGCCCATCGCAGTCTACGAGACTTAACTATTCTTATTACATCTGGCTTTCCATAAATATCATGTAGCTCAATTGTTATTTGTTCTTCTCCATTCACCTGCCTGTTCGTCTCTATTTTGTCCAAAGAAGTTTATAAGAACTTTATTCTTAAATACAGGTAATATTTTCTCATAGTTTTATAGATTAAGACATACAAATATAAGAGTATCCATCCATCCATAATAATTCTGCCCGAAGGCAGTCCTTCACTACAATCATAGCATTTTCATGCTATGCTTGCAACTTTACTAGGGAATTGTAGGTGTGGTAGCTTTCCGTTGCTTTCCACATCGGTGAAGGATGATGATGGTGATGATGATGTCCATATGATTTCGGGGACCGTTTGGGCCTTAAAGTTTCCTGACTATTGTCTTACAGGTGAGGAAAAACCCCGATAAAAACCTCACCTAGAAAAACTGTCCTGACCGGGGATCGAACGCGGGCCCGCTGCGTGACAAGGCAGCACGCTACCTCGAGACCACAGCGGTGGACATATAAGAGTATAATGCAGTGTAATATGTTGAATACATAGATACTAAAAAAAATACAATACATTATAATGAAATAACTTGCCATTTGATTAAAGAAATAAGGAAAAATCTCGCTGTGATATTGTGCTTTTAGAAATACATTTTTAATATATTAATTTCATGACATATACAAAATGTATGAGTTTCTCAAGTTAAATTCAAGGCAGTAGAAAATTAAACTAGGAAAATAATCAGGTTTTCAGAATGTCTCCTTCTTCCACTTCTTGAAATTAGGCCTTTTGATCTTTTTCATATCAAGTGGAATTTAATCAATCTACCCATCTAGTAAAAGGGGGCACGCCGTAGCGTAGTGGTTAAGGCAGTGCGCTACAAACCGGAAGGTCGAGGGTTCAAGTCCCGATGGGGTCAGGATTTTTAAACTGACCCAAACCCTCTGGTGGCACCATGACCCTGGGGTCGACTCAGCCTCTAACTGAAATGAGTACCAGATGCTTGTTCTGGGGGTAAAGGCAGCCGTCACGCAGGGCTGACTTAAAGTGCCGATTCTCTAGGAAAAGTGTAAGCCTTAACATCCTACTACCCCAAGGGTCTCCCGAGGCCTGTAGTGGGAACACTTTACTTTACTCACTTTACCCATCTAGTAAATGGGCGTCCAACACTTAACTATGTCAAATCCAACTCAACCCCCAATGATTCTAACAAAAGTTACTAATAATTTTAAGTATAGACGTAAGCAAATAAATGAGGGTGTAGGGAAAATGAGTCATCTTAGTATGGAGCCCCCTAAAATAAGTAAAGTAAAAAGTAAAGTGATCCCACAACAGGTCCGGGGACCCTTGGGGTAGTAGGAGGTTAAGGCTCCCACTTTTTCTAGACAATCGGCACCTTATGTCAGCCGGGTTGTAAGCCCTGCGTGACGGCCGCCTTTACCCCCAGAACAAGCGTCTGGTACTCATTTCCGTTAGAGGCTGAGTCGACCCTAGGGCCATAGTGCCACCAGAGGGTTTGGGTCAGTTTAAAAATCCTGACCCCAACGGGACTTGAACCCTCGACCTTCCGGCTTGTAGCTCAGTGCCTTAACCACTACGCTACGGCGTGCCCCCGCCCCTAAAATAATTATAATTAATAAAATAACTATAATTAATAACCCCACTATTCATACTATTATATTCCTATTCTCTTCTATTGGTTTGTAATTTAATAACAGCTGAGTGATTCTATCTGTAGGCATTCTTTTGACATGTTCATACCAGTTGTTTCTCATGTTGGCAATTCTATTTGTTAAATTAAAAATATTTAAGTATCTTCTAATATCTTCATTTCTTTTTTCTGTCCAAAATTGTCAAACCTGCTACTAAACGTAAGAACTTCATTTCTGCAGTTTCTATTTTTCTTTTGTCTGAACGGTTAAGAGTCCAATTATCACTTGCATATGTTAAGACAGGTACTGCCATAATTTTGTAAAAAGGTTTTATTTTTGATTGTCCGTTTTATAGTGCCACACATTCTATAAAATCAGGTTTTCAGAATACTATTGAGATAAATTGAATTGAATTCTAAATTCTCATCTTACTTGTATTACATACTAGCTAATACCCGGCGTGCGCTGCTAGGCCTAAATAAATTAAATGTTTTTTTTATGTTTAGTTGAATAAGTAAAAAGAAAAATGATTAGAAATGTATATCATAATTATATTTAGATACCCCGTACTCATTACCCGTATTGCCGGGGAACCTACTTATCTCGACCTTCTTGGTATAAATGAGCTGATATAAAAAAATAGTTATTGATAGTTATCCGTAAAAGAATATCCGCTGTGCGCTGCTACGCTTGCCCGGGAATCTATTCATCCCGAACTTTTTGGCACCAATGACCAGAAAGATAAAAATGGATATTGTGAGTTATCCGTAAAAGATAGACATATGCTGTCACGGACTTTTTTTTGTAGATTTTACTTGACATATCCAATTCTGTGTACATTAATTTGGTGTATATGTTATTCAATGATTCCGGCAGCCTAAGCCATTTAAGCGTCCAAAAAGTTCCGAAAAACACGTTTTCCTCTGCAAAGGGTAATTTTTAAGGGTGAATGGGTTGAGAGTTACAACTCTCTTATAGCCTGGAACCATCCCGGGAAACTCCTTAACATTTTGCAAAACAAAAACGCATCACAATCGCATGATCAGTATGGCAGAGCATAAATGACAGACAGACATTTATTCTGATATATAGCTAAAGGCCCCTAACTGTTTATACTAGTAACCGAAGAAATCCTTAGAATTGCCCAAAAAGAGGGAATCGTCTCGTGCGCATATGCGGACGACATCGTAATCGGTTCCAGAGACATATCAAAACTCCAGGAAACAATAAACGAAGTGGAAAAATGGTGCTCCAAGAACAAGCTGGACATTAACATATCAAAACGGACACAATGATCTTTAGAAACGGAGGAAGAGCAGCCACAAAATAAGAAATATACAAAACTGAAAATAGTACATCATCACTACAAACAAGCGCAAAATCCTTTACAAAACACACAACATAAAATACAACCCAGGCAATAATGGCAATGCATGAAATAAGAAACATTAGATCCCTCACCCTAGAGACGGCAGTTCTGTTGTTTAGAGTAAAAATTCTACCAATAGTGACATACGGCATAGAAATCATCTGGGCTCATTTAACAATGAAGAAACTTTCCTCTCTAGAAAGGGTGAAAGCGAGATAACATATAAAGGAAGTATTAGGAGTGTCAAAAGTAACGTCAAGACTCGAATACCTACTGGCGAAGGAAACTTTCATCATCGACGACCTCAGAACAAGCATGCTCTTACCCAGCACCAGCGCATCACAGAAGCTGCTAGCAACACTGAATAGAAAAAGAGAAGAAATACACCCAGAATTCTATAGCACCGGGGCCATGGTGGACCGTGCGTGGACAAAATAAAATTTCTAAATGAGACACGTCATCACTAGGTTGGCAAGACCACGGATTCCACCAGCTGACATGCAAGAACACAAAATTTCATGAACCCAATATAGATTGTAAATGTATTATTGTATATATTTTTGTTTTCTCATAATTGTGGACAATAACTTCTGTCAAGTCCCCTGCATTTGTATAAATAAATGCTATGCGAAAAGCCATGTGACCGAAATAACATTGAGCTATGCACAAAAAAAAAACAAAAACGATATGTGAATGCAAAAATGTAAATGTAAATGCATTCATACTTTAATCCTGGCTATTTGGCTGCAATATAGTACATTGCGATACAAGTGAGGTAAGCACTTGCTACTGATCGAGAAAAGGTTTGAAAAAAAAAAGAGTCGCTTGCGCCGAGTTCTTTCAGTTTTCGAAATATGTTACGTGCTTACCTCATGTGTATTGCATACTATTTTTTGGTCGATGTGACTAATTTTTATTAAATATAGTAATAAATGAATTAAAATATTGGTTGGAGACTTGAAAGCATAATAATAGTCCCTTCGATTGGTTGCTGGCCAAAGGAAGGCAAGACCAGTGATGGGGCTGCCATCTTATAGCCTCTCGTCAGGCATTTCTGGAGAAGAAAAGAAAATAAAGGAAAGAAGAAATGGAAGAAAGGAAAGACTCCCTAGCCCTCGGATGCCCTAATAGCGTCGGGGTCGAAAAAAAAAGAGTTAACCAAGAGAGGTTAGATAGTAAAGTTAAGAGTGCAAAACACAAGTAAATGGAAGAAGTGTTTTGCTCAGCTTGGGCACTTTGTGGTCGCCATCCACATATCCCCTAGATGAGGACCCCTGAGGGGTCATCCCTTGTACAAAAAAATACCAGATTACGTTTATATAACACTTTGGCTAGACCAGTGTTGACCTATAGTAGTGAAGCATGGACACTAAAAAGACAACATGAAAGCAGAATGACGGCTTGTGAAATGAGATTCATGCGCAGAACAGCGGGTTACACCAGATGGGATCGGAAAAGGAACACCGATATCTTAAAAGAATTGAAGACTACGCCAATTTTGGAATATATTAAACAGTGCCAACTAAATTGGAAACACCATCTTGAAAGAATGAGTTCAAATCGGATCCCCAAAGCTGTTTATAATTATATACCAAGAGTACGAAGATCACTGGGCCGTCCTATGAAACGCTGGAGGGAAAATTTTCTATAGGATCGTAACAGGCCTTGGCCTAATGCTTGGAAGGCAGAAGAAGAAGAAGAATATTGGTTGGATGTAAATGACTTCTATGAGAAAGAAACATTTGATGAACGTTGTTATGTAGCTTTTCATTTGTTTTATTATAAGCAAGGATTGTTGGCTGTGGAGACATTTTTATATGTAGTACCGTGATTAGAATCTGTTTGATAATTTTATTATGGAAGGACTCATGGTAGATGATGGAGAAATTGAAGAAGCCTGGAGAGTGGGATGTTCTGCATTAATTCCGGAAAAGTCTAAAGCAAGGTACGAGTTAGTGTACAAAACATTCAAGAAATGTTTTATTTTACTTACCGAACATATGCTTTTTGAGGCCATATCAGCATTGTGATTTCTTGTGTTTGCATAGCAACCAGGTTAGATGACTTACTTCCAGTAACAACAATATTGGTAAGTATAAGAAATTAATCACATCGACCAAAAAAAATTATTATTTTATATAGATGACAGGTACTTAAAAAAACACAAACCTAGCCCATGATAAATAGTTGTGCAATATTGTATGAAGTTGCGATTTAGTCACAGGCAACCACTCCCGACGTTACAGTAAACACTTCTTTCATGTTTGAGTTTTGAAATGAAATATCAATGCTTTCTCAATCTCAACTCTTTATTTTATTTTGACGTTGATATGTTTAGCTAGTCGTACAGATATAGCGCATCACATTTATCTTCTACGAGTGTTTTATTTCTATAGATCCCAGTAGAATATCCAGTATCTTCTCACATTTTTGTTCAAATGAAAAGTCTTGTAACATCACCTAAATGTTTAACATAAAAATTTATATATCTAAAAATAAAGTTTTGTTTATCTTTTTTAGGTTCATTCAGTTTTGAACGATACAGATTAGTCCACTTAGTTTTTCATGGGGTAGTCGTCAGAGCGTTTCTGACTACTGTTCACGAGGTCCCGGGTTTGATTCCTGGTCAAACCATAGGACTTTTTTCCTTAAAGGGAATTATTCCTGTGTTTGCCAATGGTCTGTAATTTAGGTTAAGTTTAGGTTAAGAACTCTCCTGGCCCTTCATTATCATTTATCACACATCTGACTAAAGTTCACGAGGTCCCGGGTTCGATTCCCGGTCAAACCTAGGAATTTTTCTTAAAGGGGATTATTCCTGTGGTTGCTCATGGTCTAGAATTTAGGTTAAGTTTAGGTTAAGAACGCTCCTGGCGCTTCATTATCATTTATCACCCATCATATCATCGGGGTAACGTAACTCCGCCTTCCAGGTCCCCCCACCTAAGAAATGGTACACAATTCAGCCAATGCCAGGAGAGAAATCCAGATATGTCATAAAAGACAGCCTGGTGGCATTAGACAAATATATATATATATATATATATATATATATATATATTGGGGCACGTCGTAGTATAGTGTTTAAGGCACTACGCTGAAAGCCGGGAAGTCAGGATTTTTAAACTGATCCAAACCTTCTGGCGGCAGCAAGGCCCTGGAGTCGACGTCTCTAACGGAAATGAGTACCAGACGCTTGTTCTGGGGGTAAAAGCGGGAGTCACACAGGGCTGACAACCGGACTGACATCAAGTGTTGATTGTCCAGAAAAGTGAGAGCCTTAACCTCCTACTACCCCAAGGGTTTCCTATGGCCTGTAGTAGGATCACTTTACCTTTATGTAAATATATATATCATCATCATCACCATCCGGTATCATGACAGCTGCCGCCATCTTCCGGAAATCAAACCGCCATCCCTCTCTATCCATCCATCGATCTTCCTCCAATCCTCTAATAATCATAGACGCTTGCATACCTTCTATCCAAGTTTTCTTTGATCTTCCTTTCTTCCTCCTTTTCATTGGAATCCATTCCATAATAATTTTAGGCAATCTTTGCTCTGGCATTCTTTTGGCATGGCCATACCACTGTAATCTTTTATTTTATATAATGTCTATGATGTCCGGCTCATCTTGTGCACCCATAATTCCCCTTATTTCTTTATTTTGTAATATAATCGTATATATATATATATATATGTTATAAGTATATTTTTGACATTTGGCATTGAAGGCAAATATGATATGAAAAGAAAAATGAATGCTTGAGTCGGGATTTGAACCCGAGTCTCTAAACTCTATACGTTTAGCGCTCTAACTACCCAAGTTGGCCACAAGATGTTAGTCGGAATGATTTTCCGCTACCTCTTGTGTGAATTGAGAATACTACATATATAAGAAAAATGTATGTTTGTATTGGAATACTTGGGTAGCTCAGGTCGTTAGAGCGCTAAACGTACAGAGTTTAGAGACTCGTGTTCAAATCCCGACTCAAGTATTCATTTTTCTTTCCATATCATATATATATATATATATATATATATATATATATATATATACCCTTCCATAGTACTTCTGCCCGAGGGCAGGTCTCACTCCAATCATAGCACTTTCATGCTATACTTTGCAGCTTTATTAGGGAATTATAGGTGTGGTAGCTTCCCGTTGCTTTCAAATTGTTACTATAAATGTTTCAGAAAAAGACATGTGTATAAATCATGGTCAAAATATAATACATAGTGAGAAAAATGTTGTATGTTTCACATTTTCCTTTCATTGAGCTTTAAAAGTTAGTCGTGAATAAATATGATGAGGTTACCTGTATCATGTTAACTTAATAGTGCTGCTACACATGAAGGGCTACTGGATAAGTTGGTTGAGTAGTCACGAACAACTGATAACGGTTGATCTTGAGCTTGGAGCTGAAGGAATGAGTACCTACACTTGACGGTAAATAAGATTCTTTTACTAACCCCCACATAAGCTCGCAAACACATTCTTTGACACGACTCCACTGAACGATGCATACTCAAGTATGATTCTATGGATTTGCAAGCTTTGTAAAGGCTTAGAGTAACCTTCGGATTCCCTAAAAGCTAATTGTAAACAAGGTATCATTGGAGTCATCAAATTATAATAGTATTTCATTTAAGTATATTATACTTTTATTTAAATTATTTTTCACTGAGAGTAATTATGAATATTTTATTTTAAGTTATTTCTTAAACATTCCAAAAATTACATAGACTCGAGATCGTTTTGAACATTTTATTCTAAGACCAATGAAAAGCCTGATTTCTAATATTAAATTATGAACATAAAAGGTCATTTTAAAATTAGAAACACGTAAGAATTTCAGAATATTTTTAAATGTGATGAAATTATAACTATTGTTTGTTTTTAAATCTGTTATGTATTATAGAAATAACTTACATGGTTTTCTTAGGAATTATGCATTACATATCAATTTATCATCGTACATAAAAATGATTTTGGTAAAAAACGTTTCAGTGTATCTTCCAAGATTTTCGAACCGTTATTTATTTAATTAATTTATTTTATTTATTTATTTTATCTGGTGGAGTTAAGGCCATGTGGCCTTCTCTTCCACTCATCAGGACAAACATATATTATATCAAAATATATCAATCCCAATTAACTGTAATATTAAATACTAAATGAAAATTGCATTAATAAGATACCTATTATATTATATGGTGTAAACTTTATCTTTGACATAGCCCCAGAGAAAGAAATCCAGTGGTGTTAAATCGGGAGATCTCGGGGGCCACGCGATTGGTCCTCCCCTACCAATCCAACGGCCAGGGAAAATGTTGTCCAAAGTCGTACGAACTTCATTGGACCAGTGGGGAGGAGCACCATCTTGCTGGAAAACGATGTTAGGCTGCAGTTGTTCAATTTGTGGAAAGAAGAACTGCTCCAGCATGTCAAGATATGTGGTACCACGAACAGTTTTCTCGGCGAAGAAAAACGGTCCAATGACCTTATTATGTGACAAACTGCACCAAACATTCATCTTCGGACTATCACGAACATGCTCTTGAATAGCGTGAGGATTCTCCGATCCCCAGATCCGCACATTATGCCGGTTTACCTTGCCTGACAAATGGAAAGTGGCTTCGTCCGAGAAGAAAATCTTGGTCATGAAGTCAGGATCAGCGCCGAGACGGTCCAGCATCGTATTGGCGAATTCCACTCGTTTCGGCATGTCATTCGGCTCCAGACGTTGCACTAACTGCACTTTATATGCGTGCAGTTTGAGGCGTTTGTGGACAATCCGTTGTAATGTCGATTTTGGTATTTGAAGTTCCCGCGAAGCTCTTCTTAATGACTTCCGGGGGCTTCGCTCAAATGCGGCTTGAACATTTGCTACCATTTCATCGGATGCTCTGCGACCACCACCATGCTTCTTCAACACAGATCCTGTAGCTAATAATATATCACGCCACTTCTTTATGCTTCTAGCAGTTGGAGCATCACGGTTAAACACACGCCGGAACTTCCTTTGAACTCTAATGATTGATTTAAACTCCGCATACCACAAAACAGCTTGCGCTTTCATCTGCGGAGTCGCCATTTTCACAAACAATTAAATCTAAGAACGAGAAACGTATCTTTGTGCCATCTACCGACAGGATTCGAAACTTGGTGAGTTTTTCTGTACTATGAACGTTGTTTTAAGTTTCTATCTTCAACCGTTTGCCAGTAACAAGCAATTGAAATTAGGTCCATTCGAGCGGTCCACCCTGTATTACGATCTATAATACAACCAGCTAATGATAGTTAAGATTATGTAAAGTAAAGTATTCCCACTACAGGCCTCAGGAGGCCTTTGGGGTAATAGGAGGTTAAGGCTCCCACTATTTCTAGACAATCGGCACTTGATGTCAGCCGGGTTGTCAGCCCTGCGTGACGGCCGCCTTTACCCCAGAACAAGCGTCTGGTACTCATTTCCGTTAGAGGCTGAGTCGACCCCAGGGCCATAGTGCCGCCAGAAGGTTTGGGTCAGTTTAAAAATCCTGACCCCACCGGGACTTGAACCCTCGACCTTCCGGTTTGTAGCGCAGTGCCTTAACCACTACGCTACGGCGTGCCCCCAGTTAAGATTATGACTAAAACTAATAATAACATGTATTCAAGCAAATTAAATTAAATTGTTGGTAGACTGTCCTTGTCTATAGTAGCCTATATAAAAAAAAGAAAAATGATGTAAAGTAAAAGTAAAAGTAAAGTAAAATAATCTCACTACAGGCCTCAGGAGGCCCTTCGGGTAGCAGGAGGTTAAGGCTTCCACTTTTTCTGGACAATCGGCACTTGATGTCAGCCGTGTTGTCAGCCCTGCGTGACGGCCGTCTTTATCCCCAGAACAAGCGTCTGGTACTCATTTCCGATAGAGGCTGAGTCGACCCCAGAGCCATAGTGCCTTCAGAAGGTTTGGGTCAGTTTAAAAATCCTGACCCCCACCGGGACTTGAACCCTCGACTTTCTGGCTTGTAGCGCATTGCCTTAACCACTACGCTACGGCGTGCCCCCAAAGAAAAATAATGAGATGCAGAAAACTGTACGGTTATATAATATTAAGTGTGCTGTGGTCTTGAGGTAGCGTGCTGCCTTGTCACGCAACCAGCCTGGGTTCGATTCCCGGTCGGGACAGGCTCCTGGATGAGTTTTTCTCGGGTTTTTTTCCTCACCTGTAAGACAAATGTCAGGAAGCTTAGGGCCGAACGACCCCCGAAAATCATCCGGCCATCATCATCATCCTTATCATTATCATCATTCAACGGCGTGTAAAGCAACGGGAAGCTACCACATTTATAATTAATTCCCTAGTAAAGCTGCAAAGCATAGCATGAAAATACCTGCCCTCGGGCAGAATTACTATGGTTGGATATAATATTATTGCAATCTTGTAAGCCCATGTTACCCTTGACAGAGATTTAGGCGCTCTCCCCCTATAGGGAAGAATTTGAACCATACTAATTTCGTTACACTTGTTTTCGTATAGATATAATTTGAGTGGTCCGTGGTCAGCGTTCCGCCTCATACTGACATCTAGGAAACTAAGGTAGTACTAGGACGGGAAAATTCGGTAAATTTTGCTTAGAGGCCTTTTCATTCAGGCTTAAGGATCTTTTACGAGCTTGAAAATCTTCAGACTCGGGACCCACGGCTCAAAGTCCCTCCCGGAGGATTTGCTCCTTGGATTTTTCCGTCCTAAAAATCCATCGATCCCGGCCGGGTTTGAACCCGCGACCTTCAGGACCAGAGGCAAGGAGCATAATCACTAGTCCACCGCGGCCGATTAAACAAATCAAAATATTTGTTAGTCTTAATATTATTTTCATAAATAATTAAATTTATTAATTGTTAAAAGAATACTATCAGTGAGGTGTATAAGTTAGTTTGTTATTGAAGGATGTTATAGTTTGTCTGTCTCTGAAATAGGGCGGAAGCAAATTCCATGTTTTGGCAAGTGAGTCTGTAAAAGATTTTGAATAATACACAGTGTGATGAGGAGGGATATAAAGGACAATGTGCTGATGGGATCGAGTGTCAAGGTTATGCGTGTCGGATAGTCTGATGAAGCGGCGTGATAAATAATTCGAAATTGAATTAAAATGTCATATAATGGCAAGAATTTTGACACACTTTATTGATCATTCTCATATTTTGTAAAATGTGTACTTTTGATAAATTGAATCTGTAACTTGCATTATTATTTTTATTATTATTATTATTATTATTATTATTAATGTTATTAATGTTATATACATTATATAAGTTATATATAAATAAGTTATAGCCTATATAAATTAGAAACTCAGTTATAAGGGAGAAAATTAAGATTGAAGACACTATTTTAGATTATATTAAAAATCAGCAATTAAGATGGTACGGACATGTCCAGCGAATGGAAGAGGATCGGCTACCAAATGCTTTTGGAATGGAAACCTGAGGAAGACGAAGCAGAGAAAGACCTAAAACCTCTTGGAGTCAGGGAATATATTTATACATGAAGAAGAAACATCTACAACCAACAGATTGGATGGACCGACAAAATTGGCTATTAGAAATCGGACGATGTCAAAGACATTATTCAACCGACGATCGATCTATCTATTATTATTATTATTATTATTGTTATTGTTGTTATTGTTATTGTTGTTATTGTTAATATAATTATAATTATTATTGTTATTGTTATTATTATTGTTATTGTTGTTATTATTATTGTTGTTATTATTGTTATTGTTATTATTATTGTTGTTATTGTTATTAATATTATTATTGTTATTATTACTATTATTATTATTTTTATTGTTATTGTTATTATAATCTTCTTCTTCTTCTGCTTCATGAAATAATAATTATTATTATTGTTATGGTTATTGCTATTATTGCTATTATTATTGTTATTGTTATTACTATTATTGTTATTATCGTTATTATTATTATTGTTATTATTATTGTTATTATTGTATTATTATTGTTTATTATTATTATTATTATTATTACTATTATTATTATAGTTATTGTTATTATTATTATTGTTATTATTGCTATTGTTATTATTTTGTTATTAATATTATTAGTGTTATTTATATTATTATTGTTATTATTATTATTGTTGTTATTATTATTGTTATTGTAATTGTTATTATTGTTATTGTTATTATTATTATTGTTGTTATTGTTATTATTATTATTGTTATGTTATTATTATTGTTGTTATCGTTATTATTATTGTTATTAATATTATTATTGTTATTATTATTATTATTATTATTATTATTATTATTATTCATTTCGGTATCATGGCAGCCGTCGCCGTCTTCCGGAAACCAAACGTCATTCCTCTTTGTCCATCCATTGATCTTCCTCTAATCCTCTGATATTCATAGCTGCTTGTACCCTTGTATCCAAGTTTTCTTTATTATTATTATTATTATTATTATTATTATTATTATTATTATTATTGTTATTATTAATTTAATTAATTACTAACAAGGGACTTTCAACCATTGGATGTCAGAACCTACCCTGAAATTCCTCTCGCAGAAGCGTTGTGATGTACCAAGCCGTGTCCCAAAAAAAATTGTCGTTTTTAACTGGAAGGTACATAAATCGAAGCCAGAATTCAGTAATGGCAAGCCCCTCTACGGAGCAGATAAACTCCCTGCTTGAGTAAGATTGGAGTGGAGTGAGACGGGATGAGGCTCGAATGGCAGTTTGTGAGGGTTATTCAATCCACAAATTCAGGAGTTTTATTATTTCTCATTAATAATTCAAAGAAACCTCATAGTGTTATTACCTACATATATTTACTAAGAGAGGTTTGATGCTGGCTTTTAGTGCATTGCAGTTAAAAACGGCATATTTCTTTGGACAATCAAAATAAATCATAAATCTTAGATTCACAGAGTCCCTCTACTATATTTACAGTATACTACAGTCCGATCTCTTGTTAGCTAATTTCACAATTTTTAGACACAGTGTCTTAATTTGTGTAAGGCCTTTCAAAATACAAAATTTTATAATCAAGAGGATAGTATTTAGATAATCGTTTAGGTTAGACACCTGAAAATTCTGGAGGATTGCGTCAAATATCAGGTAATATGGTCCCACTATATTTCGCAGCATTTACCAAAATAACAATAAAATACGTGCATTCAAAGAGGTATATACATATATATTAAATTCTATAATGTCCATCCATAGTAATTCTGCCCGAGGGCAAGTTTTTCACTGCAATCATAGCATTTTCGTGCTATGTTTTGCAACTTTACTAGGGAATTATAAGTGTGGTAGCTTCCCGTTGCTTTCCACACTGGTGAAGATGGCGATCATAATGATAAGGATGATCATGATGGCCGGGTGATTCTCGGGGATCGTTGGGCCTTAAGCTTCCTGACATTTGTCTTACAGGGTGAGGAAAAATCCCAAAAAAATACCTCACCCAGGAGCCTGTCTCTACCGGCAATCGAACCCGGGCCCGCTGCGTGACAAGGCAGCACACTACCACAGCGGCGGACTTGTATAATGTCCATCCGTCCATAGTAATTCTGCCCGAGGGCAGGTCCTTCACTGCAATCATAGCATTTTCATGCTATGCTTGCAGCTTTACTATGTAATTGTAGGTGTGGTAGCTTTCCGTTGCTTTCCACACCGGTGAAGGATGATGATGATGATGATAAGGAGGATGATGATAATGATGATGACCATATGATTTCGGGGACCGTTTGGGCCTTAAAGTTTTCCTGACATTTGTCTTACAGGCAAGGAAAAACCCCGATAAAAACCTCACCCAGAAACACTGCCCCGGCCGGGGATCGAATTCGGGCTCGCTGCGTGACAAGGCAGCACCCTACCTCAAGACCACAGCGGTGGACTTGTATAATGTATACATCTGATTTTTCTTTTCCCTGGTTCATTCGATGTTTTGAACAACGCATTAACAAGATTCGAACCAAGATTTGCATTTTTCATAGACAGAGATACTCAAAAAACTAATGTGCTCTATGAATAATGTGTTGAGGTTCAGGAAATGAATATTACAAAACTTTTTTTCTACTTTGATGTCCGTACACTCCTGTAATTTTAAATATTCATCTTAGGTTGGATCTACTTGAGGGAATTCTCTTCAACTTGCAAAGGTAGATCTCTGTGGTTAGCATTAAACTCCGCTAATGCTCTTTTCGTAGAAAAAAGACAAACCCAACTTTGTAGATGCTAGGTAACGTGAGACTTACAAAGTCCCAAGAACATGGAGCGACTTCAAGGTATAAAAAATGTTCAAAGTTTTGTTGTAAAGCCATCCTATATAGAAACCTATCTTTGTGTGTTTTCGAGGATTTGGATGTTTCATTGAAAAAAGAGAGAATTTGCTGTATTTTGTTGTCTGTCGACAAAAAATGAGGACCACTTTGTGAATTTTATAGATCTCAGAATAATTATTCTGCGAATTTGAGTATAGTAGTGGAACAGGCAGTAGCGGCGGCAGCACCAGTAGTAGTATAGATAGTAGCGGTGATGAATAGCAGTAACAACAGCTTAAAACAATTTATTTTCCATAATACTCCTAACTAACTAACTAACTCACTAGCTCTATTGGACCATTGGCATCATGGCCGCGCGATAATAAGCTATCCATACATCCTTATCCTGAGCTAATGTTTTCCAATCATCCCATGTATAATCCACATCTCTTAAATTACGAATCATGTTATTCTCCCACCTCATTCTTGGTCTACCAACTGGGCGTTTTGCCTCTGGTTTTCCTACAAGATGCTTCCATGCACCTCTTTCATCCCCCATAAGTGCCAAATGCCCTGCCCATCGCAGTCTACGAGATTTAACTGTTCATAAAACCCGATATCATATTTGAATTCAGGAGAAATAAATAATAGTTTGAAAAAACTAAAACAACACGCTTCATTAGAAAACCGATCTAAAAAATGAAAAATAATTTTAATTTCCAACACGCTTGGGATAAAATTAAAGTGGTCACAAAAAAATAATCTCCAACACATATAGAATAAAACTAGAGTTATCAACAAAACTAAAATCATTTTACCATCAAAAGCGTGGGGTGCTCTATATCAATTAATATATTTCATAATAAAGATATATTGGTAAAAGTAAAGTCTCTAAGAAGGAAATGTAAAAATCATAAAAAGCACCCCACGCTTTTGATGGTGAAATGATTTTCTTTTTGTTGATAATTCTGGTTTTATTCTGTATGTGTTGGAGATGATTTTTTTGTTGGCCACTTTATTTTATCCCAAGCGTGTTGGAAATTAAAATTATTTTTCATTTTTTAGTTCGGTTTTCTAATAAAGAGTATTGATTATTTTTTAAAAATATTATTTATTTTTTATATTTTAGTTTTAATATTTTACAGAATAAAATAAAAATGTAAATATGTTTAAATTCGATATTACTGTAGTATGAGTTAAAAGTAATACTCTTCTAAAAAAAACCCCTCCCAGCCGGATTTGAACCAGCGACCTGTGGATTACTGAACTTATATACCACTATAGTTCACCGCTCTACCAACTGAGCTCTTACAACAATTGACTAAAAAGTCGACATCTCCGCAACCTATTATATCAGTTTTCACTTTTTTGATTTTCTGATGATCCCGGCCAGGATTGCAGAAACAAAATATGACATTATTTTATTGTTGTCACTGGTCCTTTACAAGTATACAAAGTTTCAAGTCGATCCAATGTTTCTAAGTGGGTGAAAATCGTGTTCAAAAATTCCGTTACATAGATACAAAGGCACTTTTTTATTTTCTGATGACTCTGGCCAGGATTGAAAAACATATATGAAATTATTGTATTGTCGCGGGTCCTTTACAAGTATACAAAATTTCAAGTCGATCCAATGATTTTAAGTGGGTGAAAATCGCGTTGAAAGATTCGTCATATAGACAGATACAGGTCAAGCTAATATAAAGCGTCTAAAAATACAATCAGAATCACATATTTTTCTTTCTGAGACAAAAAAAAAGTTTATTTTTTGTTGCTGAGTGTTATTAACCCTTAAATTGGTAAACAGAATTTTCGTGTATCAGTTATTTGAATGTGGCGGACTGCAGTGAAAACGTAATATTGTATAACTGTTATTATTAGGTATATTTTATAATTACATTCATATTTAAGTGGTTCATTTTTGTTCGTTTTATACTGATTTATTTAAAATATTAAATTAATTAAACGAACTGATTAACCCTATAAGTTATATAATGAATTTAAGGGTTAACATACTGTTGTGTTACTAGCTGAAGGAAACTCACTCCAGCAGGGCGACACTAGAGAATATTATTCTTTTCAGGTATAATTTCTAAACCTCTCTCTTCGTTTTAATTTGCAGCACTGACACAGCTTTTAGTACAGCACATTTACCTGTTCATAACCAATTAACAACATTCATACACTTTACATGAGAGGCTGCCGCACTCTTTCAAACTTTTAACTTACTACCTTGTCCACTTACTTGTTACCAGAAAGACAATTATTATAAATTAGTAATTTATCTTTAACTAGCTAATACTCGGCGTGCGCTACTACGCCTAAATGTTTTAAATATTAAGAGTTAATTAATAATGTCGTATAAATTGCGACGAACCGAACATGGCGGTTCCTACACGAATTTGTTTATTTTAAATGTCAGTTTAAACTCCACTTCTAACTGTCGAATTTCGCTTATTTTTGGATAAATACTTACCAGGGTTTATTTTAATAAGGTATTCCGAGTTTTGTTGCGAAACATTAAAAACTGTGATCGCTAGAGCGATTTTTAAATTTTCGTTTAAGGTGAACTCCTACACCTAATGATTTTATAATATAATAGATAACTGCTAAACACTCGTCGCATCTGAAAACCTGTATATACAATTTTTTACGAAGATCGGATAAACGGTTTAGAAGTCTATGAAGAACAAACAGGCAGACATACATTACTATATATATAGGCCCCTATATACGATATCTAATTGTAATATTACTGTATTTTCTTTTTTTTTTAAGTATATTATTACCAAACATCAACTTATTGTAACGGACTGTCAACAGCACGTACGGCTAACTGCCCGTGCGATCCATATTTGTAAATAACATTGTATGTATCTTACTTTTAGTTTAATGAAGTCATTATGTATTGTATTGTATGTATACATACAGTAAAAGTTCCTTATTCGCGGTTACCTTATTCGCGGGTTAAAAAATTGCGACACAGTTCCTGTATTCGCGGATAATTTTTTTTTGTTGTTCGCGGATCCAATCGGTACATTAGAAGGATTGGTATGCTTTATTAACCATCGGCAACTTTTTTACTGCAGGCATGTGCCAAGGCGGCTTTTACAAAGAGTGATTCAAACCAATTGGTCAAATAAATATCAGAGTAAAACAAACCTTATTGTCAATAAGCCTAAAGTTCGTTGTTAAAAGCCGCCGCCGCCGTAATTCATGTGCCGCTATATCCGTTGATAAATGCCGCCATCGCCACGATCGGTGTTTCATTGTTTCAACTTGCCATTCGTTGCAATAATTTTCATTAACTAACATGTGTCTCTTCTGCTCTGTTGTCAATTTATAATGTAGAGTAAAAGGAAAGAAAATTAGTTCCAAAAAGGAAAAAAAGTAGTGTTGCCGCTTAAAGTAAAAATATAAATGTTGACCGTTTACGTGTTCGTCAGTCGTTTGCATCTATATCACACTGTTTCAATGTTAATGAACAAACTGTACGATTCATCAGGAAATCCAAAGACAGAAAAAGGAATTCTATTGCTGAATTCACAGCTAAATATCAATCTGAATTGAAATAGCTTATAAAATCGGCAAAATGGTAAAAAAATAGTAAGTTCTTTAAGCCCTTGCCTAACCCTGACAGTAATGATTAATAGAAATTGTTCAAAATCTCTCATAAAATTGATTTTATTTTGATAATTTTTATTTCATTACGGGACCTTGCAACGTATCCCCTATATACGCATACAAGTTACCAGTCCATATTCGCGGTTTCTGTATTCGAGGCACTTATCGCCCGCAAATAAGGAGCTTTTACTATATAATATAGATTACAATTTACAGTAAAGTTATTCTTTTCTGGTGACTGAAGGTTTTCAGATATTTATCATCCGTTTATTCAGTGGGATGATTACATAAGCTGGATCTTAGTAAAATTAAACATTTCAATACTAAGGAGATGTTACATTAAACAATCATGTCTGGTATAATAACCTGATTTCGTTAGCTGTTGTTTTGCGTGAAATATTTGGTTTTGTTTGACGGATTTTGTAAAGAAGTTACCATCTTAATCAGAAGCCATTGCTATAGATTCCATCAAAGTTTTACATTAATGCCATGTAATTTCATCACATTCGGCTGCGGTGGTCTTAGTCGTTACGTTCCTTGCCTCTAGTACCGAGGACTGCGGTTTCAAACCCTGTAGAGTTCGATGGATTATTAGGATGGAAATGTCCAAGGAACAAGTCCTCTGGAAGGGACTTTAAGCCGTGGATCCTGAGCCTGAAGATTTTCATGCTCGTAAAAGAACCTGATCCCTGAATATAAAGACCTCTGCTAAATTGAACCGATATTTTTCCAACCAAGTAATGTCTTAGTTTTCTACTATAGTCCTGCCGCTGAGTCTCCGTCCTTGACGTTTTCACGACAGTGTAGCCGATGTGGATATTTAGTCAGAGGGGCCGCCTTATGTACCATGAGCAACTGAAGCCACGCGGTTAGCAGAAATACAGCCGATAACATCGCAGCAATTTGAAACCTTACTAACGGCGTCAAGAGCAGTGATTGGTTGTGGTAGGAGTCCACTCCAAATTCAAATATTTCCTTATTGGCAGTAGAGGGCTAGTTTCTCCCTTTACCCCTCGTACAACCTAAACGTCAGGCCCGGACTTAGCGGCTGAACTGTAGATGTCTTCTGGAGGATGTTACTCGTTGGTTAAGAAACTTCCCTCTAGAACAACACCCATGTTCCCAGCGGTTCGAAGGACATCAATCAATCTAAGTCATCTCGTTATAGGCCATTATGGTCCTTTCAGTTGCCATCTTTAGATAAAATAGGCGCGAGATGTCAGTCCCGCGAGACGGCACCCCTTAGTCTTTGATGCTCATTTCCATTTCAGGACCAATGTGCGGGCAGATAATGATTTCATAAGGAATCCATCCCGTTATAGCGTAGGACATAAATTTACATAATTAAATCGGCACCACCGTGAGATAAATCATGTTGTTCTAGCATCACTAGATAAATTTGTATATTTAGGGATATTTCAAAACGGTTTCTCGATTACTATTTTTGGTTTTGTCGATTCAAAAGGTGAGATTTTTTAAAAATCCTCTTCCCTTGTATTGAACTTTCATAGGAATAAATCACTATGAGATTAATTTAAGATAAATTAAAATGTTTCATACCTCTCCTCATATCCAGTCATCTAAGTAGATCGCGATTTCAAAGTCTTGGCGATTTCATATTCAGTGGTTTCTTGTCGACTGATGTTATGTCGAACAGAAGAACTACTTCTTCTTCCCTCTGTTGGTGGACCGATAAACCTCCGGATCAAGTGCCAATCCGCGGGAATTTCGAAGTTGATAAGTTTTCTGAATGTGGGGCATGTTGGGGAAAAAATCCACATTCAAAAAAACAAGAAAGAAAAACATATTAACTTCGAAATTCCCGCCGATTTTGACTTGATCCGGGAGTTTATCGGTCCACCAACAGAGGGAAGAAGTAGTTTTCCGATCGACATCAGTCGTCAAGATAGTACTAAAGATGAAGCCGCCAAGGCTTTGAAATCACGATATACTTAAAAGGCTGGTTTTGAGGAGAGGTATGAAACATTTTAATTTATCTTCTTCCCTACTGTTCAGCACAATATTCAATTGACATGATGGTAAGAGGCTGTATATTGTATCGTTTATATCGCCTTGTTTGTTTTATATCTAAATATTTATTTTACTTATTTAAAGACGAAATTTTGATGAAATGGATTCTAGTAATGAAATTCCAAACCAGAATATGCCTTGAGTCTAGAAAAACTTGAAAGAAACGCCAGTCAGATTCCTTGGCATCGGGACTTACACCAAGATTCTCCAGAATACCAGTCTCAAACTTTACGCCGAATCAAATCGGTGCGTTTATTATTATTATTATTATTATTATTATTATTATTATTATCATCATCATCATCATTAATATTAACTAGCTAACCGGCTCTATCGAACCTGTAGGTTAATGATCATGCGGACATAAGCTCTCCATACATCCCAACCCTGAACTAATATTTCTCAATCATCCCCTGTACAATCTACTTCCCTCAAATAATGTGTAATGTTATTCTCGCATCTCATTCTTGGTCTACCAACTGGGGTTTTCCCTCTGGTTTTCCTACAAGTGCCCTCCATGCACTTCTTTCATTCTCTATTCGTGCCGCATGTCCTGCCTATCGCAGTCTACGAAACTTAACTGTTCTTATTATATACGGTTTCCTATAAAGGTAATGTAGATCAATATTATGTAGTTTTCTTCATTGGCCTGTCTGTTCATCCCTCTTTGGTCCAAACATTATCCTAGGAACTTCGTAACCTTCTTTCTTTCCATAAAGTAAGAGTCCATGTTTCGCATCAATATAATATAACTGGGAGAATAACTGTTTTATATTTTTTCAGTTTAACGTTTTTTGAAAGGAGTTGGGAACTCAAGAGCCCCTGAATGCATAATAGCATGCATTTGCAGAATTGAGCCTATGTTTAATTTTTTGTGCATCTCATTCCTATTTGTAATTACTGTTCCTAGGTGATTATTATTATTATTATTATTATTATTATATTATATTATTATTATTATTGATTATTATTAACATTATAAAAATATACTCTTATTAATGCAGTTTGACTGAATGCCATTTCTAATATACCTATTGTGAATATTATAATTCAATATAACATACGTTTTACACAAGATGCGGCAGAAACAATGACTCATTTTAAATTGCCCGCCATTATTGGACACGGCCTCCTAGAGAGTTGATATTGGTACCGATGCGTGGTGCAGTTCAAAGCATTGCCTGTCAGTATGGAGCGGTGTTCAAACGAACACCGTGCGCTTGCAATAGAAACTTTTTTAAAATGTGGTGATAGTGTCGTACGAACATAGCGTTTGTTCCGGCAACATTTTAACATTGGTCGGAATGATCAAGTTCCAGCAGTTCAGAGCAACAGCATTGGGCAACAAACAATAAACCACCTGGTAGGCCACCAACGGTTCGCACCCCGGACAACATTGCAAGAGTAAGAGCTGCTTTGCCAATATCAACTGGCCACCCCGTTTGCCTGATTTATCGGCTTGTGATTTTTTTTTATGTTCGGATTCCTAAAATCCAAAGTGTATGCTAACAAACCAACAACTCTTGAACAGGTGGCCTTGATTATAAGGTTATGGAGAATGTGCGTGTTCCGCAGAAGATTGCATCGCCAACAATGGTGACACCTAAAAGACATTATACTTACAAGAAGTGACATGTGTAATTAATGGTAGGATGTGTTCTTTTGAACAATGTGCACTAATAATGCGTAGTTGTATTTCTTCATGCCAAAATAACATGTTTAAAATGGGTCATTGTTTCTGCCGCACATTATATAACATATGTTAATGTAAATAAACACTTAACAATGTGATAGCATAGAAAAGGACAGATAATTCATTTCTGTCATTTCTATCTGAAGAATTCCTAGCTTACTTATGACATGCACACACTACTGTACCAACTATTTATTTTATTTATTTAATGCAGGGCACTTGAAAATACAGATCATTCACCCAAATGACAGATCTTATTAACACTGTACCAACTATAATTTACCTTATTTTCATGAGATATTAACTCAAGAATTAGGCCTACATTTAAGTCATTCATATTTATTTTTTGTAATAAAACATTATTTTCTAGCAAGCGTATGATGTACCTGGGTTCACTCTCTATAAATATATAGTAGAATACATTGAAGAGAAACTCGTTTTCCATATTGAACAATAAGATCATTTTATGATATTCTGTTTCACTTTAGCTCTTCGATTAGGACACTGTTTCAACATACATTTTAATTAGAGAAGTTCACAAAATTAAGAAAACTTTGTGATTAATAAATTTAACATTGTATATGGAACAATATCAGATTTATCGTCATTGGAACAGTTGATATCCTAACTATTCTAAACAGAAGACGATATCTAATGTTTAATCTAATATGAAACTGTGTAGTCGAAGTAACATGATTGAATTCACACTCCACAAAGTGATGTTCCTTTGTTCATCATTCTCTTTGTTCTTGAGAACAAATGAACCTAACGTCACATAATCTATATCAATACATAGTCAATGACTCAAACAGGTAGCATGTCTTTGAGCGTTTACAAATAAAAAATCAAGATAACAAAACTCTACGTTGAGGCAAGTGTTAGTGTAACTTTCGTCATTTGTTTTATGAAAAATTGTTATATTGTTGCGTAACACTTTAATGGCAAAAAGAGCCTCGAGGAATTATATGGATTCTGAGAAATTATATTTCTCCATTCTGGTCGCTTAACATGGAGATTTCTCTTCCTTATCAAGATACGATAATGCAAAGCAAAATAAAAAGATAAAAGCTTTTGCCATTGATTTTGCTTTCTGTGAATTTCGCGTATAAAACAATATTTACTTTTAGGTTGTTGGATTTCTCCTAGTGGAGAAGAAATGAAACACATTAAACTGTGTATTATAACCAACATTATAGGTTATTAATTAATTGTTTTAGGAAACAACTCAATAAAATCATTATTTGAATATACAATCATTGAACACACAATTATCAAATGTGTAGTTCGAAGGAATCTATTCATTATTTGCTATATTCAACCTATTTGTTGTAAAATCAGTCACTGCAAAAATAATAATGTGACCTGTTCAGAATATTAAAAAATAATGTTTTAAAAAACTAAAACAACACGCTTTATTAGAAAACCGAACTAAAAAAAATGAAAAATAATTTTAATTTCCAACACGCTTGGGATAAATGATTTTACCATCAAAAGCGTGGGGTTCTGTTTATCAATTAATATATTTGATAATAAACAGATATTGGTAAAAGTAAAGTCTCTAAGAAGAAAATGTAAAAATCATAAAAAGCACCACACGCTTTTGATGTAAAATTATTTATTCCAAGCGTGTTGGAAATTAAAATTATTTTTCATTTTTTTAGTTCGGTTTTCTAATAAAGCGTGTTGTTTTAGTTTTTTAAAACTATTATTTATTTTTTAGTTTTAATATTTTACAGAATAAGATAAAAATGTAAATATCTTTAAATTCGATACTATTGTAGTATGAGCTAAAAGTAATAATCTTCTAAAAAACCTCCCAGCCGGATTTGAACCAGCGACCTATGGATTACTAAATTATATACCACTAAGAGTTCACCGCTCTACCAACTGAGCTCTTACAAGGATTGACTAAAAAGTCGACAAGTCCGCAACCTATTATACCAGTTTTCATTTTTTTTATTTTCTGATGACTCTGGCCAGGATTTTAGAAACAAAATATGAAGTTATTGTATTGTCACGAGTCCTTTACAAGTATACAAAGTTTCAAGTCGATCCAATGTTTCTAAGTGGGTGAAAATCGTGTTCAAAAATTCCGTTACATAGTTACAAAGACACTTTGTTTTTATTTTGTGATGATTCTGGCCATGATTTTAGAATCAAAATATGAAATTATTGTATTGTCACGGGTCTTTTACATGTATACAAAGTTTCAAATCGATCCAATGATTTTAAGTGGGTGAAAATCGCGTTGAAATATTCCGTTACATAGATAGATAGATAGATAGATAGATAGATAGATAGATAGATAGACAGATAGACAGATAGACAGATAGACAGATAGACAGATAGACAGATAGACAGATAGACAGATAGACAGATAGACAGATAGACAGATAGACAGATAGACAGATAGACAGATAGACAGATAGACAGACAGACAGACAGACAGACAGACAGACAGATAGATAGATAGATAGATAGATAGATAGATAGATAGATAGATACAGGCCAAGCTGATATAAAGCGTGTAAAAAGGAGGAAGTTTCTTTATTTTGGTAAATAGAATTCGATAAATATCGAGGTAGGAGTTAGAAATTTCATTTACATTGAAAATTTTATTGTGCAATTCAATATAACTTGACTTATTTTTTTGTTAATTTTATAAGGATTATGAAACACGGCTGTCATTGGTTGTAAAACGAAATGAATTGAAACTTGATTGGTCGTTGACTCCCATTTAGGGCATGAGTTAAATAGTGATTGGAACTTTTAACATAATAACAATTGAACTTTCATAGATGCATTACAAAGTAACAATAAAAATATTAAATATGCACAATGAGCAAATATGGTTTTACTGTATTTAACATTTATGAAGTAATGTACAATTTGAAATAACTTCGAACTAAACAGTCTATCCTCATGAATTTAGTGGTTGTCATACTCCCTTCTGGCTCCGAGGATTCCGGTTTCAAACCTGCTCCCGGGTGGATGGGTTTTTAAGTCGTAAAATCGTAAGAATGGCCTCCTTCAGAAAGAAAAGCAAAGTAGTGATTTCCGAGTCGTAGTTTTACAGTACGAAAAAAACCTGTTGATAAGAGAATTTAAAATCAAACTCTTAAATGGTATGACCATGTACAAGGAATGGAAGATGAAAGATGGCCAAAAATATATACCAATGGTCACCCCCTGGAAGAAATAAACATGGCAGACCCAGATAGAAATAAAAAGCTTATGTCATAACTATAATGGATGATAGGATTTTGGAAGAAGATTGGAATGATAGAAATAATTTGAAGCTGAAGACGGCAAACCTGTAAGTGGGGGGAAAGCCGAAGAAGAAGAAAAGAATTTGAAGCTTAAAATAAGAGAAATCTGAGTAAAATATGTCGCCCCTTGACGTCCAGGTTTGAATTAGAACGTTTAATGAGCTCAGCTGTTAAATATAAATTACCAACTGAAAGTATTCAGTTAATTGTATTCTTGTGGAAACAGAAAATCAAAATGAATATCAAAAGAACAGAAGTAAATTAAGAATTAATTTCAGTAATTGAGTGTAATTAATTAACGCCTAGGTTTTGTGCAGTAATCATATATACCCAGAGAAGCAACAGGTCGCTGTGCTCGGCCTCGTATTGATTTTGGTTTCAGCTTTGTGTACAACTCTTATCCATGTGTTTGTTTTTAAAATCTGTGGTGGTCGTGTTTTGTAGGAAAACATATGAAAACCAACGAAACATCTCACAAATAGTAAAAGCTAACTCCATCTATACCATTGCTATAAATCGATCGTCTATAAGAAAGAAAATATAGAGATATATATGTAAAAGTGGTGATTTTCTCACAACATAATTTTGTTCGGTGAGGTTGAACATAACCACGTATTTACTAATACACCTTAAGACATTTTTAATGCAATTTATCCCATTAATAAGAGATATTTGTAACATTTATCCCCGGAAAATTACCATCGTGAAAATATGTTAATGTAATGTGAAATTTGCGAGTGGAAATATGTTTTTACGTTGTAAACGACGGCCATTTTGAATTTCCATAGAATAGGTACTTTTTTCACGTATTTAAACACATTTAAAATGTAACGAATCTAAAAACTAACCTAATCTAATTAAATTACTCTAACTTAGGCGAATCCCATGAAACGCTCTTTTTTTACGCGGTTAAATATGTACATTTGTTTATGTTTTATGCGGTTAAATTCAGACATAAATCAGTTATTATGGACGCAGATGCTGTATTATTGACAGAGCTGTGGGTTTATCGTTGGTTATTAGTGTGGTTATCGCTGATTATTAATGTGGTTATCGCTGGTTATTAGTGTGGTTATCGCTGGTTATTAATGTGCTTATCGCTGGTTATTAGTGTGGTTATCGCTGGTTATTACTTTTGTTATCACTAGAATAACTGTTGTAAACAGAGTGGCCATGAGAGGAAATAGTCCCACTTTTTTCCATATTTATGAGTAAAATGAGTTAAAGATAATTAAATTCCGGGGCCAAATATTTTTAATATGTCATTTTCTAATAATTTATTGCAATTAAGTGATGATTAAGTTCATAATTAAATATGGCGCTAGCTTCCACGGCATCCTTTGTTCATGTTTGATAGAATCAAGTCAATTCTTGAAGTCAATTCTTTTCTCAAAGACAAATGAAACCACGAGAGTATATTTCTGTGAAATAATCGATTGTTGTCAACATGCACGTGTTTAGTACTTCTACGTATACTACATATAGGACATGATGCGTATTTCTTAATTAAGTGGAGACTGATTTTAAAATAATCTTCTCCTTATTCTTCTTCTTCTTTAGTTGTAGGATTTTCGTCCAGTTTATTTCCCAAATCACTCCTCTGAGGAAGACATATTGGATATGCATCCACTTTCTATCCATATCTTGGCAGGTCTTCCTCTTGCTCTTCTCCCGTCCATTGGTCTATCTTATTTAGCTCTTTTTTCAAGTCACTTGTCTCTTATTCTTTCTATATGATCTTTCCAATATTTTCATCTTTCTATAATAAATTTGTCTCGCGCCGTAGCCGAGTGGTTAAGGCAAGAAGCCTTAGCGAAGAGCTACGGGAGTTGTGCCCATGGGGGAAGATATTTTCTCATGGTATTTCGACCAGTATGGGACCGGTGCCCACCCAGCATCGTGAGGCATTTGGGTAGCTACAATAAGTAGCGAATCCAGGTTGAGAAGACCAGCTATAACGGCTGGGGGACCCAAAATGCTGACCACATGTTACCCCTACACTGGCTAGATGATCGTCTACCTCAACACATATGGGTGTGAGGCCAGCAGCCGGTTGGTAGTGTAAGGGCCTTCTAGGCCTGTCGCGCTTGGAGTTTGGAGTTTTTTTTATAATAATTTGGTTATGTCTTGAATTTCAGATTTGTCTCTAATTTCTGAATTGTGTATCCTATTAAATAATGTTTTCCCCTGAATAGTTCTTAAGATCTTCATTTCACATGTGCTTATTATTTGTTTAGTTTTTGTTGCATTAGTCCATTATGCGATAACTTGTCGTACTATCGTTTTGTATATGTGGATTTTGCTTTCAATTGACATAATGTTTCTTGCGCCATAATAAATCTTTCATATACCCTGATAATTGTCCTGCTTTATCAGCTTGTCTCTTTACTTATTTTTGAAATAATTACAGTGACTATTTAACTCATTCCCCAAATGGGAGTCAATGACCAATCACGTTTCAATTATTTATGTTTTACAACCAATCAGAGTCGTGTTTCACGAAATATTTATCAGTGTTATATTTACCATATTAAAGAACGCTCCTCCTTTTTAATATTCTGAACAGGTCTGACCATTATTTTGCAGTGACTGAACCCATAAGAAATACGGCTACCAGATTGTATATATAGTGCATAGATGTCAATACATAGTGCTTGCAGGAGTTAATATAAAAACATTTGTAGCAATTTATTATACCACCAAAAAAGAAACAACTGTTTGCACTTTCTTAAATGTATGTTTTCCCAGGTAATAATCCAGAAAAATATAATTGTCATATTTACATCATACGACATCAGAAATGAATTAATATACAGTTTGATGTGTTTAATTTTTTCTCCACTAGAGAGCATTCTTACAATATTGCGTTCCTTTGGCAATAAATAGTATGATCTGGTTGCAGTGATAAACAAAAGAAGCAGATGAAGCATACCTATCGTTTCTCATTTGTTTTCAAACATCGCCGTTTACATTAAATATATAAATATTTTAAAATAACTATAGTTAAATAATGATTTGTGAGTAAACAGCTTAATTTTATTCGTTAAATAAGTCCTAACAAATGCCACTCTTGATTTCCAAATTATCTAGATAAATTCACTCCTCACTTCGTGAGTCGTGAATTGGAAATCACTCGTGGCATTACTTATGAATAATAAATGGTTCTTATTACTAAATGAACGACACCTTGATATGTTAAACAACACATGGGTCGCATTTGATATACAGTTCTACAACGGTTTAACGGTTTTCTCAATTTAAAAAATCTCGAATTAAAATTCTCTTCTTAAAGAGGAGAGAGAGAGAGAGAGAGGAGAGAGAGAGAGAGAGAGAGAGAGAGAGAGAGAGGTATGGAGAGAAAAGTTTTCCATTAATGATCTTTATTAAATTATATAAAATTCTTCTGTACGTGTGTTTGTCACTGAACTCCTCCTAAACGACTGGACCGAATTTGATTACATTTTATGTGTGTGTTTGATTGGGTCCCTCGATGGTTTAGATTCACAATTGGACGCTCTAAAACCATTAGATGTAGGAGTTCACCTTAAGTGAACATTAAAAATCGCTCTAGCGCTCACATTTTTCAATGTTTCACAACGAAACTCAGTATATCCCAATCAAATAAACTGAGGTAAGAATTGTTAAAAAATGAGCGAAATTCGTTACAAGTGGAGGCTTACTTGAATCCGAAATTAAAAACTGCCTAAACGACTGGACTGATTTTGATGATTTTTAGAGGTACCCTGTATGGTTTAGATTCGCAATTGGTCTCGGTAGGTGGCGCTGCTATCTGGATATGACTTTTTAATGTCACATGTGTAGTCATCCGCGTGACAACAATGAGACGTCATCATGCACGCTTCTTGAGCTACAACAGATGGCTGTGAGGATTTTTCTTGCAAACTTATTTAATAATAACTTATTACGGGTTAATTAGTGATTTGTATGGAACAAAATAGTCTATTACACAGTAACGAAACATAAAATTGAAATGTCACTTAGTATATGGTTTACCGATAATTCGAATATCGAGTAAATGTTTTCTAAACCCGCTAATTGCAGGCGACAAACTTTTAGGCATGACGTATTCTTTTACAGACAACGCATAATAGCCATTTTTTTTTGTCTTTCTGCTGATTTATTCCAAGTAGATCGGAATACGTAGATGGACATATTCCGCGCGACAACAATGTGACGTCATTATACACGCTTCTTGATCCACAACAGATGGCAGTGAGAAATTTTCTTGCGAACTTATTTAATAATATCGAATTATGTCTTAATTAGTGAATTTTATGGTAAAAAAGTAACTTATACGGTATTTTATCATCCGGCCATTTATTCATAGTGTTCTGCCCAAGAGCAGGTCTTTCACTGCAAACTCAGGATTCTCCACTCTTTTCTTAACTCAGCTTTCCTTTTTGTATCTGCATACAAATATTTTATTTTAATATTGTCTATTATCTTATGTATTTTTCTGCCTCTAACTTTCTTTTCGTTGACCATTCCTTATAGGGCATCCGTCAGCAGGCAGTTTCTTCTTAGCCAATGGCCAATTAAATTTATTTTCCTCTTCTTTATGAGTTCCAGCATTGTTCTTCCTTCACCCACTCTGTCTAGCACATCTTTATTTTTTATTTTGTCTGTCCGTTATACGTTCCATCCTTCTCGATATCCACATGCATGACACGAAAATTGAACGTTCGGGTAGGACAACATCTGCCGGATACGCTAGTAATGGTATATATTACAGACTCCATTTACCGTTTGAGAGAAAGAGAAAGCTATGTCTTTGTTTTTCGATAGAACTGAAGGAAATGAAACTTGGCCTTTGACGGAATTACAAAAATTAGAACAGTTTAATTTTAAAATATATATGTAGTCAATATGCCCATTTCACCAATTAATGTTTTAAAATGGTCAACAAGTTTCTACAGCCAAGCTGTCATTCTCAAGACCAGATATTGAACAGTTTAATTTGATTATTTTAGAAGAAGCCTCCAAAAAACACGACAGAATAAAATAAGAAATGAATTCTTTTGGAGAGAAATGAATGTCACCACACCTGTTGTTAAGAGGATTGAAAATGAAGCTCTTAAATGGTATGGCTATGTACAAATAATGGAAAATGAAATATGGCCAAAATATATATACCAAAGGTCACCCCTGGAAGAAATAAACGTGATAGACCAAGATGGAAATGGAAAACCTAGGTCAGAACTATAATGGATGATACGAATTTGGAAGAAGGAGATTGTAATGATAGAAATAAATGGAAACTGAAGACGGCAAACCTATAAGTGGGAGAAAACCGAAGAAGTAGAAAGAGAACTGAAGGTTGTTCTTTTTTTTCATAAAATGAGGGAAATATTGAAGGAGCACTCTGTATACAATATTATTCTGAGAATACAAATTAGCTACGAGAAACTTTCAGCTACATCAAATAAAATGTCAACAAAACACACACACACACCAAACTATTCTGTTTTACAGAAAATAGTTTATTTTAGGTAAAACTATAATAAAACGAAGCCATTAAACTGGAGATTCATGAATGGTGCATCATGGGTGGTAACTTTAATTATTTTGTAGAACTTTTGAATCCGCTACTCATTCCACAACCTTTCACAAGTTCTGTGAAAATCTATCAGACTGTATTTGAATGGTGAACCTCAGTAAATGTACCTGCACACACACACATGTTTGTAATTATGAACTACCCAATCGAATAAATATCGATGAGTGCTTTTGATCTACATTACGATTGCTGGAAGCATCCTCCGCATTATTAATTAGCTGCGTCCATAATTGGAAAATAAATTGGCATAACTTATAAAAGAATTTTATAATTTACTAGCTAATACCCGGCGTGCACTGCTACTCCTAAAATGTTAACGTATTTTTGCCACCAGTCGTGCGCTGTTATGCTTGCCCGGGAATCTACTTATCCCGATCTTCTTGTCATCAATGAAAGACAAAAATGGTTATTGTGAGTTATCCGTAGAAGATAAACATATGCTGTCGCGGACTTGTTTGTAGAGTTTTTTGAGATGTTCAATTCTGTGTACATTAATTTAGTGTATTTGTTATTGTTTAGGAAGCGTCAGCCATTTAAGCGTCAAAATAGGGACTTTATTTCACGTTTGCACTACAAAGGGTGATTTTTAGGGGTGAAGGGGGTTGAGTATTACAACTCTCTTATAGCCTATGTTCATTCCCGTAATCTCCTGAACATTTTTCAAGAAAACCTATCTCAATCGGATAAACGGTATGGCAGAGCACGCTTGCCCGGGAATCTACTTATCCCGATCTTCTTGGTATCAATAAAGACAAGAAATGGTTATTGTGAGTTATCCCTAAAAGATAAACATATGCTGTCGCGGACTTTTTTTGTAGTTTTGTGAGATATTCAATTCTTTGTACATTAATTTGGTGTACTTGTTATGGTTTAGGTAGCGTAAGCCAATTATGTGCCAAAATAGGGACTTTATTTCACGTTTTTCATTACAAAAGGTGATTTTTAGGGGTGAAGGGGTTGAATGTCACACCCCTGTGATAACCTATGTTCATCCCGGGAATCTCCTGAACATTTTGCAAGAAACCTCATCAAAATCGGACCAACGGTATAGCCGCGCATAGAATACGATTAAACAAACTAACAAACAAATAAACATTGATTTTTATATATTAGATGAGGAAACTTAATATCCTCAATTAATGAATGAATCAATGAATAGCACTTTTATCGCTAAATGAAACTAATTCACAGATTGGACATATTATTTCCATAAACTCACAACACTTATTCAAAATGATACCAAGCACATATTATGTACTGTTGTGTCAAATCAGGACATTTGCAAAACTTAAGTTATTTAATTGCAACCAACCTAACCTCTCTCTCTAAATACCAAATTAAAATATTAGGTGACCACATACAACTGCAAGGCAACCCGTTGCAAATCACAAACGCCTTTAAATATCTAGGAGTAACACTCCAAACAACAGCCAAATCCTTCAGAATGCATACGAAAGAGAGAGTGGCAGCTGCTATAGTTGCCATAAACGACATAGAAAACATCACACAACTGTCACTTGCAACAGGCGTGAAACTTTTTGAGGTCAAAATACTTCCCATCTTAACATATGGAATAGAAATCATTTGGACTGACCTCAGTTACGGAGACTTAAACACCTTAGAAAAAGTGAAAGCAAGATTCCTAAAAGCAGCAATGGGGATCTCGAAATTTGCTCCATCTAGACTTGCATATGAATTAACATGGGAAACTTTTCTCGTGGAAGATCTACGCACACAATTCTTGTTACCAGCTACTAAACAGGAAACTGCATTGAAGAAAACGAGACAAAACAAGACAAAATAAATACCAGACGATTTTTACGCAACAGATGCAATGATCAATCGAGACTGGACTGGACCAAACAACAAGATACGCAGTGCAATAATAAGACTGGCAGTGCACCACAAACTCTGCAAAAATTCAAACTATCATGATCCGTCAAGTGACTGCGTGTGTAAGCTCTGTGACAAACCGTGTGAAAGATATCATTTCTGTGTCTGTTTAAACCCCTAAAGAGAACACAATCGTTGCTGGTATACAGCAGAGACATAAACTAATGCACTTTTGTGCGCGCTTTTCCTTTTATTATTAAATTAAAAGATTACATTATTAATTAATGTGTATTTATTAACTATCTGAGTCTTAGATTGAATTTATTATTGCAACGTAAATTTCTTCCTACCTAGTGTTTATAAAAATTGTAGCTATTTTTAATTTATATGTAAACATCTGTATAAAAATAGACCATTAAATAGATAATACTCTCTGTAAATTCCATTTGATATTCATTCCTTAGTCCACCGCTGTGGTCTGGATGTAGCGTGCTCCCTTGTCACGCAGCGGGCCCGGGTTCGATCCCCGGTCGGGGCAGTTTTTCTAGGTGAGGTTTTTCTCGGGGTATTTCCTCAACTATAAGACAAATGTCAGGACAATTTTAAGGTCCAAACGGTCCTCGAAATCATATGGCCATCATCATCATCCTTATGATTATCATCACCATCCTTCACCGGTGTGGAAAGCAACGGGAACTACCACACCAACAATTCCCTAGTAAAGCTGCAGAGCATAGCATGAAAATCCTATGATTGCTGTGAAAGACCTGCCCTCGGGCAGAATTACTGTGGATGGATCCAATCCTTCTCATATCATCAAAAGTATGAATGAAAAAAAATTAAAGCTAATTTAAAATATAATATTTTTACACTTAATATTCTATTAAGTTCTCTTATTAGAGGAACTTCAGGTAATGTGGACCCCTATTTTGAATGTGTTTTCTTCTTGTAATTAAGGGATTTGAATTTTGTTCAATTACAGCGATTATCATTAGTGTTATAACTATGAAATAGTTACTTTATTCAAATATGGAAACATCATAATTTAGAAACTATTTTACATTACAAGAAAGGTCCGCTTTAATCCCCATATTCGGGTACAGTGAACCCCAGAGTCCATCCTAGCTTTTAGACCATTTTTTGAGTTTATCTACTTCATTATACTTAATCTTAAAGTATTTATGGCTGATCGTAATTAAAAGCGTTGATATTTATTTAATGTTTTAAAAATTATTGTTGGTTATAACATTCACACGTCATTCATCTGCAGACAGCGACGGTCTTTGGGTTTAGTAAAATTACAAGGGTTTTAAATAAAATTAATGAAGTTATTTGTTTTTACGGATAGCATCCTCATTGATAAAATATACGAATTCGTGTAAAGTGTACCCAGGTCCATTTTAACCTCTCGTGAATGGTTCATATTAACCGAAGTCCTTTATTATATTTAAATAACAGCAGCCATGTCACATAATATCAAACTAAACTCGCCAGTATATTAAAACAGCATCTACATAATATATTAAGAGATTTTTTTCAATATTTATCATATTCAGTAGCAGAAATGAAGAATTAATTCTTAGCATTGAAAAACTTTTAAAACGGTCTTTTCATAAATATCACAAATAAATTCTTCTTCTCACAAAGAATAAAAAAACTGGCCTTGAACACGTCAAAGTTGATGAGAGGCAAGAAGTTAAAATATTTTCTATTTGAGGGCAGCACCAATTAAAGGAGATATTAACAGGGTCTACTCAAACAGAAGGGTCCACATTACCCGAACTTCCTCTACATGAGTTATTAATTATATGTACTCTCTTAAGGTTTTTTTGCTTCTCATGGTTGCGTTTGTATGCTTCTATCGATGATCGTACGATCTGTTGGCACATCACTGTGGCCGTACGGCTTTGCCAAGGTGGATGGCTGTCCCAACTAGGACTATAGACACTATTTTGTAGTCGCCCTTTAACAGAAACAGGTACTACATTTGCCCGTTACCCTGCGCCAGGGGTATATTCTCCTCTTCCAAACGGGCTTGGGACCGTCTTTCACTGAGATCTTCAAATTTAAAACAAAAATATGTAAATAACCACCACAACACAAACTTGTAAAAAGCAAAGAACCCTGCAGACTCCATCAGCATGACACTGTTACAGACAGCTACAGCAACATATAAATCAGGACACATCGTGTGGATGTAATGCCAGCAGCCCGCTGTATAAGGAAAAATTTATATCGTAATTATTTTTAGATACCCTGTGCTCTTTATCCGGCGTTGTGCGGGAATATACTCATCCCGATCTTCTTGGCATAAATGAGCTGAAATACAAAAATGAATGTACTTCTTACGATTAGTTGAATAAGTAAAATGAAAAATAATTATAAATGTATATCGCAGTGCTGATTACCAGGTGTTGCCCGGGAATCTACTTATCCCGATCTTTTTGGCATAAATGAGCTAAAAGACAAAAATCGTTATTGTGAGTTATCCGTAAAAGAATACCCGTCATGTGCTGCTATGCTTGCACAGGAATCTACGTACTTGTCTCGAACTCCTTGGCATCAATGAAAGACAAAAATGATGATTGTGAGTTATCCGTAAGAGATAAACATAGGCTGTCGCAGACTTTTTTGTAGAGCTTTTCTAGATATTCACTTCTGTGTACATTAATTTTCTGTATTTGTTATAGTTTAGGCAGCGTATGCCATGTAAGCGCCCTAAGAGATACTTTTTTCACCTTTTCCACTATAACGGGCGATTGTTAAGGGTGTAGGAGTTGAGTATCACAACTATCTTATAGCTTATGTTCATCCCGGGAATCTCCTGAACATTTCGCAAAAAGCCCCATCATCATAATCGGATCTACGGTATGGCCGCGCATAAAGTACGAACAAACAAACAAACATTTCGATACTAGTAAAATTCATGGTAACTTTCCGTTGAGGTATTAGTTCACAGTAATATAATCTACGATTAAAAACTATAAAATAGTTACCTTGTAGGTCCGTCTTCTCAACTCAAGTTATTTTTTAAAATGCTGTAGGCCTTTCGCGACTAGTCCCATCATGAGCAGAATGCATTAGGTCCGTTCTTGTTGACCCTTGAAGCACTGCTTCAACAAGGTAACTATTTTATAGTTTTTAACCGTACATTATATTACTGTAAACAAACATTTGCATATATTAGATAAGCAATTAAATTGATATGAGCATGTACGACGAATGCAAGAAGATAGGTTACCCAGAAAAACATTGAAATGGTGTCCACCTGGAAGAAGAAGGAAAGTAAGACCTCGAAACTCGGGAATGCAAGAAATAGAAATTGGAATGAGAATAAGATGACTGGAGGACCTGGAGTGGATGGATAGGGACGAGTGGAGAAGGAACATGAAATTTTAGGCACTTAAAGATGTGTAAACATTGAAAATCTGTATGTAAATAAATTATTATTATTATTATTATTATTATTATTATTATTATTATTATTATTATTATTATCATCATTATCATCATCATTATCATTGTCATTGTAATTCCATTGTCATGCACATTGTCATTGTCATTGCCATTGTCATTGTTATTGTTATTATTATATTATTATTATTATTATTATTATTATTATTATTATTATTATTATTACTTACTTACTTACTTACTTACTTACTCACTGACACTATCGAACCCGTAGGTTCATGGCCGCGCGGACATTATTATTATTATTATTATTATTATTATTATTATTATTATTATTATTATTATTATTATTAGGTAAAAATTATCTCTCATTCGCAGGAGTTGGAAGTTATTGAACCTGCTCTTATGCAGATTTGAATTAAAGACTGATTGAAAATCGGTTGTTTGTAATAAAACAATAGGAGGCAGGAATCAAGTGCTCTAATTGGATTTGTTGTCTTAGTGAGACACTGATTGTCCCGTTTTAATTAAAACCGCTTTCTCTCGGATTAACACCAACATTTTTACTGGTAGACATTCCAAATGTCATTTATAGTGAATTAGGGCGGTGAGATCAAATGGCTGTACAGTATTTTAAGAATTGCACCTTATTTAAATAGGGAATCAGTAGCGTATTTGATTAATTCAACATGTTACAAATCAAAAACTCTCTTTTTTTTTTCTCCGGACCGGACTTTTAAGTGTCTGAACCTTTTAAAGACGCAGTGGTCCTGAGGTCGAGTCAGCCTCTGAAGAAAATGAATGTTTGTCACATGTCAGAGGATATTTCTGTTGCAAGAGCAAGTTCATGGCGAGAGAATTCCCTGCTTAAGTGATTTTTTTTACTCCAGCCTCTTCGAAAGATGTTTTGGGTCTTCTAATTCCATAAGCAGATGGAACAGGGTTTTCGAACGACTGTCATTGATCTAAATTCTTAATAACGGGAAAGTAACAACCGTTCTTCTAGCCAGTCAGAATATTTAAGTAGAAATCTGTTTTTTTTTTCGCGCACAACCGCCTACGTTTGGAAAATCGCTTTATAAAAAATATTGTTTTTTAATATAATTTAAAATATTCTCCGAACATCCTCTAACTGTTAATTTATTTACTAAATGATCACTTATTGCCTCCATCGAACACTTTTTTCATATATTATGTCAAATCAATTTTCTGGTGCATGACGGTAGGCCTCAGCTGCTAGCCCGCCTCCTGCAATAAGAAAGCTATTAAAAAAACGCAATAATTTGCACACATGTTACTGTGCGGAAATTCAAGTTAATAAATCACTCTAATTCCCAACTAAAATTCGAACTACCGTCCAGTAAATTCTGTTTTTTTCGTAGCTCAATTTAAAATAAGATGATTGCGTAAATTGTTTAGTGTTTTGAAGGTATGATTCCACGTGTATTTAACATAATATCTGGTGATATAGAAAAACGTTAAGCATATAAATGACCTTGAGGTGAAGTCTCCGTACAGAATAAAGACGAAAAGCTCACTGAACTTGAACAAACAATGCTATGAACACAACTGGGATGCGTACCAGATGAGTTCTTAACTATTGGTAGCCTCCCTTGCAGATAAGTGAAGAACAGTCATATGACAATTATATAAGATTAAAAATCCTAAGATTTGGTTGGATGAAGAAGAAGACATAGTGTGTATAGAAAGCCAGATATAATAAGAACAGTTAAATCTCGTAGACTGGGATGGGCAGGATATGTGGCACGAATGCTGAATGAAAGAGATGCATGGAAGATACTTGTATGAAAACCAGAGGGAAAACTCCCAGTTGGTAGACCAAGAATGAGGCGGAAGAATAACATTAGGAAAAAGTCCACTTTAACTACCTGATATATTTTCAAAGTCCTATAGAACAGTGTGCATGTGCCAGAGTTTATAGAGCCAGCGATAATCCATCATCGAACCACATATCGATTATTATCGTTGTTTCGATTATAATGTTTTGTTTTTTTAAAATGTATTTAGACACATTTAAAATGTCACGAACCTAGAAGCTAACTAACTAACTCATACTTAACCTAATTTAAGTACTCTAACCTAGGGTGAATCCCATGAATCGCAATTTTTTTTCACTCCTTAATAATCGCAACCATCGATAACCCACTGGTTCCAACTATGTAATATACTCTCTGGAGTAAATATCAAGTCACCATCACAATATGTGTGTTTGAATAAATACTTTAAAATTCTAAAATTAACTTACAAAAATTGTTTCAAATATTTTAAAATATTTTAAAATGTTACTAAATACAGAAGAAGAGTTATAATTCACCAAAATAAACTGAAAAATCAAGGGTAAGTGTTTCTATACTTGAGCCTAACGTTATTTATGGTTCGAGGGAAGTAGATTATGCAGGGGATGATTGGAAAACATTATCTGAGGATAGGGAATTATGGAGAACCTACGGGTTCGATAGATCCAGTGAGATAGTTAGTTATCTAGTTGGCAACTCCGGTCTGGATAAACAGAATGAGTAACGTATGTAGAGAACAATAAAGTACGCAGCAATGAATGTGAGTGAATCAGAACGCTATAAAAGCGAGCTGAATGAGCTCATGTAATTTCCTTCGGCAGACGAAGACGGACGTCGAATTCAAGATGTTGTTAAGATCGACTTTTATGTGTCGCAACAATGGATTTCCGATATCCTGCAGTTTCTTGCAAAACTGGGATAAAGATTTTCTACCAATGTTTTTCTTTAATAAAAAAACGTAAAACTGCCTAAATACAGTTCGGATTCATCTGAATTTACATTTGTATGGCGTTAGTATTTTATTATTTGTTTTTTTTATTCCATTGCAGTTTTGGTCATGCGGTCTTCTATTTCAGTCAACCTACACATACATGTTGGGTTGAAATTATATAAATCACGATGAAGTAAATATTAGATGATATATCAATTAAAATAATAATCATCATCATCAACAACAACAACAACAAGGATTAAGCCCAATGGCCTGTTCCGATCTCATTATAAGTCGAATTGGTCCTTCCATCTCTTCAATGGTCTTCCCAACAATCTTCTCCCTTTTGGTTTATAATTATACATTCTTCTTGATATGCGCTGTTCATTCATTCGTAATACGTGCTGAAGTTAAGCATTTCGATAGTATTTTATTATTTCACAGAGATTAAGTATATTAAGTTTTGTTCTTATATCTTCTTTTTTCTTTTTATCGGTCCCTTGGTATCCTGCTATTGCTCTCAACATCTTCATTTCTGCAGCCTCTATTTGTTTACTACCTGCCTTTATTAATGTCCAGGTTTCACATCCATAGATAAGAGATGGAACTGCCAATACTTGGTAAAATTTTTAAATAATTTATTTTCTAGTTTTATTCAATAAAGTACGTTTAATTGTGCCACATAAATAATTGAATCGTTGTATTTTAGTGTATTTATCTAAATTTCTATCATTACCTAAATTACATCCCAAATAATTAAAATTCTGAACTTGGTCTATACACCTAATTATATTGTTTATCACTATCTCAAAGCAAAAGCCGGATTGGAAATTAAAATAATTTAGCCAAAAAGGATACTACTTTTACTATTACAAATAATAATAGAATTAATGTTACAGGCAATAATAATAATAATAATAATAATAATAATAATAATAATAATAATCCGATTGAGGGTCTTTCCACTTTTTAGCGGTTGCCCTTTTACCAGCCGGCTGCTGGCCCTTCACATCCACATGTGTCAATCACAGAGGTAGATGATCAACAGCCAGTGTAGGGGTGACATGTGGTTAGCATGTCGAGTCCCCCAGCCGTTATAGCTGGTTCCTCAACCTGGAGCCGCTACTTATTGTAGCTACCCAATTGCCTCACGATGCTGGGTGGGCACCGGTCCCATACTGGCCGAAATACCATGAGAAAATGTCTTCCCCCACGGAGACTCGAACCAGCGCAAGTCCCGTAGCTCTGCGCCAAGGCTTCCTACCTTAACCGCTCGGCTACGGCGCGGGACATAATAATAATAATAATAATAATAATAATAATAATAATAAATATAATCACTCAAGTCAAGTAATAGGCGTAGTAGTTTCTTATGGACTCCTTCCATACATTCAAGGAATTCTCAAAATAATAATTATAATAATAATAATAAGAAGAAGAAGAAGAAGAAGAAGAGGAAGAAGAAGAAGAAGAAGAATTTTAAAAAGAAAAGTAATAACGTTAACGAACTATTTGAAGAACACAATAAAAGCATTCATAAAATAAATAAAATTTTAAAAGTTTTTATTACATATATATATATATATATATATATATATATTTTTTTTACTTTTAAATTTTATATATGGTTAAATACTTGGGGCACGCCGTAGCGTAGTGGTTAAGGCACTGAGCTACAAGCCGGAGGGTCCAGGGTTTAAGTCCCGTTGGGGGTCAGGATTTTTAAACTGACCCAAACCCTCTGGCGGCACTATGGCCCTGGGGTCGACTCAGCCTCTAACGGAAATGAGTACCGGATGCTTGTTCTGGGGGTAAAGGCGGCCGTCACGCAGGGCTGACAACCCGGCTGACATAAAGTGCCGATTGTCTAGAAAAAGTGGGAGCCTTAACCTCCTACTACCCAAGGGCCTCCGGGTCTGTTGTGGGATCACTTTACTTTACTTTATATGGTTAAATACTTATGCAATGTTGTTTTCTTGATTTTTAAGTAGTTATTTGTGCAATACGAGTTTAGAAAGTGTAGTTTTTTTATCGTTTCAAGTAGTTGAGTAAAATGGGTGTGAATTAGGTAAAATATTTATAAATCTTCCAAGGAAATTGATTTATTTTTGCACCCAGAAGAATTTTTTTTTGAACGAGCCATAACTGGGATCAAAAATCTCACCAAGCACAAAAATAATATTTCTATACTTATTAGACATATTTAACGTTGCCAAGAATTTCAAAATTATTGAAACGACAATTTGTAAATAATGTGAAGCGACGTGATTGGATTAAAATAATAGTTAGATCTTGAAATATTGATTGTTGCTTTAGTGTGATATGGTAAAAAATAATATTTTGTTTCTTCGCCAATAATATTTTACAAGATACAAAATTACAGTATTTTGTTAATCAAAATGACTGACAAAAAGATGAACGTAATTCATTTCACTTACTAGATAACATACAGGAGTCGTCAGATTTGTATTAAAGATGTTTACCGAAATGTCCAGCCTTCAATATGTAAAGGAATATGTCGACTTCATATGCTGACGGAAGAAAAGTGTACAAAAATTGTCTCATCTGCTTGCAAAAAAATAACTATTTTAACTCAAAATAGTCCTAGAATGGAATACTTTGGAGCTTGATAGTGTAAAAAAATATTAATTTTATTAATTTGTATTGTTTTCTTCAATTACTTTTTGCTGAATATAGGACTGGATTCGAAAATCCTACAGAATGTAAAAACGATTTAGTCATGTACAGAAAGAATGTACCTTCAAGTACTAATTTTATAATTAAATATACTTATCATTCCTTGATAATGGCATGTGGGATCATGCCGAAAACGTCGGAATCATTGGCCAGAGGCCGAACTTGAATCCAAGACGCGGAAAACCCAAGAAACCTTTCATTTTCATACTTATATCCGCGAAAATCTGCAATATAACATATATATATATATATATATATATATATATATATATATATAGTGACAAATACCTCAACAGAATATTATATTAATAATTTTATTAATAATATAAAAACAGCAGCTTAATATGTAGGGTGTTGCAAAAAAAACAACAGAGGCGAAGTAGTATATTGAGAAATGTTGATCACTTTTTAGTCAGTACCTAGTCCGGAAATGGTTCGTTTTCACACTATGAGTAGGTAACTTCTCAAAAGTTCCGTTAGTTGGATTTCAAGACTCAATAAGTGACAATATTGTCAGTCACATCACGTTTTCAAAATATCCATCTCCCATCTCATTGCAGAGTGAACATCGGCGGTGTAGTAATTGGTGCACACGTTCAAATACATCTGGCCTCGTTTGAATTGTTTCTGTAGCAGCATGTATTCGGTCTATATCCATATGTGACTTTACTGGAGTCTGATAAACAGACTATTTCATGTCGTCCCACAAAAAGTAGTTGAGAGGGTTAAGATCAGGTGATATCTTAGGCCATGGGACTGTCCCCTTGACCTGGATACGTGGTATCCAAATGTCTCCTCACATTGGCATCGAAGTGAGCGGAAGTTCCGTCGTGTTGCAGCTACATTCCTTTGCGAAGCCACGTATCATAGGTTCTGTACCTGTGAGTTGTTGTCAAGTAATGAGTCTTCAAATCCTTCGAACTAACACTGATCTTGAGACGTAATTAATTAGTCATAGTGTGAAAAAAGGCATAATTTTCTGACATTGGTACCTTATTAAAAATGATCAACATATCTCAATATATACTCAACCTAGGATTTAAAGAGAGATCAGGGCTTGCTTGGTTTAGGCTAGGGGCATGGAAATTTCTAAAAATTAGCGACGATCACGATATGCGAATATGTCCAATGTGCGGGAACTTTGAAGGTGAGATACATATATTAGGAAAATGTGATGATTTAGAATATTGGAGACGTCAGTTATTACCGGAAAGATTTATAAATTCAAATCGGGAAGGTTGGGATGCTACGAGTTATTGGTAAATCCAGCAAATTGGATAAACTTGAGTAAATTTCTGGACAAAACGCGGAAAATAAGAACAACATTCATTCACGAATAAATATACGTTATGGAAATGCGATAGCATTAATTCTTAATAATTACAAATAACTTAATTAATTTATAATGCTATTGTATTATTATGTAATTGTAATATTATTGTTTTATTTATGTAATTGTAATGTTATTGTTTTTTTCTTTATACTATTACCAATTATTACTTAATTGTAACGGACTTTCAACAGCACGTACGGCCTACTGCCCGGGCGACCCATATTTGTAAATAATATTGTAAATATCTTACTTTTTGTCTAATAAAGTCCTACTACTATTACTACCTCACCTCCGCTGTCGGTGTTTTTTTGCAACACCCTGTATGGATTATAGTTAGCATTTTAATGAAAATGTAACGAAATAAATTATATATTACTATAGAAATACGTAAATATATTAGTGAGATGTTTTCATGTTTGTTACCTAATAACTCAATATATGATAGATTGCAGTACTCGTTTGACAGTCTTTGACATGGGGGGAAGTAAATATTCCATGTTCTTATAAGTTAATGCTAATGTGTAATATGTATTTTGACGAAGATCGATATAAAGAAGAACGTGTCTAAAGATCGGGTTCATGAATTATATAAATAATTCATAGACGTAAAACCATGTATCACTGATATTGATTACGCAATGGTTAGAGAAACAGATTGATGTTTTTTATTTTGCATTTTTTATGTAGGCCTACTTTATTTTCCTTTTTTACTTCTTCTACACAAGTACAAAATACGCATTCATATCTAAGAGAGAATTTGAAAATCCCTTTTCTATATCAGGAACCGCACCAGAACGCAGGGGATCTGTCAACATAGCGCGATGATGGACGAATTCGGTAATATATGTAGGTTATAGTCCACCGCTGTGGTCTCGAGGTAGCGTGCTGCCTTGTCACGCAGCGGGCCCGGGTTCGATCCCCGGTCGGGGCAGTTTTCTGGGTGAGGTTTTTATCGGGGTTTTTCTCACCTGTAAGACAAATGTCAGGAAACATTTAAGGCCCAAACGGTCACCGAGGTCATATGGCCATCATCATCATCCTTATCATTTATTATCATCATCATCATCATCATCATAATCATCCTTCACCGGTGTGGAAAGCAACGGGAAGGTACCACACCTACAATTCCCTAGTAAAACTGCAAACATAGCATGAAAGTGCTGTGATTGCAGTGAAGGACCTGTCTTCGGACAGAATTATTATGTATGAATGTAGGTTATATTTATTTCTGCGTTACGTTTTACGGGTGATTTGAGTGCGCATTGGCGGGGATTTGTAAAAGAATTAGTAAAATGCTTACATTCTTGTACCCTAACTAACTGGCTCTATCGAACCCATCGGTTCATGGTCGCAAGGACCTAAGCTCTCCATGCATCCCTCACCTGAGCTAATGTTTTCCAATCATCCCCTGTATAATCTACTTCCCTCAAATCAAGGATAATGTTATTCTCCCACCTTATTATTGGTCTACCAACTGGGCGTTTTCCCTCTAGTTTTTCTACAAGAAGCTTCCATGCACCTCTTTCATTTCCCATACGTGCCACATGTTTTTTCCATCGCAGTCTACGAGACTTAACTGTTCTTATTATATCTGGCTTTCTACATATATATCATGTAGCTCACTTTTATGCAGTATTTTTCCATTCACCTGTCTGTTCATCTATTTTTGGCCCTAAGAAATTTTATTTCATATCGTGTCGAATTTCGATAACCATAATAAATAAATAAAGTAAAGTAAAGTATTCCCACCACAGGCCTCGGGAGGCTCTTGCGGTAGTAGGAGGTTAAGGCTCCCACTTTTTCTGGACAATCGGCACTTGATGTCAGCCGGGTTGTCAGCCCTGCGTGACGGCCGCCTTTACCCCCAGAACAAGTGTCTGGTACTCATTTCCGTTAGAGGCTGAGTCGACCTCAGAGCCATAGTGCCGCCAGAGGACTTGGGTCAGTTTAAAAATCCTGACCCCACCGGGACTTGAACCCTCGACCTTCCGGCTTGTAGCGCAGTGCCTTAACCACTAAGCTACGGCATGCCCCCCTATACCCCTGCAAATGATAAAAACAAAATTAGAAAAAAATATATAATCGATTTCCAGGAGTATAAAGTTTCGGATCATTCAAGCGCCTCATACAAACTAGACAAAAAGTAAGATATTTACAATATTATTTACAAATATGGGTCGCACGGGCAGTAAGCCGTACGTGCTGTTGACAGTCCGTTACAATAAAGTAATAATTGGTACTAGTGTAAAGAAAAATAAACAACAAAAACAGCAAAATAACATTACAATTACATAAAGAAAACACAATAATAATATTACAATTAAATAATAACACAATAGCATTATACACTAAAAACATTAACATTACAATTACATAAAGAAAACACATTAATATTACAATTAAATAATAACACAACAGCATTATACACTAATTAATTTATATATAATTATTAATAATTAATGGTATTGCATTTTGATAACATATATTTATTCATGAATGAGTGTTGTCCTTATTTTTCGCGTTTTGTCCAGAAATTTACCGAGGTTTATCCAATTTTCTGGATTTACCAATAATTCGTAGCATGCCAATCTTTCCCGATTTGAATTTAGAAATCTTTCCGGTAATAACTGACGTCTCCAATATTCTAAATCATTACATTTTCCTAATATATGTATCTCATCTTCAAAGTTCCCGCACATTGGACATATTCGCATATCGTGATCGTCGCTAATTTTTAGAAATTTCCATGCCCCTAGCCTAAACCAAGCAAGCCCTGATCTCTCCTTAAATCCTAGGTTGAGTATATACGATTCTTTTCCCCAGACGTGTTTTAGGTCTCTTTGTAAACACAGTGAGCGTTTTCCTGTATATTCGGCGAAAGTATCTTGTTGGTTTATTCTAAGTACCTCCTCCTTATTTTTCTCCACACGTTCTTGCGATTTTCAGTCACTTTTTCCCATATCCAGCCCATCCCAATCTTTTGGAGTTCTCTCCTAACCTCGTCTGCCCAAAATTTAACATCTATGTTTTTAATTTGGTGGTCGTAACAAATTGCTCTAAGCTTTGTTTGTTCACCTTGGATTACTCGCAACCAGTATTTGAGTACACGAATTTTACAGTTAATGTCGTCCTGGAATGACCCGATTTCATATAAAATTCCACAGTTAGAAACGGCCTTACTAAGTCCTGTAATATACTTTAGAAAATGCGTATATACCTTATTTAGTATTTCCGTTCTTTGGAAACCCCAAATCTCACTACCATAGTGCATTACTGGCCTGACCATAGCTCCATACGTTTTTTCTAATGTGCTGACTGGAATATCAGGCACTCGACCCAGAATACCGAGTACACTGTTTAAGTTGTCCCCTCCCATTAAATAATGCTACTTCAATATGTTTTTTCCACTTTCCGTTCATTTTCAACGTCGTACCAAGATATTCAAAATGTTTCACGTTTTGAAGTACTTGATCTCTGTATTTCCATTCCTCTGCTCTACCATAAACCGTCCCATTTTTAAAGGTCATTGTTTTTGTCTTACTAACATTTACAGTCAATCCCCAATTCCTACAGTATATTTCCAGTAGGTCAAGACCTCTTTGCAATCCCTTGATTGTCTTGGAACAGATAATTAAATCATCTGCATACAACAGGACTGGGATCCTAACATTTCCTATCTCCGGAGCCTCAATTTCTCCTTCTAGCATTACGTCTACAATATCATCAACGAATAGATTAAATAGCATTGGTGAAATGCAACCTTGTCTCACTCCCCGATTGGCTTCACTGCTCTCTGTAATGTGCCCTTGGTCTACTTTTATACAACATTTAACATATTTATAAATTGACATTAAAGCATGTATCATTTTATGAGACAATCCTTTCCGATTTAATTTTCCCAAAGTGCGCTTCGGTCCACAGTACCAAATGCCATCTTAAAATCAATGAATGCAGAGAAAATAATTTACCCCCCTTCATTTTCAGATTGTCATCAATTAATGTTCTCAGAACAAATACGTTGTCCACCGTGGAGTACCCTTCTCTAAAACCTGCCTGATATTTTGAGAGCCTATTGTTCTCTTTAGCCCATTGTCTTATTCGTTCGAAAAGTACTTTACAATATATTTTTCCGAACACTGACAAGAGACAAATTCCCCTGTAACTTTCTGGTATCTGTGCCCCACCTTTCCCTTTGTATAGCGGTTGGATGACACCTGTCGCCCAGGCTTCCGGATAATCTCCTCCATTAAAAAGTTTGTTGAACGCAGTTTTCAAAACGTCTAATAATTTATCGGATGATATCATATTTTTCAAGAATTCCCCTGGTATTCCATCAATTCCAGGTGCTTTACCATTCTTTAAACATTTAATGGAAGAAACCACTTCATTTTTCGAAATATCCTGATCCAGTAATTGAATATGAATTGGGTCAGGGATCTCAACTATATTTCCTTGATTATATCTTAACCTCTCATTTCAATACGACAGCGAGAATATAAGTTGAAGAAAATTATATGGACTATTTCATTCATGCCCTAAATGGGAGTCAATGACCAATCACGTTTCAATGAATTTTGATTTCCAACCAATGACAGTCGTGCTTCACTCATTATTTATCAAATTCTCTTTACCACATATTCGCATATACTGAATGTCGCTAATTCTTAGAAATTTTCATGCCTCTAGCCTAAACCAAGCAGACCCTAATCTCACTTTAAATCCTAGATTGAGTATATAAGATTATTTTTCCCTAACTTGTTTCAGGTCTCATTGTAAAAACAGTGTTTTCCCGTACATTCGGCGAAAATATCTCGTTGGTTTATATCCTTATTTTTCTTCACATATTCTTGCGATTTTCAGTCCCTTTTACCCGTATCCAACCCATCCCAATCTTTTGGAGTTCTCTCCTAACCTCGTCCGCCAAGAATTTCACATATATTTTCATAATTTGGTGGCCAAAACAAATTGCAATATGCCTATAAGAGACCTTTGAAAAGTCCTAAAGATATTCTAAAAATACCTAAAAACTGAAAAACGGACGTAAAAAGACAATTGAAATTAAATAATATATTTAGTTTCAACTTCATTAAGATAAATACTAGCTAATACCCGGCGTGCGCTACTACGCATAAATAAATGAACATTAATGTGCTTTTATGATGTTTAGTTGAATAAGTAAAAGGAAAAATAATTATAAATTCATATTTTTGTAAATACCCCGTGCTAATTACCCGGTGTTGCCCGGGAATTTACTTATCCCGATCTTCTTGACATAAATTACCTGAAATATGAAAATTAATGTGTTTTATGTTCAAATTACAGAAGAACTTTACATTCACATACCTTACTATTCCAAATTCTGCACACATATTTACCAAGTTATTTAACAACATGTTTTCAAAATGTATCGGCTCATTACAATTTAGGAACAAGATCACAAGACTCTTCTTTACTTTTGATACCACAGCACAGGACATGTCTATACTCTGAATCTTACATAATATCTATGGCTAGAGCATGGAACTCACTTCCCAGTCATGTCAGGGACTGTCAATCGCTATTCTTATTTAAATCCAAATTAACTGATAACCTAAGTTCGACACAATGAAAACATTAACTGCATAACAACTATATAGAGCATTCCATTAATAATCATCTAGGAAGCTACTTACTTTATTTTATATCATTTTAATTTTATTATATTCTGTGTTTTTCTTAGTATTAGCTAGTATTAGATTACATCATCATTGTATTTTGTTTAGTCTGTATTTTAATAATATCTTAAAATTGTAATATGTACATAATTTTTGTATAATTTTACTATTCGCTGGTTGAGTGGAAGAAAAGGCCTTATGGCCTTAACTCTGCCTGCTAAAATAAATAATAATAATAATAATAATAATAATAATTATTATTATTATTATTATTATTAGTATTATTATTATTATTTAGATACCCCGTACTGTTTACCCAGCGTTATTCTCATATTCTTGACATAAATGAACTGAAAGACAAAAATTAATGTACTTCTTATGATTAGTCGAATAAATATAATGAAAAATAATTATTAATGTATATCGTAATTATTTTAAGATTCGCCGTGCTGATTACATTGTGCTGTCCGGGAATCTACTTGTCTTGATCTTCTTGGCATAAATGAGCTAAAAGACAAAATTCGTTATTGTGAGTTATCCGTAAAAGAATACACGCCATGTGCTGTTATGCTTCCACAGGAATCTATGCATTTGTATCGATCTTCTTGGCATCAGTGAAAGACAAAAATGGTTATTGTGAGTTATCCGTAAGAGATAAATATATGCTGCCGCAGATTTTTTGTAGAGCTTTTGATATATTCAATTGTGTGTACATTAATGTTATGTATTTGTTATGGTTTAGGCAGCGTAAGCAATTTAAGCTTCAAAGAGATATTTTCCACGTTTTCCACTACAAAGGGCGATTTTTAAGGGCGTAGGAGTTGAGTATAACAACTATCTTATAGCCTATGTTCATCCCGGAAATCTCCTGAACATTTTGCAAAAAGCCCCATCTCAATCGGATCAACAATATGGCCGCACATAAAGTACAAGTATACATTAATTTTTATGTATTAGATAATAAAAAAAGGTTTTAAAAAATACAAAATTCTAGTAAAATGCTACATACATTGCGAAAGAATGATGACTGAAAATGCTTCTCCTTTCATATGTTTTATTTAATTCAACACTGTTTGAAAAATAAATTCTCTGTCCATTAATAATAATATTCTTGGAGAATTTAGAATAAACGATTTTTCCCACCTAGAATGAATTCAGTGAATACGCAATGGATATCAGGCAGTCAGTAGGCTGGTTAAAAATAACACTGGTCAACATCATTTTTGTCTCATGAGTACCAATAGTTGTACTTAATGCAGTTTTTTATCGTGTTTTCAAATATGTATTCGGAATTTCTCCATCACCCTCAGTTTTTTTTATTTCAATTTCAATTAATGGATTTATATAATTATTTTTTAATAAACTTTTTTTCGTCCATTTATCATCTTGGCGCAGTAAAGCGATGAGCACGGGGAACACTTTCATTAGGAGATTTCAGCTATGGAAAAGAGATATCAAGGCGAATGGAATCCTAATATGCTGGCCGATTATTGTTGGACCATCAAGAGGGATGCTCCACAGGCGAAATATAGAAAAAAATCGTCATTTCTTACTTTCTAGGTGAGTCCTAATGTTCGAATATTGTGTAGTTACGAATGTTGAAAATGTGAAAGTGTTTGAAATTATAAATGCCTGTCTCTCGGAAACCTTGCGTGATAGAGAAAAACCGATATATTTGAATTCAGGAGAAAGAATACTATCAGAATCACATATTCGTCTTTCTGAGACAAAAAATTATGTTTGTATTGCTCAGAGTAACGGGATATTTTGCGAGGGTTTAATAATGTCTCGCGGAACAAGAGTGTTTGCATTGTGGAAAGTCTTTTGAAAGTAAAACTAGATAGTCTTTTTAAAATAAGATGGAATTGACAATAGACTCTGCGACTTCTTGAATTGTACAAATGGTATAAATGTAGTCAAAACGAGGTAAAGTTAAAAAAAAAGTCAAGACTTTAAAAAAAGCTAAAAAAGGACTAATAAGTCAAAAACGTCGAAATAGGACAAAAATGACAAATAAAACCCACCATTTTGTGGCCTACAATGACCCAAAATGTATATAGCCTATATTAGGTTGGGCCTCGTCTTTAGATTTTTTTTATTCAGGATTGTTTCTGTTATTTATACAAGTATCCTCAACCAAAATATACATTTTTTCTTCCACACTTACCGATCTTGTGTGTCTGCTTCTGTCATATTTCTCTCCTTTATGTTGTCTTGAATTCCCTTTATCCACGTTGGCTTTGGTCTACCACGTTTCCCTTTTCCAGGAGGTATCCATTTCAATACTTATTTTTTTGTTTCCGTGTCCCTTCTTCTCATTATATGTCCATACCATCTTAGTTGGGTCCCTATCCAGGGTTACGGTGAAGACCGCAACGGTGGATGCAGCAGAGTGGGAAACCTACGGTATGGTGCAGGCGGGTGAGGCAATAAAGGGTGGATCGGACTCTTAGCTGCAGTGAAAGTAACTGATCTATGGTGGACTCCAAAAAAGTCTCTGGTCCTCCAGGTTGGGGGTTGATGCTATGGGCCAGCTCCTCATACATTGTAAAAAAACTTAATGCTAAAAAGCCTCGGATATGAAATACATAAAACGACAAAACAAAAGAAATAGGACAATGCATATAACATGTTGGAATGTAGGGAATGTCGAATAAAACTGACGAAATCCCAAGAAAACTTGAAAAATATAACTTCTATATTGCAGTTTTATCTGAAACGAATAAAAGAGGACAAGGAGAGGAGACATTAGGTTGATATATTCATTTTTGAAGCGGATTTGATAAAGGGAAGAGAATCAGAAGAGCAAAGGCTGGAGTATTTAGACATAAAATTAAAAAAAAAAAAGTTTTTTCTCCACTTCCAAGCCCTAGCTATAATAATGCAATACCTCTTGGACTGATGACAGAGACGTTACTGAAGTTACTGCAGGTAAAAAGTCTACTTTATGTTTACTTTTTGCCCACTGCTTCGTTCATATCTCTGCGAGAATATATTCATAATGAAATATAAACTCTTTATTCTGACTATTTAACTCATGCCACAAATGCTAATCAGTGACCAATCGCGTTTCAATTAATTTTGTTTTACAACCAATGACAGTCGTGTTTCACCTCGCTCTTTATCGATTTCTCTTTATCAGCTCCTGCTTTTTTGATAAAGAAAGCTCCTCCTTTTTAATGTTCTGAACAGGTCAAAGCATTATTTTTCTCCAACAAATACATTGAATATAGCAATAATGAAAAGATTCCTTGATTTTACTGAGTTGTTTACTAAAAAAATTGAATAACCCGTAATGTTGCTTATGATATATAGTTTGATGTGTTTCATTATGTCTCCACTTGGGTGCACTCTTACAATATTGCGATCTTATTTGGCAATAAATAATATGATCAAGCAGCAGTGAATGAACATAACCTCACATTTCTGATTTGTTTTCAAACATCGCCGTTTACATTAAATAAATAAATATTTTAAAATAACTATAGTTAAACAATGATTTGTGAGTGAACAGCTTAATTTTATTCGTTAAATAGTCCTAACAAATGCCACTCTTGATTTCCAAATTCTCTAGATAAATTGACTCCTCACTTCGTGAGTCATGAATTCATCGATAATTTGGAAATCACTCGTGGCATTACTTATGATAATGTAAACGTTGGTAAGTTGATTATGTAAAACAATTGAGACAAAAGCTTTAAGGTAGCTGTAAAACAGAAGTGTGAGTGCTTTTCTACGTCAAGACAAGATTGAATAACATCATTTCGTGTGGTTTTGCTAAATTAATGGGTTTAGGTTAATTACAATTTGATGAAATTGTAAAGGCAAACAGCTCAGAATTACAGTTTAAAATACTTGTCACCCAGTAAGATGTTGCCATGGTAACGAAGATCAAGCTCCTTTCTCACGAGGAAATTAGACACCGGGAGCTCATCTTTCAAGCAAGTGACAAGATGGGAAAACGATATTAGTTTCTCCCTCAAAGTATAAAAAAATGCATTTTGCAAAGTATAGGATTTGAAAAAAATTGAAGTCGGCAATCACACGAAGATGAAATGTCGATCAATAGTGCATTTTATCCTTCAGTGATGGCTTTTATCAAATTCTTACAACATTGTATACATATAGAGTAGGTGTAATATTAGTGCTCAGTTTTATCTTCTTCTTCTTCTTCTTCTTCTCTTCTTCTTCAGTTAAAGGTTTAGGCGATACGCCTGTTCCGAATTCACAATTATTCCTTCCATCTATTCCTAGGTCTTCCTACATCCCTTAATCCATTTGGTTTATAATGATATGCTATCTTGGGCGATCTTCATTCTTCCATTCTTTGAACATGCTGTTCCCAACCGACGCGGTGTTGTTGAATTCTATCATTTCATCATCGTCTTAAGGCACTACAACTTTAAAGTTGAATTTTTGGCCTTCTTAATAATCTTCCTCCAGACTCTTCCGTCCGGCTGATCCATATTGATATTTGAAAGCAAGGTTTGTTTTTTTACTGTGATAGACAGCTAACATAACGCCAAATCCCCAACCTGGAGGACCAGGTCCTTTGATTTCGGAGTTTCCATCCCCTAGACCAGTTGCTTTCACCGCAGCTTAGAGACTTCTTCCCTTTAGATTATCTCTTCCGAAGGACTCCTTCTTCGCCACATCCACCGTCGAATTCTATCATTTATTGAACTTATTTCTAATTCTCTTCATATTTCTTAATTTCTTATGTGGTCCAATTTTGAGCATCTTTTGGTTCTTCTTAGAAAGATCATTTCTGCACGTTGCATTCTACTCGAACTCATCGTATTTGTTACCCAGGACTCACTACCGTATAGAAGTACTCGTACCGCCATTAACTCCACAAGAGTCTGGTAACCCCTTTGGTGTAATAATGACTCAAAGTATCCACAATGAACAACCGGGGGCTCAGATTCTATAACATCTTCAAACCTCATAAACCAAGAGCCCGGCAGCACTGTCGTTCCGAACAGATACATTTAAAAGAAATGTTTTAGTTATTTGATTCTGCGGAACATGGCAGATCTACGCTTTCTGAGTCATATCATAAGTACAAATTATTTGTAATAAATATTATTATATATTTGATACAATTTTGATAGCAAATATCGGAATCTAAAACGTAGAGAAGTTTATTCGTGCAATATTTTATAACGGTTAGTAATCGCGGAAAAATTGGCAACATATTATATGATTTTGTAGAGAGACAGAGCAACTCAGATTACAGTTGCTGCCGGAAACATTTCTCAGGTCGGACTCTGGGAGAGTGGCGTGTTGGAATCTATTAGGAAAGGTCGAGAGCGAAGTAAAAAATATTATAATTTTTGGGCACAGTGATGAAATTAATGGAAGGAAAAATTGAAGATCAATGAACAAATATGTATTATTAATAATGAGGATTTCAATTCGGTATTTGTTTCCGATCTTCAGTTGTCTTGATTGAATAGCCTTCTAGTGTATTTACTGTGTACAGGAGGGGGTGATATGCGTGCGTATGTGTGTGTGGCGCTAATATGTGTGTGGTTTCTTTTTAAGGCTGTTTTGTGGCTAGTTTTTATTAAAATTTATTGTACAAACTGAGAGGTTTTTTTATATCTATTCAAAATGGTCGTTTTATTTATGAGTGTTAGATACATTAATTTTCGTAGAGGATGTGGCATTAGTGGCACCCTCAGAGGACGAATTGCAATATCCAGTATATAATTTTAACAAAATATCCATAAAATATAACATGAAAATCAACATAGAAAAAACAAAAATAATGGCTTTTCAAGGAAAATGCCTTGTACGTAGCAAAATTTGTATAGATTCAAAAATACTGGAAGGAGTCAATTCATTTACCTACCATGGATACATTAAGTTAAAAAATCCTTCATTAACCAAAACAATGTATTTTTTCCCAAGTTCTTTATTCGATCCTTAGTTTTGGATACAAAATGATTAAAAATTAAAATAATAGATCTTCTTATTGATAAACATCATTAAGTTAAAAAAAACACTCCATTCACAAAAACAGTTAAAAACAACAACCTTGCAAACACATTACCTTATTTGTATGAAGTAGACATAGCAAATAAAATTATTAATGTTAATATAACCGTGGGAATAATAAATTCAGTAATAAAACCTTCGCTAGTCCAGAGAGATTCCAGAGTTCGGTTATACAAAACCTTAGCAAGACCCACACTTTGCTATGACAGTGAGGCATGGACTTTGAGGAAAGGAGAAGAGACCAGGATAACGTCTAGTGAAATGAGATTCATGAGATATACAGCAGGGATATACCAAACGGGATCACAAACGCAATGATGATGTCTTGAAGGAGCTACGTTTAGAACCGGTCATTGAAAACATACATAAATATCAGAACAACTGGATGAATCATTTGCAATCAATGAGTTCAGACACAGTTCCCAAGGCCATGCTTCGTTATTGTCCAATAGGGAAGACAACTCTGGGCCATCCAAGAAAATGCTGGATACAAAATTCATCAGTGAAATCGTAATAAGCCTACAGGCCTAAGACTTGGTTGGATGAAGAAGAAGAAGATTTATGAGTGTAGAGGCCAATCATTTGTCCCGCGCCGTAGCCGAGTGGTTACGACAAGAAGCCTTGGAATAGAGATACGGAACTTGCGATGGTTCGTGTCTCCACGGGGGAAGAAATTTTCTCATGGAATTTTGGCCAATATGGGACCGGTACCCACCCAGTATCGTGAGGCATTTAAGTAGCGATTCCAGGTTGAGAAGACCAGCTACAACGGCTGGGGTACCCGACATGCTGACCACATGTCACTCCTACACTGGCTAGATAATCGTCTACCTCTGTAATTAACTCTTGTGGATGTGAGATCAGCAGCCGTCTGGTAGGCCAAGATCGCGGTTAGAGTTTATATATATATATATATATATATATATTAAATGTTATATATTTTTTTAACATTAGTGTAGGTGTGTAAATACTGTATCCTGTATGTATTTGTTTATATATTCGTATTGTTTTTCTTATTCGTCGAACTGAAATATTCATATACGAACAAACAGGCCCGTGCGCAATGTTAATGAAAATGTATGTATTTCCTTTCTTTTCAAAAAATGTCAATACATTTCCACTGTTGGCAATCACACTGCTTTCAGTACATAGGATACGTAACGTTGATTTGTTTTTATTTGGTAATTTTTAATTCTCTAGTTGATTGTAGCACAAATTAATTTAAAAGAGATAAAATTAAAGAAGCATAACGGTTTTTTTTCAAATCACCTTCATTTTATATTTGTTTTTAAAATAACTCTCTCTTAGTTCTATCTCTCTCTCTCTCTCTCTCTCTCTCTCTCTCTCTCTCTCTCTATATATATATATATATATATATATATATATATATATGCGCATGTGTGTGTGCGTGTGTGTATGTGTGGCACTGTAGGGAAGTGAGACCGGGGTCCTGAAGGGAAAAAAAATGGAGTCAGCGGAAATGAGATTCCTACGGGCTGTGAAAGGTTATACAAAAGAAGAACACATTATAAATGAGAATATTAGAGAGAAACTAAAAGTACAACCACTTCTTCAACAAATAGAAGAACCCAGGAACAACTGGATAGAACATCTGCAAAGAATGACAGAGGATAGGATACCAAAGATGGCACTGATGAATAATCCTGGAGGACTAAGATCGGTGGGAAGACCAACAAAGAGATTGGCTGAACAGATGTGAGATCAGAACAGGCAGAGACCTAATCCGTGAAGGATGCTAATGGTGATATATATATATATATATATATATTTTCTACACGGACACAACCCGTGGGAAGAGGATTTTTAATTATATTTTAGACCATATACATCTGTCTTTTGTTTTAATTTATAGTATATTTCATAATAAACCCATTATCTGTTACGCAGGTTTTGAATCTATTTTCAATTCAGTATAATATATTTCTATAATTTTATTTTATTTTATTTGTGTTAATTTCAATAGCGTTCATATCACATAATCCACTAAGTCCATTCAAAACAAATTTTCTCAGTCCATATGCATTCCATTATTGTTAGTTAGGGATGTAACATCGCTCATAAAATACATCGATGTTTTCAAATGTAAACTATCGATGTCTAAAACATCGATGTTTATGAACGGTAAACCGATTTTTTCGATGCTTTGTAAAAGGAATTAAAAATACAAAATAATGTTGAAAATGTTATTAATTATTTATTTTGCAAAAATTGAATTTAAAAACAATTTTGACAATCTTGTGCCTAGTAAGCTGTTTCGTTCTTGGGTAATCGTAGCCCCAGCCTCTGAAAACAGCCGCTCACTGAGCACATACGTTGCTACGATAGGCAAATATATCATCGCCAGTTTATACAGCCCAGGAAATGAACCTTTTATGTCATCTCACATTTCTAAAGCATGTGATTTTATAGGAGTTACAGGAGAAGATATAAACATGTGAAATTTTTATTCTGCTTTTATTTTATCTGTTGTTCCATTTTTCTTTCTTTCTTCTTCGGCTTTCCCCCACTTATAGGTTTGCCGTCTTCGGTTTCCATTTATCTCTATCATTCCAATCTCCCTCTTCCAAATTCCTATCCATTATAGTTCTGGCGTAGGTTTTCCATTTCCATCTTGGTCTGCCATGTTTATTTCTTCCAGAGGGTGACCACTGGTATATATTTTTTGGCCATCTTTCATTTTCCATTCTTTGTACATGACCATACCATTCAAGCCTTTGATTTTCAATCCTCTTAACAACAGATGTGGTGACATTCATTTCTCTCCAAAGGAATTCATTTCTTATTTTATCTTGTCTTGTGTTTTGGAGGCTTTTCTAAAATAATCAAATTTAACTGTTCTAATTTCATTGTTTTGCAATTTCGTCAAAGACCAAGTTTCACTTCCATATGACAAAATATTCTGTATTATGCTCTTATAAATTTTCATTTTAGTTTCCTTTGTAATATTTTTGTTCCAAATTATCCCATGTAATGTCTTAGTTGCATTTTTTGCCATTCCCATTTTAGTCTGTACATCTCTCTCACAGGTACCTGAACTTGTAATTATTGACCCAAGATATTTAAAAATTCACTTTTTTTTATTTTCCCTGTTTCGAGTATGAGGTCATCCAGATTCTTCCCCAAACATATATTCTATTTTCTGTAAATTTATATTCAGTCCCTATTTTTTATATTCTTCCATTAGTTTATTTATCATATATTTTCATATCATCTTCATCCCCTGCAAAAATTATTTGATCATCTGCAAACAACAATGAATGCAGTACTTTTTCTCCTATAGGAATGCCCATTTCAGAACATTTTTTATAGCACAAGTTAAGAGCCTGGTCTAAATAAATGTTAAAAAGAATTGGTGACAATTCAATTCTATTTTTTTATTTTATATCTAATATATATCTGTCAAACAATAAAAAAATGACCGTTGACGTTGTTGAGTGTTGAGCGATTGAGAGTGAAAGCGAGATGCTAAATATAAGAGTGCATGCGTGTGGCTGAGGAAGCGAACGAGCAGCGAAAATAATACAATAGATGGCGCTAGGCATGACAAAATATCGTTCATAAAGAGCGATGTATCGTCGATGTTAGGGTTTTATGATCGTTGTTGAAACATCGATATTTATGAAGGATACCTCGATGTTTTAACATCGATGTATCGTTTGCATCCGTATTGTTAGAACATAGTTTGAAAATTAACCTTACCCCTTCGTAAACATTTATACTTCATGCTTAACATATCGTATCTTGAATCTTTGAATATATCCAATGGTTTCTATCATATGTTTGGTAAAAATTCCACATTTTTTATAATGGGGTGTTATGAAATTATCATCATCAACATCACTTCAGGGATTAGGCAATTGCCCGTTCCGACTTCATAATGCATCAGCTCAACGTCTTCTAGGTCTTCCAACATCACGTCTTCCTCTTGCTTGATAATTTCTTGCTAACAATGGATATCTCTCCTTACTCATTCCATCCATGTGATCAATCCATTTCTGTCTGTAATTCGTGACTTTATCCAATAAAGGCTGTACTTTCAATTATTCTCTTATATCCTCATTTCTTATTCTATCAAGTCTTGTACATCCTTTTACTTGTCTTAGGAACCTCATCTCCGCCGTCTGTATTCTATCCTTCTGTTTTTTCACTGGAGCCCAAGTTTCACATCCATACAATATTGTGGGAACCGCCATAACATTATACATTTTTATGAAATTAATATATGTAATTCATAACTCTCATTCAAAAAGATAATATTTCTGTTTTTACAATGTATAGTATAATAGTAATATAATATACGGTTAAAAACTATAAAATAGTTACCTTGCAGGTCCGTCTCCTCAACTTAAGTTATTTTAAAACTCTGTAGGCCTTTCGGGACTAGCCCCATCATCAGCAGAATGCATTAGGTCCGTACTTGTTGACCCTCGTGTTGAGTGCTTCAACAAGGGTCAACAAGTACGGACCTAATGCATTCTGCTGATGATGGGGCTAGTCCCGAAAGGCCTACAGAGTTTTAAAATAACTTAAGTTGAGGAGACGGACCTGCAAGGTAACTATTTTATAGTTTTTAACCAATACATTATATTACTGTGAACTAATACCTCAACGGAAAATCGCCATGAATTTTACTAGTATCGTATAGTATAATATTTTTATAATAAGCTACAACCCTAACATGCCCTTGTGGCGAAATAGGGTTACAAAATATTTGGAGATTCAATAGTAATAATAATATGAAATGAATATTATCATCAAATGAATATTATCTATAAAATTCAAACGCATTAAATACCTGGATATTTGAATGAAACCTCCCGAATACGAAAACAAATGGTACCTCCGGATCTTTCTTTTCTCATAGTTTATATGATAGTATTATTTTAACAATTAATAAATTTAATTATCATAAGTAATGCCACGAGTGATTTCCAAATTATCGATAAATTCACGACTCACGAAGTGAGGAGTGAATTTATCTAGAGAATTTGGAAATCAAGAGTGGCATTTGTTAGGACTATTTAACGAATAAAATTAAGCTGTTTACTCACAAATCATTATTTAACTGTAGTTATTTCAAAATATTTATATATTTAATGCAAACGGCGATGTTTGAAAACAAATGAGAAACGATAGGTACGCTTCTACTGCTTCTTTTGTTTATCACTGCAACCAGATCATACTATTTATTGCCAAAGGAACGCAATATTGTAAGAATGCTCTCTAGTGGAGAAAAAATGAAACATCAATCTGTATATTAATTCATTTCTGATGTCGTATGATGTAAATATTACAATTATATTTTTCTGGATTATTACCTGGGAAAAAATACATTTAAGAAAGTCAAACAGTGGTTTCTTTTTTTGGTGGTATAATAAATTGCTACAAATGTTGACATGTATGCACTATATATACAATCTGGTAGCCGTATTTCTTATAGGCTCAGTCACTGCAAAATAACGGTCAGGCCTGTTCAGAATATTAAAAAGGAGGAGCTTTGTTTAATATATGGTAATTATAACACTGATAAATATTTCGTGAAACACGACTCTGATTGGTTGTAAAACAGAAATCATTGAAACGTGATTGGTCATTGACTCCCATTTGGGGCATGAGTTAAATAGTCTATGAAAATAATATTAAGATTAACAAATATTTTATTTTGTTTTGTTTTGTTTTAAATATTGTACAAACGTAAAATTAGTTTTCTATATCTCATCATTTTTCTTTGTTTTTTATAAACATTAGACAGGGACAATTTAATATGTCTTGCTTGTATACACTTTATTATTAGTTTTAGTCTTACTTTTAACTAACATTAACTGGTTGCATTATAGAACGTAATATAATAGATATTATCTTTTTGATCAAATTTTTATTTAGTATTTAATATTAGAGTTAATTTTGATTGTTATATTCTGATGTAATATATGTTTTTCCTGGTGAGCGGAAGAGAAGGTCACATGGCCACAACTCCACCAGACTAAATCTAATCTAATCTAATATATACCTCTGTTCGAAGATTGACCTGGATTTAAATGTACAGGTTTTAATAAAATACATTTTATATTTACCTCCATGTGAATTTAAGTGAAATATTTAATGTTTCCAGGTTTTTTAGAAGAATTGTCATAAATGCATAATTAAAGTTCCTCCCGTATAAGGAACAGTTTAATATCGGTGCACCTTCCAGACAACAAGAATCTTCGTAACCACTCACACCATCTGTATGTATAGCCTAAATAATTATTCTATACGTGTGTATGTCACTAAACTCTCCTAAACGACTGAACCGATTTTTATTAAATATTTTGTATGTATTTGAGTGGGTCCCTGGATAGTTTATATTCACAATTTGACCCTCTAAATGTCTAAAACCATTAGATGTAGGAGTTCACTTGAAGTGAAAATTTAAAAATCGCTCTAGCGATCACAATTTTCGATGTTTCACAACATAACACAGTATAACCTATTAAAATAAGCCGAGGTAGGGATTATCCTAAAATGAGCGAAATCCGACAATTAGAAGTGGAGGTTTATCTGAAATTCGAAATTAAAAACTGACTAGCAATCGCCATCCTTGATTCGTCTCAATGTATAACATACGATTTAATTAGCATTTAATATTTGTTTTAACATTCAAAAATAAAATTAGAAAAGAAACCAAGATAAAAATGTATAATGTTATGGCGGTTCCCACAATATTGTATGGATGTGAAACTTGGGCTCCAGTGAAAAGACAGAAGGATAGAATACAGACGGCAGAGATGCGGTTCCTAAGACAAGTAAAAGGATGTACAAGACTTGATAGAATAAGAAATGAGGATATAAGAGAAGAATTGAAAGTACAGCCTTTGTTGGATAAAGTCACGAATTACAGACAGAAATGGATTGATCACATGGATGGAATGAGCAAGGAGAGATATCCATTGTTAGCCAGAAATTATCAAGCAAGAGGAAGGCGTGATGTTGGAAGACCTAGAAGACGTTGGGCTGATGCAATATGAAGTCGGAACGGGCAATTGCCTAATCCTTGGAGTGATGATGATGATGATGATGATATTTGTTTTATTTAGGCATAGCAACGAATGCCGGGTTCTCCTATATATTCACACTAAAATGGACGAATATGATATAGGTGGTTATGATATCAATGTTGTATTCGAAGAGTGTTTCGTCCCGAGAAAAAAAAAAATCTCACCCAAACACGCTTCATACGAGGAAACGTTTTCCATTACTTCAGAGGTGAGTGAAATTGCGTTTTTTAATTGATTACTAACTACCTAACTCACAGGCACTATAGAACCCGTAAGTTCCTGCTGCTCGGACATAAGCTCTCCATACATCCGTATCCTGAGCTAATGTTTTCCAATCATTCCCTGTATAATCTACTTTCCTCAAATCATAGTTAATGTTATTCTCCCACCTCATTCTTGGTCTACCAACAGGGCGTATTCCCTCTGGTTTTCCTACAAGAAGCTTCCATGCACATATTTCATTTTTCCATCCGTGTCACATGTCCTGCCCTTCGCAGTCTACGAGACTTAACTGTTCTTATTATATTTTGCTTTCTATAAAGACCATGTAAACCACTGTTATGTATGTAGTCTTCTCCATTCAGTTGTCTGATCATCTCTCTTCGGTCCAAAAATGTTCCTAAGAACTTTATTCTCAAATAGTCGTAATCTCCTTTCCTCCCTTAAAGTAAGAGTCCATGTTTCTCATCCATATAATATAACTGTTAGAATAATAGTTTTATACATTTTCAGTTTAACGTTTTTTGAAAGGAGTTCGGACGTCAAGACTCTCTGTAATGCTTAATAGCACGCATTTCCAGAATTGAGTCTATGTTTAATTTCTTTGTGCATCTCATTTCTATTTGTGATTATTGTTCCTATTTATTTGAATTCAGCCACTTCCTCAAAATTTCCCTCATTTGTCATTAGCTGTCCATTTCACATTCGCTTAAATGCTATTTAAAAAAACATATAAATTAATTTTATTATACATTTTAATGTCTTACAGGTGAGGAAAAACCCCGATAAAAACCTCGCCCTGAAAAACTGTCCCGACCGGGGATCGAACCCGGGGCCGTTGATTGACAAGGCAGCATGCTACCTCGAGGCCACAGCGGTGGACCATTTTAAGATAATCAACATAATTTCCCTCCAACGGTGACCATTCTGAATAAACAACGTAAACTTAAATCCAATTAAGATTGCTCATACATATTAAACTGAAATCAAGTTCAAAATTATAGACATATTCAAGTTTATTCAATTACGGAATCTGTTCACAGCATTTTATATATAATCAATCAACCTGTTTCAATTGAAGCTCCATCAAATGCATATACTTGTCCACTATAAATTATTTCGCTAAAATCAAATCACTTGTAATAAAGTTCATTGGATTTAATGACATTCGGACTTCACGTCATTTCCACATGCAATTAACTCATTCGCTTTATAATATTAATAGTTATTATTTATTTATACAGTTATTCTTACCACAAACAGTATTCAATACGTAGCTCCATTAAATCCAACCGAATTATTAAATAAAAACAGCTTATAAACAAAAAATGTAAATTATGTTAGCACAAAACTAAAATAAAATATATTGGCCATCAATTATTCGAAATTTTAACAAACTCACTTGCTCTCTCGAAACCGTAGGTTCATGTCCGCGCGGACGTAAGCTCTCCATGCATCCCTATCCTGAGCTAATGTTTCCCAATCATTCCCTGTATAGTCTACTTCCCTCAAATCATAGTTAATGTTATTCTCCCACCTCAATCTTGATCCACCAACTGGTCGTTTTGTCTTTGGTTTTCCTACAATAAGCTTCCATGCACATCTTTCATTCCATATCCATGCCACATGCCCTGCCCATCGCAGTCTATAAGAGTTAACTTTAGTATTATATTTGACTTTCATAAATACCATGTAGCTCACTCTCTTGTAGTTTTCTCCATTCACCTGTCTCTTTATCTCTCTTTGGTCCAAAAATATTTCTAAGAACTTTATTCTCAAAATAGCCCACTCGTAATCTTCTGTCCTCCCTTAAAGTATGAGTCCAAATTTGCATCCATATAACTGCGAGAATAATAGTTTTATATATTTTCGGTTCAACAGAAAATGACATTGTTTGTAATAGCTCAAACAGCTAAAATTAAGCACTGGAGGTCAAATATTTTAGGCTATAAAATATTTAATTACGCTCAAATAATTATAAAAAACATCATAAGTAATGCCACGAGTGATTTCCGAATTATCAAGGGAATTTGAGAATCTAAAGTGGCATTTGGTAGGACCATTTAACGAATAAAATTAAGCTGTTTACTCACAAATCATTATTTCAATATAGTTCTTTTAAAATATTTATATATTTAATGTAAATGGCGATGTTTGAAAACAAATGATAAATGTTTGATTATGTTTCATTTGTCATCCACTGCAACTTGATATTATTTTTTTCCAAATAGAATCGCAAATATTGTAAGAAAGTACCCTAGTGGAAAAAAAATGAAACACATCAACTGTATAATATAACCAATATTATAGGTTATTATTTAACTTTTTAGGAAACAATTCAGTAAAATCATTATTTAAAAACACAATTATTGAACGCACAATTATCAAATGTGTAGTTCGAAGGAATCTGTTCATTATTTGCTATATTCAACGTATTGTTGAAGAGTTGTTGGAGAGTTGGAGAGTTAGTCACTGCAAAATAATATTCTGACCTGTTCAGAATATTTAAAAAGGAGGGAGCTTTCTTTATGGTATAAAAAATGTTCTGAAATGGGTATTCCTATAGGAGGAAAAGTACAGCATTCATTGTTATTTGCAGATGATCAAATAATTTTTTGCAGGGGATGAAGATGATATGAAATATATGATAAATAAACTAATGGAAGAATATAAAAATGAGGACTGAATATAAATTTACAGAAAACAGAATATATGTGTTTGGGAAAGGATGTGGATGACCTCATACTCGAAACAGGGAAAATAAAAAAAATGTGAATTTTTTAAATATCTTGGGTCAATAATTACAGTTTAGGTACCTGTGAGAGAGATGTACAGACTAAAATTGCGATGGCAAAAAAAGCAACTAAAACATTACATGGAATAATTTGGAACAAAAATATCACAAAGGAAACTAAAATGAAAATTATAAGAGCATAATACAGAATATTTTGTCATATGGAAGTGAAACTTGTCTTTGACGAAAGTACAAAAGAATAAAATTAAAACAGTTGAATTTGATTATTTTAGAAGAAGCCTCCAAAAAACAAGACAGGATAAAACAAGAAATGAATTCCTTTGGAGAGAAATTAATGTCACCACATCTGTTGTTAAGAGGATTGAAAATCATACGCTTAAGTGGTATGGCCATGTACAAAGAATGGAAAATGAAAGATGGCCAAAAAATATATATCAATGGTCACCCCTTGGAAGAAATAAACGTAGCAGACCAAGATGGAAATGGAAAACCTACGTCAGAACTATAATGGATGATAGGAATTTGGAAGAGGGAGATTGGAATATTAGAGATAAATGGAAACTGAAGACGGCAAACCTATAAATGGGGGAAAGCCGAAGAAGAAGAAACAGAATTCGATGAATATCGAGGTCAACATGTCTGTCATTGGTTGCAAAACAAAATTCATTGAAACGTGATTGATCATTGACTCCCATTTGGGACATGAGTTAAATAGTCTGCAGGATAACTTACTCTACATTTATTTGATTTTCTCCACTGAAATGTTGTTATGCAAATAACTAAATAAATAAATTAAACGAATTTAGTAACAACGTTCAGATATTAATCTTCAATTTAAATTTGCTGTTCTCTGAAGCAACAGAAGACCTAGGAAATTGAAAAAGATTTAGAATTGGAATACATAATCCTTCAATTAAAACTTGTTTAAAACCTGGCAAGAAACTTCTACAACACTTTATCTTCTGCAAATGTACCTTTTATATTGTGAGTTCAAAACTTATGCGAGTTGATGTAATCCTCTGTCTTTTTCTTGTGTTCTAATTTAAATTGTGCCTCTGGAATCCTGTTAATATTTCTGTCACAACCGCCGCACCCTAAAATTTAATTATAACATTCATTTCTTTAAAGTAATTACATTATTTTATTGCATACGGTAATGCAAAAGGTTCCTTACTAAAATCTATGGGATGAAAGAGGACCCAAAGACGGACAACTGTACATCGAGCAGTTTTCAGTTTAGGGCGCAATTAAGGTGAATCTGTTAAGGGTCTGACAGCATATGTACTTTGTGACATAATTATTTTTAGTCCCTTTGTATCGTTCATCCGAAAGACGAGACCATTGAACAAGTGGAGAACTTCAAATACTTGGGTTGTACTATCAGTAGTAATATGAACTACGGTCAAGAAATAAAGCAGAGGATAAGCAATGGTAAAAGAAGCCTTTATTAAGAAGAGAAGCATTTTCTGCGGACCTTTGGCAAAAGAATTACGGAAGAGGCTAGTGAAGTGCTTTGTGTGGAGTGTAGCATTGTATGGTGCAGAGACTTGGACATTACGACGGAATGAGGAAAAGCGACTGGAAGCTTTTGAGATCTGGATACGGAGAAGAACGGCACGTATAAAATGGACAGACAAAATAAAAAAATAAAGATGTGATAGACAGAGTACGTGAAAGAAGAACAATGCTGTAACTGATAAAGAAGAGGAAGGGAAATTTGATTGGCCACTGGTTAAGAAGAAACTGCCTGCTGACGGATGCCCTAGAAGTAATGGTCAACGGAAAGAAAGTTAGAGGCGGAAAAGACATCAGATGATAGACAATATTAAAATAAATTGTTTGAATGCGGATACAAAGAAGAAAGCTGAGTTAAGGAAAGATTGGAGAATGCTGAGTTTGCAGTGAAAGATCTGATGTTGGGCAGAACCTATGTATGTATGTATCGTTCATAATATATGATAATTAGGGAAAGGATTTTGAGGTGCGGCACCTTTCCAAAAATATAGTTGTTTCATACCAATAGGTCAGTCAATATATGCATTTGGGGGATGAAATGAAGCGAAATGAATACAATTTGTTGCACATTTTCGTGAGATTACTACATTTCGCCCCCTTTTTTCACTCTTTTTTCTATGCTTCAGCATCTTTTCCTCCACTTCTTCTCTGCATTTTTAAAAGATAGGACAAAAAAATGTATATTTTCTCTTCTTGAACAGCCTTTTAAAATCTCAATTAGAAGTCAACAATATTAAATAAATATTAAAATATAATTTATGTAATTTATACCACAGAAACAATGGTCAATCTGCAGTGTGAAGTCAACAATAGTAAATAATAAATATTAAAATATAATTTATGTAATTTATATCCCAGCAATAATGGCCAATCTGCAGCTGTGAAGTTAAATTTAAATTTCAACAGTGTTGCCGTAACAGTTTAATATAAGTTCAGTTAGTACTAGCAATAATTTAATAGTTTTCTTTCTACCGACTTGTTGTTGGCTGTGTTTTACTAGTCTGAACCACAACGTATTTTTTATTAGTATTACAACTGGGTTTTCACAACAATAACATGGCGAATGTTAAGAAGGATAAGTTGTATGCACTTTCAGAATTCAAAACGCAATTAATCGAAACTGATGACATCATTATTCGATGTTCCATCTGCGAAGCAAATATTGTAATAAACTAAAGAACTATGAATTACCTCTTATGGACTCTATAAAGAATAAAAATGTGATGCAAAATGATATGCGTATTATATAAACTGAGTTCATGTAACTGGTTTAAATCTTAATTCAATCGTTTCAGCACCACTTTTGGTATGTATTTTCAGAACCTTTTTGCCCATTTTACGACCAAAATTTGCACCTTAAACATCCTCTACCTACTTATAATCCATCCATAGTAATTCTGTCCGAGGGCAGGTCTTTCACTGCAATCATACAATTTTTATGCTGTGCTTTGCAGCTTTACTAGGGAATTGTAGATGTGGTAGCTTCCAGTTGCTTTCCACACCGGTGAAGAATGATGATGATAATGATAAGGATGATGGCCATATGATTTCGGGGACCGTTTGGGCCTTAACGTTTTCCTGACATTTGTCTTACAGGTGAGGAAAAACCCCGATAAAAACCTCACCCAGAAAAACTGCCCCGACCGGGGATCGAACCCGGGCCCGCTGCGTGACAAGGCAGCTCGCTACCTCGAGACCACAGCGGTGGACCCTACTAATAATAATAACATAAACTGAGCAGTTTTAGTGTTATTATCAAGAACAATAATGAATCAGTTATTTATATACTTAAGGACTTTATTAGACTAAAAGTAGTAGTAGTAGGACTTTATTAGACAAAAAGTAAGATATTTACAATATTATTTACAAATATGGGTCGCACGGGCAGTAAGCCGTACGTGCTGTTGACAGTCCGTTACAATAAAGTAATAATTGGCACTAGTGTAAAGAAAAATAAACAACAAAAACAGCAATAACATTACAATTACATAAAGAAAACACAATAATAATATTACAATTAAATAATAACACAATAGCATTATACACTAAAAACATTAACATTACAATTACATAAAGAAAACACAATAATATTACAATTAAGTAATAACACAATAGCATTATACACTAAAAAAAACATTAACATTACAATTACATAAAGAAAACACTTTAATATTACAATTAAATAATAACACAATAGCATTATACACTAATTAATTTATATATAATTGTTAATAATTAATGGTATTGCATTTTGATAACATATATTTATTCATGAATGAGTGTTGTCCTTATTTTTCGCGTTTTGTCCAGAAATTTACCGAGGTTTATCCAATTTTCTGGATTTACCAATAACTCGTAGCATGCCAATCTTTCCCTATTTGAATTTAGAAATCTTTCCGGTAATAACTGACGTCTCCAATATTCTAAATCATTACATTTTCCTAATATATGTATCTCATCTTCAAAGTTCCCGCACATTGTAAGATACATACAATGTCATTTACAAATATGGGTCACACGGGCAGTACGCCGTACGTGCTGTTGACAGTCCATTACAATAAGTTGATGTTTGGTAATAATATACCGGTACTTAAAAAAAAAAATAAGAAAACAGTAATATTACAATTAGATAACAATACAATTACATTATACATTAACTTAGTTATGTAGAATTATTAAGAACTAGACTTGTTGAGATATTCATGTCTACATGTCATATTTGGACGATTTTATGCATCAACAGACTAAGCTCGATTTAAAAATTTTATATTTTGATGTCATCTGTTGCACTGGCTCGTGAAGTAAGTGTACGCTTACTTTTAGCACCAAATCTATAAAAATAGCCTTATTATTAAAGAAAATGTAAACGCCATCAGTCCTATTAGAGATGATATGCTTTACAACAAACGCATATGAAACCAGATTGTCATAAATGCTAATCTAGATTTTGCAGCTAAGGGCCAAATATTCCCGCTCTTAGATTGTTCATGCATACTAGTCAAACAAGGAATATAATTTGCAGTATCCGGTATTCTTATATTTGCGCTACGATAAATAAACAAGATTGACTTAAACTTTAAACGTATTTTTCTCGAAACTTACATAATGGAGCATAGCCGGATGATCCATAACGATGTCCATTTCTACATGAACTATAAAATAATATGCCATAATACAAAGAAATTAGCATGGCGAATTGTGGTTTCTGTCAGAAATGATTGATATGTTTAAATAAATCATAAAAAAACTAACTCACTGGCACTATCGAACTCGTAGGATCATGGCCGCACGGACATAAACTCTCCATACATCCCTATACTCAGCTAATATTTTCTAGTCACTCCCTGTATAATCTACTTCCCTCAAATCATAGTTAATGTTATTCTCGCACCTCAGTCTTGGTCTTTCCAACTGGGAATTTTCCCTCTGGTTTTTCTACAAGAAGCTTCCATGCACGTATTTCATTCCCCATTCGTGCCACATGTCCTGCCCATCGCAGTATGAGACTTAACTGTTCTTGTTATATCTGGCTTCTTATATAGATCATATAGTTCATTGTTATGTAATTTTTTCCATTCGCCTGTCTGTTCTTCTCTCTTTGGTTTAAAAATTTTCCTAAGAACTTTATTCTCAAATACTCGTAATCTCCTTTCCTCCCTTAAAGTGAGAGTCTATGTTTCGCATCCATATAACTGGTAGAATAACAGTTTTGTATATTTTCACTTAAACTTTTTTTTTTGAAAGGAGTTCGGACGACAAGTGTCCCTGCAATGCATAATAGCGCGCATTTCCAGAATTTAGTTAAATAAATCATATGTACACTTAATTGGAAACCTCCAAAAAGTGGAGAAATCCGGTTTCTGAAACAACTGATATTATTATTCCTATTAATACCTGTTTTTACACTTCTTCGTGAGTTAAGCTACATCTTTTGAACCACTCTCTTGTTACTCGATAATACATTTCCTCGCGTCTATAAATGGAACTGAAGTAATAAACTTAATTAAAATTTAATGTTAGTCAATTTTAGAGAACATCAGAGGTGGCAGAAATTAACTTTATAAAATTAAATTCCATTCTCTAATTAGGATATGACTACGTCGTGAACATTGTATAGGCCTACCACAAAACAAGTAGAAAACTACGCAATGTAATTAAAGGCCTATATGCGCGCTTGGAAAAAAAAAAAGTTAAATAAACCGTGATTCAATTTTCAAACGTGTTTCATTAATAACTTTATTTCCTGATAAAATTTTGTTCTGCTAGCATCATTTTATTAAATTAATTTCCTTTTCACTTTTCATTGAATGTTGTGAACATCATTTTATGGCAAGTTTCTCGTTCCATACTGCATTTTACGACCTAAAATGTTGTGTCTGGAATTTACTGTGAATTTCTCTTTGCCAGTCTGACAGTTCCTATCAGATACCTGATTAATATTTATTTGATTTATTTCCTTGAAAAAAATCCACATTTTTCGCAATTAGAAATGTATTATTTAAGCTGTAACCTTATACATATTAGAAAGTGATTTTACGGATGAATAGAGATGATTACGTCATGAACGTAGCTGAGGCAGGAATTGTCAATTCATGTAACATAGATAATTTTATTTCATATTATTTTGACTTTCATGATTTTAAATAAATAAATAAATATTAATATGCACTGTGCATAACATATTCAACAAGTGATGCAAAACTACATCCTTATATACTGTATATACAGGGTATTGCAAAGAAACACCGAGAACGGAAGTGAGGTAGTATACTGAGATATTTGATACTTTTATAATAAGTTCACTTCGATGCCAATGTGAGGAGACATTTGGATACCACGTATCCAGGTCGATGAATTGGCAGAGATGGACCAGTCCCATGGCCTTCGAGATCACCTGATCTTAATCCTCTCGACTCTTTTTTGTGTGGTGACATGAAACAGTCCGTTTATCAGATTCCAGTAAATTGAAGTATGGATCTTACAGCCCGAATCCACGCTGCTACGGACATAATTCAAACGTGGCCAGGCGTATTTGAACGTGTGCGCCAATTACTACACCGCCGATGTACACTATGCAATGAGATGGAAGGTGGATATTTTGAAAACCTGAAGTGACTGAGACAGTATTGTCAAGTATTGAGTCTTGAAATCCAACTAACGGGAGAAGTTACCTACTCATAGTGTGAAAACGTATAATTTCCGGACATCAGTACCTTATTAAAATGATCAACATATCTGAATATACCAACTCACCTCCGTTATCGGTGATTTTTTGCAACAGCGTGTATATATATATATATATATATAGGTTTTAACAAAAAGGTATGTAAAAAATTTCGGGAATCATTTGTTGCATGTAGGACATAACAAATATAATATTGACATAGGTCTGGAAATGCTTTATTTTCTGTTTAGAGCACTTTTAGATCACTTTTCTACAGCTGAACCCTATCCAAGAACACTCAATAAAAATATATGGGAATAAACCTAGAAAGTTATTAAATATAATGATTGAAAATAGCGAAATAAAAATAAATGTTCTTCCTTTATTAATATTTTTATAGCCGATTAATGTTTTAAAAACAGGAAATCACAGAAAATGTTCAAAATGGCCTCCATTAGGTCCAATGCATCCGTCAATCCAACGTCGCATGGATTTCCTAATGCGCTGATGTAGACCTGGAGAACTTCGTACTGTCTGGCAGCCTTCCAGAAGAGTCTCTATCTTGAACTGGAGTTGCAGGTGTTTACTACTGTACAATTAAACAACTGTTCTGTTGTGGCGACAGCTACGTATTACACATGTCACCGTGTAAGCACAATTGTAGAAAAGAGTACTACCAAGGAAATAAACAATTTTTGGACCTATGTTCATATTACATTTTTTGTATCCTTTATCTGCAAGAAATGTTTTCCCAAATTCTTAACATACCTTTATGTTACTCTGTATATATATATATATATATATATATATATATATATATATATATATATATATGGTCACATTGAACTAGCTCATATCATAAATGTTTTTCAGTTGTTAATACCCAGATACGTAGTTACCAAACAACTGCCTATCTAGATTGCATTATGTAAAAATGTTTTTCAGTTGTTAATACCCAGATACGTAGTTACCTCCAGAAAATCGTGTAAATTGTGTTAGCACACGTGCAAGCTATTGTATATCGGATTACACGCTATATAATAACGGAAATAATTATATCATATTTCTGTACGAAAACAACCAGCGCACTCTTGTAGGAAGGATCTTACTGAATAAAATTGTTTGTAATAGCGTTTACATGTGGGAAGTCATAATTATCCAAGTCTCGTTTCTGAATTATTTATATAGGTAATCATTAGAGACCGGATTATATGCATTTGCATATTTAGACCCTTTTCACTTGTTATTGTATATTTTATCTAAGAACTAGTGATAACGCATATTTTCGCGCTATATTTTCAACATTTTAAAAATCTGTTCTTTCACAATGAACAATTCGAGGCCATCAAAATTATAGTAAATGGTTTCGATAGTGCAGAGGCTTTGGCAGTTCGTCAGTGCAAGGAAACATTTAACGATTAAGAAAAAAACATAGCTGTGATTGGAACTCAGTTTTTCTATACTGTATACCTGCAACTGTTAAAAAGCTTGAAACTCAAGATTTGCGTTCATTGATTGTATTTAGTTAATGGAAAAAATCCGTCAGGTGAACTACTTATTGCCGGAGATATTCCCAAGCAAACGTAAGGAAAATTTCGAAAACATTTTGAATGATAACTCAGGCTTTCAACCTTTGTGTCAAATTAATATAGCACCTAAATTCAAATACTGCCCGGTTGCTTCAGTTGACGGAGAACAGTTCTTTTCTGTTAATAAACATATTTTGAGCTATCGAATATACAACCTTACTACCGAACATTTGGAATAGTACCTGATCGTTTCTGTTTACAGTAGTAGCAAAATGTAGACTATTTTAATTTGTGAACAATACTTTTGCCTGATACTGACTGATAATTTATGATTTATCATAAGTAATGCCACGAGTGATTTCCAAATTATCGATACATTCACGACTGACGAAGTAAGGAGTGAATTTATCAATAAGTAATGCTACGAGTGATTTCCAAATTCTCTCGATAAATTCACGACTCACGAAATGAAGAGTGGCATTTGTTAGGACTATTTAACGAATAAACTTAAGCTGTTTACTCACAAATCATTATTTAACTATAGTTATTTTAAAATATTTATATATTTTATGTAAACGGCGATGTTTGAAAACAAATGAGAAACGATTGGTACGCTTAATTTGCTTCTTTTGTTCGTCAGTGCAACCAAATCATATTATTTATTGCCAAAGGAACGCAATACTGTAATAATGCACTCTAGTGGAGAAAAAAATGAAACACATCAAACTGTATATTAATTCATTTCTGATGTCCTATGTCAATTATATTTTTCTGGAATGTTATTACGTGGTAAAAAATACATTTAAGAAAGTGTAAATAGTGGTTTCTTTTTTTGGTGGTATAATCAATTGCTACATTTGTGCACTATGTATACAATCTGGTAGCCGTATTTCTTCGAGAGTCAGTCACTGCAAAATAATGCTATAACCTATTCAGAATGTTAAAAAGGAGGTGCTTTCTTTATTATCATAAACTTTAGTTGGTAAATTCTAGGCGAAAAACGACTGTGATTGGTTGTAAATCAGAAATCATTGAAACGTTATTGGTCATTGATTCCCATTTGGGGCATGAGTTAAGTTATAAGTAATGCCACGAGTGATATCCAAATTATCGATAAATTCACGACTCACGAAGTGAGGAGTGAATTTATCTAGAGAATTTGGAAATCAAGAGTGACATTTGTTAGGACTATTTAACGAATAAAATTAAGCTGTTTACTCGCAAATCATTATTCAACTATAGTTATTTTAAAATATATATTTAAAGTAAACGGCGATGTTTGAAAACAATGAGATACGATTGCTACGCTTCATTCGTTCATCACTGCAACCAGATCATATTAGTTATTGCCAAAGGATCGCAATACTGTAAGAATGCACCCTAGTTAGACATTTATAACCACCATTATAGGTATTAATTAATTTCTCATGTCCTATGACGTAAATATGTCAATTATATTTTTCTGCAACGTTATTTCCTGGAAATAATTAGTTTAAGAAAAGCGCAAACGGTGTTTTTTTTCCTTTTTGTTTGTTTGTAGTATAATCAATTGCTACAAATGTTTTTATATTATATCCCGCAAGCACTATGTGTTAACATTCGTGCACTATATATACAAGCTGGTAGCCACATGTAGTTACTACAAAATAATGCTATGATCTATTCAGAATGTTAAAAAGCAGGAGCTTGATTTTAAAGTGATAAAATTAAACTGATAAAATCGAGGTGAAAAAGACTGTGATTGGTTTTAAATCAGAACTCATTGAAACTTGATTGTCCATTGACTCCCATTTGGCGCATGAGTAAAATAGTCAGCGATAAATGATAATATTAATAATTAGTTAATAAAAATACTAATTATGTTAATTTTAAAAATAAAATATCTAATAAAGTAATAATTATTGTATTTTATTATTTGGTATTGCATATATTTATATTTTTCATGCATATTTCAAGCATTTTCATGCATATCCATCCATAGTAATTCTGCCCGAGGGCAGGTCTTTCACTGCAATCATAGCATTTTCATGCTATTCTTACAGCTTTACTAGGGAATTATAGGTGTGGTAGCTTCCCGTTGCTTTCCACACCGATGAAGGATGGTGATGATAATGATAAGGATGATGATGATGGCCGGATGATTTTCGGGGACCGTTGGGCCCTAAGATTCCTGACATTTGTCTTACTACTACTACTACTACTACTAATGGTGACGCCGACTTGGCACCTAAATATTACACATCATACTTCTGTATCAGAAAAAATAATTATGCTTCGTTCTCAAATAAATTTCAATAATATATATATTATAATGTTAATATTTAGTCGTAATTATCTTTCACCAACAAATCACTTAGTTGGGGCGGAAATAGTGCCAGCTACTGTCAAGAGATGGTGTTTTGATTCCATGCATTCCGATAATGCCGACGGATTTGCCATTTCAGTTAAATACGTTGCAGTTCACTTTGAAAATAACATTTTCATGACGTTAGTAGGGCTCGAGGACGACGCCCAGTGTAACAAGAGCAGTTCGGCTGCTCACGTGTGTTCATCCCACAAAACATTTACCTTTTAACAAAAGAAGGGAAGCGTATTGTTCACAACTGTGTTATAACTAGGCGTCATAACTTACTTCCTTGTAAGATGGACTAAACTTCATAAGAATGAACATAGTGTAGTTACTTATTCTCATTTCCCATACTAATCGTCCTATTAAATTATTAACTTTGTATGGGAAAGGTTCAAGGTTTAAGAACTATGTTCCATAGAGGACATTATTCATTTTACAAACAACTCTGCTAATTAATTACAAATTTGAATTCAACATTTAAACCGGGGCTAATATATTTTACAGGAACCCGAGGTTCTACCTATTAAGGAGGACCAAAATGGATTACTCACCGCCAACACCAAGTGATGTCCGCAGAGCTTTCCATCTATCTATCTACTCCATAAAGTATTGCTGGAACTGACTATTTTATGAATAGCATCACATTCTTATGAATTTGACTGACTAAATAAACACCCTGTATGTCACACCAGTACAATCAAACTCTTCTCGATTTCCAGCTATTATGGACCGTCACTACTTTAAATCAGTTTACACTTCCATATACAGGAAAATATTGGCATGTATTTTAACATGTGAATTATTTTAGAGAATTACATTTCCGTTTCTTTCGAAATTCAATGCGAAATCCCTGGTAATATATAGTATATAATAAATAACAGGAATTAGAATATTCACGACACACCTGATTTCTTGAAGACCAATTTGCGATGCGTTACGCATCATTATCTGTTCTTTCCAACTGTTGAATTGGCAGTTACTTATTATATAAGTTGATTTTGCTCCATCTATTCACTAACCATTGAACTTCCAAATCAATTTTTTTCCGGGAATTTTAAAATTTACTTACTTATTTATCTAAATGTTCTTGCAAATTGTGAGTTATTTAGATTTATCTAACTGTGTCAGTAATTTGATTTTGTTTGGATTCTCTGTTTTTCTGATTTATGTATGTGCAGCTATTGTAGATGTTTTTATTTCTCCATTTTTAACATTTCTAAAGTGTTCTTCCATTCTTGTATTCAATTTCCTTTTTGTTTTTCTTATGTACATATTTTCACAATCTTTACAATCGATTTGATAAATCCCTGATTTGTTGCCTTCATCCATATTTTTATTTTAGTTGGTTTTAATTAATCAAATCTGGCTGTAATCATTTTGCGGTGTTAACTTTATGTTAAATTTGCTGATTTTTAAAAATTTAGGCCTATTATGTGCCAAAAGATGGTATATAAATTGATTGCATTTTTACTAATTTGTTTATCTGATGGGTACTTTCATTTATCAATTTTGTTTTTTAATCTATTTATTTTCTTATCAAACATATTTTATTGAAAACATGCCCTTTTGCTATCTTAAATATGCGTTTTTTTCTCTGTATTAAATGTTTTTCTCCTCATGGGAACGTTCACAAGTCTGTGCGTTAAACTATTAAAGACTATCTGTTTATGTGCAATGTGGTTGAAACCTATCGTTTTAAAACATATTATCAATGTGCGTTTCTCTACTGTAAATTCCAATTCTATTTTCCTTTTTTTCTTAATTTCTGATGAATTTAAGCTCCAAAAATGGTACTTGCTGGTTATTTTCAACATCCATATTAAATTTAATTGTTTTATTATACATATTCAAACGTTTTACAGTATCTTCCAAGTATTTGTGTTTGAACTATTACTATGATATCGTCCACATATCTAAGCCAAAATTTAAATATCAAAGGATGTGCTTTTATTATCTTACATTCGAAGTTTTCCATGAATATATTTGCTAGAAATGGAGATAATGGATTTCCCATTGAAAGTCCCGTTCTTTGTCTGTAGTATTTTCCTCCGTAAGTGAAGAACATTTGATCGATGCACAATTTGGTTAATTTCCGGTATTCCCAGGTATATAACAAAATTGAATACCGGAAGCAATTACCATATTCAAGATCAATAATGATAATGCCTTGATTAATCTCCAATATTACTATCCCTGAATTACCTTACTATACACCAGAATGTTCATGCTGGATGACCCCCCCCCAATCCAAGATATTCCAACCAATACATCTCATGGATCTGACTTGAGAAATCTATACAATTGCAAAGGAAAGAATATAAAATAATGAATAAGAAAGAAAATAATAATTATATAACCTACTGTCAGCTCTTCTTTCCATACCTCATAATTATTTTGCTAATAAACAATGAGATGCACAAATAAATTAAACATAGGCTCAATTCTGGAAATGCGTACTATTATCCATTGCAGAGACTCTTGATGTCCCAACTCCTTTCAAAAAATGTTAAACTGGAAACATAAAAAACTATTATTCTACCAGTTATATTATACGGGTGCGAAACATGGACTCTTACTTTGAGGGAAGAAAGGAGGTTACAAGTATTTGAGAATAAAGTACTTAGAAATTTTTTTGGACCAAAGAGAGATGAACAGACAGGTTAATAGACAAGACTACATAACAACGAACTGCATGGTCTTTATAGGAAGTCAGATATAATAAGAACAGTTAAGTCTCGTAGACTGCGATGGGCAGGATATGTTGCACGTATGGGGAATGAAAGACTTGCATGGAAGCTTCTTCTAGGAAAACCAGAGGGAAAACGCCCATTTGGTAGGCCTAGAATGAGGTGGGAGAATAATATTAACTATGATTTGAAGGAAGTAGATTGTACAGGGAATAATTTGAAAGCATTAGCTCAGGATAGGGATGTATGGAGAGCTTATGTCCGCGCGGCCATGAACCTACGGGTTCGATAGTGCCAGTGATTAAGTAAGTAATAAACAAATTTCTTTTTAATTCACTTTGACAATTGCACATTGATATAAATAAGTAAATACTATAATATTCATTTGTTAATAAAACTGAAATTATAACTTAAGTGCTGCGCTCATAACCTTAAAACATTGGAACATAAAATATCACTTGAACGTTAAAATTTTAGCATTAAAGAAAACTGTTAAACTATGCTAGGAACACATTCAGTAGGAATAACATGTTAAGCATTTATAACTCGCATACATGTATTTTATCGTGCAGTTGGTATTACACACCCTTCCTTATACCCAGTAACTTATATAACGACTGTTATCAAGCGACACAAAAAATTAATAGCTGCTCCATATAACAGTTATGGTACAACATTAATGGCCTTGAGAAACATTCCGCAATATGGCGACCATTACTGAAATAAAAAGGAGTTTAAAAATTATGCTTTGAGAAAAAAATATTAAAAGGCAATTAAACAATAATATTACTTAATTCCTTCTGCACGTTCAAAATTATGTAGACTATGCCAAATTATTACGTAGGACATGGCAATTTTTAAAAATTAGAGACGATCACGATATGCGAACATGTCCAATGTGCGGGAGCTTTGAAGACGAGATACATATATTAGGAAAATGTAACGATTTAGAATATTGGAGGCATCAGTTATTACCGGAAAGATTTCTAAATTCAAATCGTGAACGATTGGCATGCTACGAGTTACTGGTAAACCCAGAAAATTGAATAAACTTGGATAGATTTGTGGACAAAACGCGGAAAATAAGAACAACACTTATTCAGGAATAAATAAATATGTTAAAAAATTGCAATACCATTAATTCTTAATAATTCTACATAACTAAGTTAATGTATACTGTAATTGTACTGATATCTAATTGTAATTTTAACGTTTTTTTTTTGTTTTTATATCTTACTTTTAGTTTAATAAAGTCCTTATGTATGTATGTACATTTATATACTTAAAGTAGCTTTGACCATTAAATTGTATCGTAAGGAACATTAATGACAATACAATACAGTGTTAATGTACTAAATATTACATTCGATTATTTTACTCAGATATAATCTAGTGTATACCGGTATCATGATTCAATTGCATACACGTTTTAACTAGGCTTGCAGTTTTTGGGGAACTTCATGTAATTAAGTGTCTTCGATGATTCCATAAAATCTTTTTTTGCGCGATAAGTGCGTTTTGTCGTACTTACAGCAATAGCGACCATGATTGAAAGTTAAACTTCCTATATTTCTGGGTTGCCAACCTAAATAACTATATTGTTATAAAATAACTATACTGTAATATTACATATTACAAATCACGTGTGGGAAGTAAAACACTGCCCTCTATGTATACTACATACAATGTATATACAAAAAATATCTAAAATGTAGTGTTAATATACATTAGAGCCCCCTCGCAAACAGAAAAAGTGAAAAAAACTATTCTAAAATATAATTCATAATTAAAAGAAATTAGATAAAAATATATAATAAGATAAAGTGAAAGTACAATAAATTCCAATCTTAATGGAATTATTTATAATATTTATTATTAGTTTGATTTTATTAATTTGTGTATTATATTAAACTATTACGAAACAAATCACTGCATATTAAATGAACTGAACTTAATTTGAAACAATATAAAACAGTAAATACGTACTTGCCGTCATTTTATCACTATAATTGGTCTCACGGCCTCCTGTTATTTCAATTAATAAGCATTGCCCACATTGTTAAGGTTAGTCAATTGTTTATCCATCCATCCATCCATAGCAATTCTGCCCGAAGGCAGGTCCTTCACTGCAATCATAGCATTTTCATGCTATGCTTGCAGCTTTACTAGGGAATTGTAGGTGTGGTAGCTTCCCGTTGCTTTCCACACAGGTGAAGGATGAAGATGATAACGATGATAATGATAAGGATGATGATGATGGCCATATGATTTCGGGGACCGTTTGGGCCTTAAAGTTTTCCTGACATTTGTCTTATAGGTGAGGAAAACCCCCGATAAAAAAGCTAACCCAGAAAAACTGCCCCGACCGGAAATCGAACCCGGGCCCGCTGCGTGACAAGGCAGCACGCTACCTCGAGACCACAGCGGTGGACCAATTGTTTATAATGAACGCAAATATTTCCAACAAAGATGTTATTATTTTACTGTTATTTATTATTTTGAAAACACTATCGCGCAAAAAAAAAGAATGTACAACGGCCTTTTTTGATGTGTTTTACAGAATCTCAAAAATTAAAAACCTCACTATCGCTCGGTCTTTAAACATTTCCCCGCTTCTCTAAAAACCACTTCTCAACCTCGCATTTTAATATACTATTAGATACTCCGTGCTAATTACGCAGCGTTGCCCGGGAATCTACTTATTCTGATCTTCTTGACATCAATAAGCCGAAAGACAAAAGGGTTATTCTGAGTTATCCGTAAAATATAGACATGTACTGTTGCGATATTTTGTATAATTGTTTGATATATTCAATTCTGTGTATATAAATTTGCTGTACTCGATATGATTTAAACAGAGTAAACCATTTAACAGTCCAAAAATAACTTTTAATGTACCAATGCACTTTTTTTTTTTTTAGCTCTGGCCCTATAGTACGGAGGTAATATGTTGTATACTTAATTGTCCCAGAACAAATTTTCTAAATGATGGTAAAAACTCCAATCAAATAGGCCAAGTAGTTTTTAAGTCCATAAAGGACAGACAGAATTACAAACACATGTTTTTATATAAAGATTTGAAGCAATTTGTTACAATGTTGTACCGAACATAAAGCGTTTGTTGATTGTTGTCTGAAATTCGTTTGATTTGTGTGAATTGACAAATTTGAAGCGATCAATAGAATTGCATGAATATTGTATGCCATCATTCAACTGTTATAACAGACAATGTTGGGGATATTTACAGAGAACTGGTGATGAATTATAATGCTTTAAGCTATATCAACAGAACTGCATGACTGGAGACTGGGTTAAGATAGACAGGTTCAAAAGTCGGAACTTGTGCTATCGTATCTGTAGGTAAGCTGGAGAATCCGATGAAATTAACTCAAAAAAGTCTAAACATTATGGCGGTACTATATCAGTGGACATTTTGAGAGGCAGTTGTACATATTCTATATTGTACAACAATATATAGACTGTCAATAAAACCAAATATATGTTCACACATAATGAAATACCATGTGTTAAACTGTAGGATGAGATCAGAATCGTTGCTGAAACTCTGCAGTGACTAAAAACAATCTTCTTTGCACGTTGTGCGCATTTCTTATTTTATTATATATATACTGTCATTAATCGTCCAGTACGTTAATAACTCATTTGTTTTCTGGACATAAAGTAACATATTTGCTAATTATTCACACATAGAAATACATTATATAATGGAAATAGACAGTTGATGACAAATGAGGGAAATTTTGAGGAAGTGGTTGAATACAAATATCTAGGAACAGTAACACTTGTCGACAAAAATGAAATGTTTTCTTTCACAAGAATAAAATTATGAGATTTTAGAAGTATTTATCATAAGTAATGGCATGAGTGGTTTCCAAATTATCAATAAACTCACGACTCACGAAGTGAGGAGTGAATTTATCTAGAGAATTTGGAAATCAAGAGTGGCATTTGTTAGGACTATCTAACAGATAACATTAAGCTGTTTTACTCACAAATCGTTGTTTAACTATAGTTATTTTAAAATATTTATATATTTAATGTAAACGGCGATGTTTGAAAACAAATCAGAAATGTGAGGTTATGTTCATTCGCTGCTGCTTGATCATATTATTTATTGCCAAATAAGATTGCAATATTGTAAGAGTGCACTCAAGTGGAGAAATAATGAAACACATCAAACTATATATCATAATCAACATTACGGGTTATTCATTTATTTTTTTAGTAAACAACTCAGTAAAATCAAGGAATCTTTTCATTATTTGCTATACTCAATGTGTTTGTTGGAGAAAAATAATGCTTTGACCTGTTCAGAACATTAAAAAGGAGGAGCTTTCTTTATCACAAAAGCAGGAGCTGCTAGAGATAAATCGATAAAGAGCGAGGTGAAACACGACTGTCATTGGTTGTAAAACAACATTCATTGAAACGTGATTGGTCATTGACTAGCATTTGTGGCATGAGTTAAATAGTCATCCTGAATTTAAATACCATTTCAGTTTTTTCCTATCAGGCTACAGTTTTCTGTGATATTCATTTACATTTTTTATAATTTGTAATAAAATCCATCTAACTCTAACTCATTCTGACTTACCTAGAAACTGGTAGATAGTGATTTTCGGGCATATATTGCATCTGGAACATCTCTCTTCTTGGTCCAACAGTAGTCAGCCAGCATATTAGAACTCCATTGCTTTGGTACCTCTTTTCTATTGTGGAAATTTGCTGATGAAAACGCTCACCGTGCTCATCTGAGACAGTCGTTAAATACAGCTTGAATAAAATCGCTACATATAAGGTAAAGGTTCCCATGACAGGTCAAAGAGAATGCTAAAATCAATTTTAAAAAAATAGCTGTCACAAAAAAAACTGTGCCTGATGGAAAAATTCTGACTACATACCTGAATTCAGTATGCAAAAATGCACTAGATTCACTAATCAGATTTCTCGTGAAGAAAACCTTGTCGACCAGTGTAATCACAAATAGGAATGAGATGCACAAAAAAATTAAACATAGGCTCAATTCTGGAAATGCATGCTATCACGCATTACAGGGACTCTCGTCGTCCCAACTCATTTCAAAAAAAGTTAAACTGAAAATATATAAAACTGTAATTCTTCCAGATTTATTATATACATGCGAAACATGGACTCTTACTTTAAGGGAGGAAAGAAGATTATGCGTATATTTATGATGAAAGTTAAAAATTAAATTGTACCTGTATATTTGGGTCAAAAAGAGATGAATAGACAAGTGAATGGAGAAAACTACTTAATAGTGAGCTACATGGCATGTACAGGAAGCGAGATTTAATAAGAACAGTTAAGTTGCGTAGACTGCGATGGGTAGGACATTTGGCACGAATGGGGAAAGAAAGAGATGAATTAAAGTTTCTTGTAAGAAAATCAGAAGGAAAACGCCTAGTTGGTAGACCAAGAATGAGGTGGGAGAATAACATTACCCATGATTTGAGGGAAGTAGATTATACAGGAGATGATTGGAAAGCATGAGCTCAGGATATGGATGTATGGTGAGCTTATGTCTGCGAGGCCATGAACCTACGGGTTCGATAGAGCCAGTGAGTTAGTTAGTTATTTACTAATTATTTGGATCTCACCACATAGATATAATATCTCTCATGGAAAATAAATGTATTTATTCCTATTTATTTCTAGACACTTTAACATCTAAGAACATCATGTCTAGATGGTGATCAGTAGGTTTTTTAAATTATACTGCTGCGGTTGTCATATAATACCTGTTTAATGATATGAAATAATATAAAATGTATTCACATAGACTTTCACGGCCGGAGTTGCTATGATGATCTTGATGAAGATTTTCGGGCTGTAGGCCGTGGTCGTGAGGCTTGTAGTTCCCCGACTTTTCGCCAGAGACTGCCTCTGGCATCCTCAAGGGTTGTCTTGAGACTGGCAATTCTGTCCGCTGTCTGTCCTATTTATACGTTCACCGCGATGTGTTCGTAAGTTGTATCTGCCTTCAGAAGGCAGTTGAATAGGATAGTGAGAAGTTAGACTTCTGGCTGTCTTTTTTTTAGTTTCACACACAAAGAATTGAATAATATATACTATCTCTATTGTAATCTTATCTTTTATTGCATACAAATCACACACACTGCCGGTACACTTAAATTTGTTTACAATCAGACCAATGTGTGCCTTTTTTTTGGGGGAGGGCTGGTTTACGGAATGTATGAGTAAAATCTGCTCTGACATCTTCATATGACAATCCGCTACCCGTGCACAAACAATGACAACCCGTTCTTCCATGTTAAATATGTTGCACTAAGCTAAGAGTGTATTTAAAGGAAAGAAAAATAATAGTAGTTTTTTTTCATGGAAGTGGATAGTGACTTTAGAGACATCCACTGTGTGTGTTATATATATATATATATATATATATATATATATATATGTGTGTGTTATAATTAAATGTTTAACATTGAGCAATGCAAGCTTAATATGGAATGATAAGAAAAATAAATGCCTGGACGGGATTCGAACCCGGTTCTCTGAGTCTGTACCTCAGCGTGATATCCATTACACTACCAGGCGAATCCAATTCAAACACTTATTTTTCTTATATATGTATTATACTCTCCATTATTACTAGATGTCGCGAGAACTCGGTCTTCACCGCCATCTAGCAGCCGACTATAACAAGTAAGCAAATTAAAGAGAATATTTTTACCTTATAGCAGTGACGCTTTATAGATGTTATAATTAAATGTTTAACATTGAGCAATGCAAGCTTAATATGGAATTGGATTCGCCTGGTAGTGTAATGGATATCACGCTGAGGTACAGACTCAGAGATCCGGGTTCGAATCCCGTCCAGGCATTTATTTTCCTTATCATTCCATATTAAGCTTGCATTGCTCAATGTTAAACATTTAATTATAACATCTATAAAGCGTCACTGCTATAAGGAAAAAAATATTCTCTTTAATTTGCTTACTTGTTATAGTCGGCTGCTAGATGGCGGTGAAGACCGAGTTCTCGCGACATCTAGTAATAATGGAGAGTATAATACATATATAAGAAAAATAAGTGTTTGAATTGGATTCGCCTGGTAGTGTAATGGATATCACGCTGAGGTACAGACTCAGAGATCCGGGTTCGAATCCCGTCCAGGCATTTATTTTCCTTATCATTCCATATTAAGCTTGCATTGCTCAATGTTAAACATTTAATTATAACATCTATAAAGCGTCACTGCTATAAGGTAAAAATATTCTCTTTAATTTGCTTACTTGTTATAGTCGGCTGCTAGATGGCGGTGAAGACCGAGTTCTCGCGACATCTAGTAATAATGGAGAGTATAATACATATATAAGAAAAATAAGCGTTTGAATTGGATTCGCCTGGTAGTGTAATGGATATCACGCTGAGGTACAGACTCAGAGATCCGGGTTCGAATCCCGTCCAGGCATTTATTTTCCTTATCATTCCATATATATATATATATATATATATATATATATATACACACACAAGAAAGGGATTTCTTATGTAGAAGAAAATTACTTTAAGTTAAAAAATCTATTGTAGCATGGAAATTATTCCTTATAAATATGTAGAAGCGGGAGTTTTATGTTCTAAAAGATATGATTTGCAACATATTATAACGAGAAGTAGATTTTTGACTGTGTTTTGTTTTGGTTTCACACAAAAACAGGTGAATAATATATTTATATTATCTGTATTGCAATCTTATATTCTATTACATAAAAAATCCTGGATCTACTTATATGTATTTTTATAGATATATACAATTCTTCTGTACGTCTGTCACTGAACTCCTCATAAACGAGTGGACCTATTTTGATAACTATATTTAAAATACCATCTATTCTTAAATAAGTTCTTATAAAATTAATAGACTGAGGTAACTATTGTCCAAAAATTAGCGAAATCCAACAATTAGAAGTGGAGGTTTACTTGAAATCCGAAATTAAAAACTACCTAAACGACTGGACCGATTTTGATTAAAAGTTTTGTGTTTGTTAGAGGTGGATCCCTGGATAGTTTAGATTCACAATTGGAACTGATAGGTGGCGCTGTGTTCGGGTTATAGGATTTATTTATGTCAGATGTATAGTCATCTGGATATTCGACATATTCCTCGCTACAACAATGTGACCTCATCATGCATGTTTCGTGAGCCACAACAGATGACAGTGATTAGTTCCTTGCGAACTTAAAAATATCTCATTACGTCTCAATTAGTCGATTTTATGCAAGAAATGTTAATTATATTTTTATCGTCCTGCCATGACACGAGAATTGAACGTCTGCCGGGTATACTAGTATATATATATATATATATATATATATCCGGGTTCAAATCCCGTCCAGGCATTTATTTTTCTTATCATACCATATATATATTTGTGACCTTTAATGCTCTACTGGCCACAATTTTTATTTTATCGAAACAAACTTAATAAAACGCTGCCAATTTTAATTAAATTATTTAACATTTTCCAATACTGTTATTTTAACACAGTTCCAATAATGGATCATATTATAATATTATAATGATATTGTGAAAAGAAAAATTAATATCTGAACCAGGAATCGAACGTATAGTGGGCTGCACACTAGTCTGGAAAACTAGAGGTTCACGGTTCGTTTCCTGGTTCAGATATTAATATTTCTTTTCACAATATCATTATAATATTTTAATGAAATTATTATTATTATTATTATTATTATTATTATTATTATTATTATCATCACATCATTATTATTATTGTTATTATTATTATTATTATTATTATTATTATTATTATTATTATTATTATTATTATTATTATTATTATTAAAGGGGAAGAGTACCCAAACTATCTACAATATCAACCAAACGGAAAGAGAGATTTGGGAAGGCCAAGACGTAGATGAATGTACCAAGTTCACCTTTAGTAAACTACAGGCGACAGATCCTACTAAAATGTTCATGATGATGATTATTATTATTATTATTATTAGTAGTAGTAGTAGTAGTAGTAGTAGTAGTAGTAGTATTCTCCTTATGTGGAGCAGAAACCGAAGATTTAATATTAGGAGAACAAAAGGGATATATTAGAGCATGTGATGAATTTGAATATCTGGGAGTAAAAGTAGATAAAGAGGATAAACAAGAAAGTGATATTAAGAACAGAATAAATAAAGGTACAGCAATAACAGCAATGATGAATGGAGTCTTAAGGAACAGACATATAACCAGGAAAAATAAATTACAAATATAGAATTCAATAGTGACAAGTACTGTTACATATGGAGCTGAAATTTTGTAAATTTGACAAAAAACTTAGAACGAAAACTTATGTCGATGGAAATTGATCTCATAAGGAGAGCAGCAAGATGTTCAAAATTAGAAAAAAAATAAGAAATACTGTCATACGAAAAAAAAAAAATTAGGTATTCGATAGTATATTATATAAGATATTAAATTGGTATGGGAAATGTATGACGAATACAAGAAGAAAGGATACCCAGAGAAACATTGGAATGGTGTCCACCTGGAAGAAGAAGGAAAGGAAGACCTCGAAACTCGTAGATCCAAGAAATAAGAACTGGAATGAGAACAAGATGACTGGAGGACATGGAGTGGATGGATAGAGACGAGTGGAGAAGGAAAATAAAACGTTAGGCACAGAAAGATGTGTAAACATTAAAAATCTGTATATACGCCTCAATAAATTATTATTATTATTATTATTATTATTATTATTATTATTTTAATCTTGTCACGAATATTACTGGCTTTATTTGTTTATGCTGGTTAATCTAGGAGTTCTAATTATTTTTCACTAGCTAGGTTGCTTATTGCATAAATGTATTGTCCATATTTTAATATTTTTCTTTTTTTTAATCTAGCGGAGTGTTTTGTCCACGAATTTTTATACTCATTATATATTTTAGAAAAACAATAATTTGAGATTTATATTCCAGACATTCAACACAAACTCTAAACTCTGTTATTGCGTCAGCGAATATTAGGCATTAGTCTTGTTGAATCATAACAGAAGGCTGTATCAACAGCTGTAATCCCTTGTTATGAATGTGTTCGTGTAATACCAGCTTATACCGCTCAATCGGACAGTAATCACTTCTGTTCCTAATATTCAGTTATCCTAAATCAAAATGTTTCACTTCCATCGTCTGCTACTATTTCGATAACTGCATACTTAGATTATCATAAATGCCTCTCATTTTTTTTACAATCAGATATCTATAGTGAACTGAAGAACTAATATGCAGGGCTATCAAATTGTGAGGATTCATAACTTAGATTGGCATACCAGGGGCAGCTAATATCAACACATACAACATATTTCCAAGCTACAGTACATCCATGATAGGAGCCATTACAACAAATAAAGAAATTAACAAACATAGTACTCAAATGACTCCCCTCTCGTTTACGGTTTTTCTGTGGTCACTCAAATTTTATATATATATATATATATATATATATTCAAAAATATATTTATAATATCTATATATAAAAGCGTTACTGCTATAAAGTAAATATTCTCTTTAAAAATTTGCTTAACTGTTATGTTAGCCGCGAGATGGCACTTGGAATAAATTTCCGCTACCTCTTGTGTGAATTGAGAATACTACATGTATAAGAAAATTGTATGCTTGTATTGGAATTCTTGGGTAGCTCAGTTGGTTAGAGCGCTAAAGGTACAGACTGTAGAGACTCGAGTTCAATTCCCGACTCAAGCATTCTTTTTTCTTTTCATATCATATTTGCCTTCATTGCCAAATGTCAAAAATATATTTATAATATCTATATATAAAAGCGTTACTGCTATAAAGTAAATATTCTCTTTAAAAATTTGCTTAACTGTTATGTTAGCCGCGAGATGGCAGTTGGAATAAATTTCCGCTACCTCTTGTGTGAATTGAGAATACTACATGTATAAGAAAATTGTATGCTTGTATTGGAATTCTTGGGTAGCTCAGTTGGTTAGAGCGCTAAAGGTACAGACTTTAGAGACTCGAGTTCAATTCCCGACTCAAGCATTCTTTTTTCTTTTCATATCATATTTGCCTTCATTGCCAAATGTCAAAAATATATTTATAATATCTATATATAAAAGCGTTACTGCTATAAAGTAAATATCCTCTTTAAAAATGTGCTTAACTGTTATGTTAGCCGCCAGTATGGGACCGGTGCACAGTGGGTCATAAATGAAATGTAGCTGAAAAAAAAACTGTTTTGACTCACTCTCATCAATTAATGTTTTTTTTTCACTCTAATATAATTGTTATATGACGGTTATAAACTTATCTGCAAGGGAGGGTACAACTCTAATGTTCATGAATGTATGGCGTCACCATTCACACTTCTTGAGCCGCAACAGAAGACTGTAAGAGATTTTCTTGCGAACTTATTTAATAATATCCAATTATGTCCTAATTGCTCAATTTTATGGTAAAAAGTAACATATCTTTATCGTCCGCACATTCGGGCAGGACAACGTCTGCCGGGTACGCTAGTATATATATGTTTATTTTAGAAAGTTATATTTTGAGGTTCTCGTAATCAAGTTTTTTTTTTAATCTGGAATCAACTTACCTAAATTTATTGTCGATTTGTTCTCGGACACGTTTCGATATATCTTTTATATCATCAGCTTTCGCCAGAATCTGGCCATCAGTCTGGCCAAAGCTGATGATGATATAGAAGATATATCGAAACATGTTCGAGAACAAACTCAACATTAAATTGAGGTAAGTTGATTCCAGATTTAAAAAAAACTTGATATATATGTATATATTGAAAAGCAACGGGAAGCTAACACACGTACAATTCCCTAGTGAAGCCGCAAAGCTTAGCATGAAAATGCTATGATTGCAGTGAAAGACCTGCCCTCGGGCAGAATTACTAAGGATGGAGATATAGGCCTATATATATATATATATATATATATATGAAAAGTAAAATAAATGACTGGGTCGGGATTTGAACCCGAGATCTCTAATTCTACAGGATGATTCACAATTCCTGTTAAAAAAAACTTATGAGGGTTGTAGAGGGGACTTAGTAAATAAAGTTTTGATACGAAACCCATGTCCGGAAACGTACCATTTCGATGTAAATAAGTTTGAAGATCGAACACATTGGGCTGATATCGTGTGTCTTGTGTTTCAGAATAAGTATTACAGACTTCTAGGGGTTGTACTACACCTGTCGAGTCGGAGGAAATTCTTGCACGAATTCTGGCCACAGCAGAAATTTTGAACACACACTAGGTCTTGTGAGGCGTGTGTATGAAAAAAAAAAATGCGTCGCAGGTGCACTTAGTGCAAGGAACAAGAGGGTCGCTATGTGGAAGCACACTTGTAGTATAACCCCTAGAAATCTGTATTATTTATTCTGAAACACGAGACACACGATATCAGCCCATTTTATTTCGATCTTCAAACTTATTTTACATCGAAATGGTACGTTTCCGGACATGAGTTCCTTATCAAAATTGTATCTATTAAGTCTCCTCTACAACCCCTAAAAGTTTGTAATAGAAATTATGGATCACCCTGTACACATTAGCTCTCTAACCAATTAAACCACTCAGAATACCAACACAAACATTCATTTTTATTAATTCACGAGAGGCAGCAGGCCATAGTTCCAACGGCCATCTAGTGGCCACTATAACAAGTATCACTTTAAAGAGTATTTTTACTTTATAGCAGATACGCTTGTATATTTAGATGTCATAATTAAATTTTTGGCATTTAGCAATGAAGGCCAATTATGATATGAAAAAAAATAAATGTCTGAATCAAGATTTGAACCTGATATCTCAAACTCTATAAGTTAGGGCTCTAACCAATTAAGCGACTCAGGGATTTATTTTTCTTTTCGTGTCTAATTCCCTTCTTTGCTAAATGTCAAAAACATATTTCCATCCATAGTAATTCTGCCCGAAGGCAGGTCCTTCATTGCAATCATAGCATTTTCATGCTATTCTTGCAGCTTTACTAGGGAATTTCAGGTGTGGTAGCTTCCCGTTGCTTTCCACACCGGTGAAGGATGATGATGATGATAACGATAAGGATGATGATGATGATGGCCATATGATTTCGGAGACCCGTTTGGGCCTTAAAGTTTTCCTGACATTTGTCTTACAGGTGAGGAAAAAACCCCGATAAAAACCTCACCCAGAAAAACTGCCCCGACCGGGATCGAATCCTCGCCCGCTGCGTGACAAGGCAGCACGCTACCTCGAGACTACATCGGTGGACAAACATATTTATAACACCTAAATATACAAGCGTTCAAATTCCAAGACCACTGGTGAATTGACAATTATATATATATATATATATATATATATATGATGATGATGATATATATATATATATATATATATATATATATATTTATATATATATATATATATATATACAAGAAAAATAGAATATTTGTGTTGGGATCCTGAGTGGCTCAATTGGTTACAGCGCTAACATATAAAGATCTCGGGGTGAAATCATGATTCAGGAATTTTATTTTTTATTCCTGAGTGGCTCAATTGGTTACAGCGCTAATGTATAGCGTTATATATCTCGAGTTCAAATCCCGACTCGGGCATTTATTTTTCTTTTCACGTCATAATTGACCTTCATTCCTAAATGTAAAAAAAATAGTTATATCTATATTTGTATAACTTATATAACTCTTCTGTATGCATGTTTGTCATTGAACTCCTCCTAAACGACTGAACCGATTTTGATGAATTTTTGGGTGTGTCTTATTGGGTACCTCGATGGTTTAGGTTCACAATTGGATCCTCTAAACACATTAGGTGTAGGAGTTCACCTGAAGTGAAAATTTAAAGTCGCTCTCGAGGTCACAAATTTTGATGTTTCAAACGGAACTTATTATATCGTATTAAAATAAACCGATGTATTATCAAAAAATGAGTGAAATCCTACAATTAGAAGTGGAGCTTTACTTGAAATCTGAAATTAAAAACTGACTAGCAACCGCTATGTTTGTTTCGTCTCAGCGTATATCATACAATTTAATATTTCATTTATTCAGGCATTGCAACGCACACCGAGTATTAGCTAGTGTATATATATGTATATATATACTAGCTAATACCCGGCGTGCGCTGCTATATCTAAATAAATGATAATGTATTTTTGCATTTAGTTGAATAAGTAAAAGGAGAAATAAATAAAAATTGATGTCGTTATTATTTTTAGATACCCCGTGCTGATTACCCGGCGTTGCCCGGAAATGTACGCATCCCGATGTATTTGGCATAAATGAGCTGAAAGACAAAATTCGTTATTTTGAGTTATGCATAAAGAATATGCACCGCCGCTACTATGCTTGCCCGGGAATCTATTTATCCCGATCTTATTGGCATCAATAAAAGACAAAAATAATTATTGTTAGTTATCCTTTAAAGCTAAACATACGCAGTCGCGGACTTTTCTGTAGAGTTTTTTTTTTTAGATATTCAATTCTGTGTACAATGATTTTGTGTATTTTTTATGGTTTAGGCAGTAGGGGGAAGCCATTTAAGCTTACAGAAAGCGACTTTTTTCACGTTGTTTTCGCTACAGAAGATGATTTTTAAGGGCGAAGGGCTTGAGCATTAAAACTCTCTTATAACTTATAACCTTCCCGGGAAAATCCTGAATATTTTACAAAAAGCCCCATGACAATCGGATTAATGTTATGGCAGCACATGCTTGCCCGGGAATCTACTTATCCCGATCTCCTTGGCATCAATGAAAGACAAAACTGGCTATTGTGAGTTATCCGTAAAAGATAAACATATACTGTCGCGGACTTTTTTGTAGAGTGTTTTGAGATATTCAGTTCTGTGTACAGTAATTTTGATATTTGTTATGCTATAGGCAACATAAGCCATTAAGGGTAAAAATAGGGACTTTTCACGTTTTTTACTACAAAGGGTGTTTTTTAAGGGTGTAGGAGTTGAGTATCTCAACTCTCGTATAGCCTATGTTCATCCCGGGAATCTCCTGAACATTTTTTTCAAAATACCCCATCACAATCGGATCAACGGTATGGTCGCGCATAAAGTACGAACAAACAAACAGACATTCATTTTATATATTACGTATATATACATGCGATTTAGCAATATTTTATTAAAGAATCACGATTGCATTCGGTAATGTGTAGTGTCGACCGTCAGATGTTAGAACATGTATGTGTGGCAGGAACTGGAAAACAAGAACACCTGTTTCATCACCAAAGCATCTCTGAAGTAAATAATAAATTTCAGAGGTGCCGTATCTGCTAAAATGAACCGTCTCGCTGTATCTGACATGTTTACTCAATTTTCCAAAGTGACGAATAATAAAAAAACAAGTTTTTATAATACAATTTAGCAAAAATCACGTGTTTGTAATAATCATGGTTTTAAAATATCGTGTTTTAAAATAGACCTAACTTCACTTGCATTACTCTAGTAGAATCAACGAAAGCTAAATATTTGGGAATAAAAATTAACCGCCATTTACCATTATAAATTTGCAGTATTTCTTTCGTTTCCAACAATTTAAGTACAGTTATATATTTTTATCGATTTTTGAATACATGAAGCTACTGAGGTTGTTCTCTTGAAAATATTTTTGAAGAACGTTTTAGTATTACCGCCGATCCTATCTAGTGGACAGCAAAAAATATCATTATAAAAAGTTATATATATATAGGGCCTATATATGTGTGTGTGTGTGTGTGTGTGTGGTGTTAAAACACCCTATATATCGATCGATAGTAATTCTGCCCGAAGGCAGGTCCTTCACTGCAATCATAGCATTTTCATGCTATGCTTGTAGCTTTACTAGGGAATTGTAGGTGTGGTAGCTTCCCGTTGCTTTCCACACCGGTGAAGGATGATAATGTTGATGATGATAATGATAAGGATGATGATGGCCATATGATTTCTGGGACCGTTTGGGCCTTAAAGTTTTCCCGACATTTGTCTTACAGGTGAGGAAAAACCCCGATAAAAACCACACCCAGAAAACTGCCCCGACCGGGTATCGAACCCGGGCCCGCTGCGTGACAAGGCAGCACGCTACCTCGATACCACAGCGGTGGACAACCCTATATATATATATATATATATATATATATGATATAATTTATATTAATGCAAATGAAATATGCAACTTATCCACCAAACAAACATTACTTACATTTATTTTGATCCCTATACTTTTATTATTATTTAGTATCTTCCCATTCCCGGGAAAGAGTGTGATGTGAATTGTTGATTGTTTACTCGTAATTTAATTTATTGTGTTCTATTCAATACACAGTTTTAGGAATTGTGAGGGAGAAAAAATGCAGACTGTTGTATGACTATGGATTGCATCACAGTTATTCTCATTTTATGTATAGTGAACAAAATAAAACTGAACTTTTTGTATGAACTACAATTAGTGAAGCAGCTCTCCTACACGAGTGAACAAATCGCAACCAAACATTATTGAAAGTGAAACTAGAACTTTAGACCGGCTTTAACAAACTGAATAGCGAGTTGATTTGAACATCCGTCACTGAAAACGTAAAATCTTGTTTCATTAAGTCACGTTCTAACGTTTTATTTTTTTTCTAACAATGCTGAATAAATTAATAATACAATAGGTCAGAATTAGTGAAAAATGTCGAAAACACAACACAGCAGACTGTCCCCTCAACTTCATCACAACTCACCATCACTTTAAACTATTCTACTATACATTAGACAAAATTCCGCATTTTATGTTTTCAAATTTTTAATATGGTTGCAACGAAGTAAATTATTAAGTGCATGACTTATAAACCTATGATTTATCAAAGGACCAGCCTCATCTTCTAGTGGCCAGCGTTTGTGACTACTGTTCATGAGGTCCCGGGTTCGATTCCCGGTCAAACCAGAGGGATTTTTCCTTACGGGAATTATTCCTGTGTTTGCCGATGGTCTGGAATTTAGGTTAAGTTTAGGTTGAGAACTCTTCTGGCGCTTCATTACCATTTATCACCCATCATATCATCGGGGTAACGTAACTCCGCATTCTAGGCGCCCCAACTTCAGAAGTGGGTTACAACTACGCCAATGTCAGGGGAGAACACCAGAAATGTCTAAATGACAATCTGGGGCATTGAATAAAAAAAGTTTTATAAAATTCTTGAATTTTTTCTCTATCTATCTTCGGGTTTTTACAGCTGCTGCCGTCTTCCCGTGCCAATCTCCAAAGCCTACGAACTTGGGCATCTTCAATGCTTAGCCCTCTTGCTTGCATTACTATCTTCATGTTTTCCTTCCATGTTAACTTTGGTCTCCCTCTTTTATTCTTTCTGATCGGTTGCCATCGATATAGTTGCTTGGGCCATCGCCCATCTTCCATTCTTAAAACATGTCCTAAACACTTTAATTCCTTCTCCTCAATTCTTTCAATTATGCTTTCTTCTGCTTCCATTATGTTTCTAATTTCCTTATTTGTGACATGTTCTAATTTTGACTTTCTGGCACTTCAGCATAAATAATCCATTCCTAGAGCTTTTTTTTAATTTTAAAATAAGTACCTCAATTAAAATGGATTCCTATTTAAAAAAAAACTTCGTCTATTATTTTTAAAACCATGGGTGCCTTTCAGAACATGTTCCATCTTTGGCATGTCATATGGTACTGATTATGCCGAAGATGGAACGTGTTCTGAAGGGCCTACATGGTTTTCACTAATTAACCAAGTTGTTTAAACAAAAATCCATTTTGATTGAGGATGACTGGTAACAGCACTTACTTTAATATTTTAAACAATTTAATACTATGTAACTTCAAGTCTTAAAATTCCTTCCGGTTAATTCCATCTTCAACAAATAGAAGAACACTGGAATAGTAGGAAGGAGCATTTGCAAAGAATGGCACAGGATAGGATACCAAAGATGGCATTGATGTACAATCCTGTAGGATGAAGATCGGTGGGAAGACCAAGAAAGTGTTGGGCTTAACAGATGTGAGATCGGAACAGGCAAAGACCTAATCCGTGAAGGGTGATGATGATGAACTTCAATTGTAATTTATATTGAATTTTAGGTCTAAAACATCTAAAATAAGCAAAGATTTATTTTCTTCAGTTATATTTTGAGATGCTAGGATATATCGCATATAGGGTCAGTATTAATGTTGGAATGGAACATGATAACTAAATTTTACTCAGGGCTTGCCTTAACCACTGAGGAAGGAATAATCCAAAACTCTGAATTGAAATTTGAAATCGGAAGCTTTGCAACACGAGTTTCAAACATCACTGTGTGGTCCATTCAAAATGTATAAAGGAAAAATGTAATAATAATGATGATCCATCCATTCATAGTAATTCTGCCTGAGGGCAGGTCTTTCACTGCAATCATAGCATTTTCATGCTATGCTTTTCAGGTTAACTAGGGAATTGTAGGTGTGGTAGATTCGCGTTGCTTTCCACACCGGTGAAGGATGATGATGATAATGATAAGAATGATGATGATGGCCGGATGATTTTCGGGGACCGTTGGGCCCTAAGCTTCCTGAGATTTGTCTAACAGGTGAGGAAAAAAACCCGAAAAAAACCTCACCCAGGAGAACATGTCTCGACCGGGAATCGAACCCGGGCCGGCAGCTTGAGAAGGCAGCACGCTACCTCGAGACCACAGCGGTGGACTGTAATGATGATAATAATAGTATTTAATAATAATAATAATAATAATAATAATAATAATAATAATAATAATAATAATAATAATAATACACTCACACTCACTCACTCACTCACTCACTGGCACTATCGAACCCGTAGGTTCATGGCCGCGCGGACATAAGCTCTCCATACATCCCTATCCTGAGCTAATGCTTTCCAATCATTCCCTGTATAATCTACTTCCCTCAATTCATAGTTAATGTTATTCTCCCACCTCATTCTTGGTCTACCAACTGGGCGTTTTCCCTCTGGCTTTCCTACAAGAAGCTTCCATGCCAGTCTTTCATTCCCCATACGTGCAACATGTCCTGCCCATCGCAGTCTACGAGACTTTACTGTTCTTAATATACCTGGCTTCCTATAAAGACCATGTAGTTCATTGTTATGCAGTCTTCTCCATTCACCTGTCTGTTCATCTCTCTTTGGTCCAAAAATTTTCCTAAGTACTTTATTCTCAAATACTTGTATTCTCCTTTCCTCCCTTAAAGTAAGAGTCCATGTTTCGCATCCATATAATATAGCAGGTAGAATAATAGTTTTATATATTTTCAGTTTAACATTTTTTGAAAGGAGTTGGGACATCAATAGTCTCTGCAATGCATAATAGCACGCATTTCCAGAATTGAGCCTATGTTTAATTTCTTTGTGCATCTCATTCCTATTTGTGATTACTGTTCCTAGGTATTTGAATTCAGCCACTTCCTCAAAATTTCCCTCATTTGTCATTAGCTGTTCATTTCCATTATATAATGAATTTCTACGTGTGACCATATATTTAGTTTTATTGATATTTACTTCCTTCCAATCCTAATTTCTTAGTGTTACACAACAGTGTGTGCGTATTGTCCTTTAGTATCTCCTCGCTATCGGCCAGTAGTACTACATCATCAGCATAAACTAACAGCTTATTAATACCATTCAGTTGTAAGCCTTCCTCATTCTCTAGAGATTTAATGGCATAATAATAATAATAATAATAATAATAATAATAATAATAATAATAATAATAATAATAATAATAATAATAATAATAATTGGATGACGTTATGCATCAACTGGCTTTGCGTTATTATGTAAGTTTCGATAAAAATACGTTTAAGTCAATTTTCAATATGTATTGTAGCGCCATACTAACATTGCTAGATAATACAAGTTTTTTCCTTGTTTGGCAGTTATGCAACAGCTATCTAAGAGTCGGAATATGTGGCGCTTAACTGCATGATGCAACATTTAATTTAAGATTTATGAAGATCTGATTTCATAGTCGTTTGTTGCAAAACATAGAATCTCTGATAGGACAGATGGCGTTTACATTTTTCATTTATAATAAGGCTATATATATATATATATATATATAAATATTTGGGGCAAAAAGTATGCATACACTTACTTCTTGAACCAGTGCAATACATTATATCAAAATCCAATTTTTTGAAATGCCGTTTAGCCGCTTGACACAGAACATAGTCCAATGAAGCTCGCATTTTTAATTTATTATTGTATCAGCTATTGAGATATTTAATTAGTTACAATGAAATTGTAAGACAATTTTCACTTTTAGAAACAAAATTTATTTCGCTAAGAATCGTCTTTTATTCTTTGAATAAATTGCAGCTATCAAATTCCCGGATTATTCTGAATTATAACTTTATTAAACTAACTATCTCACTGCATTATCGCACCTGAGGATTAATATCGTTCATAAGCTCTCCTTACTTCATTATCCTAAGCTAATATTCTCCAATCGTTCACTGTGTAATTAACCTCTTCAATTGTTAATATTACTACTGCAGCTTATTCTTGATATACCTGCTAGAGTGATTCCTCTCCGAATCTCTTCCAAGCAGTTTCCATTACCCTCTTTCACTGTCCATTCCTGCCAAATTCACTGCCTATCTCAGTGTTATGAAAAAAGTTAGTACCTGGTAAATCAGTCGTCCTCAACTAAATTACTAAACTTCATCAAGTAGTTCCATTATGGAGGCCTTTCAAAAACAACGTTTCATCTTCTGCATTTTAACTCGTACTGATGTTGTTGTATTAGTTATACATGGGTTTATGTCTGCGGGTATGTTCTCATTAAGTACATAGTCTTAGCTTCTTTTAGAATTCCTGTATCTTCAAGGATGTTGATCCTGTTGTTGTTATTCTCTCTGTGTATGTCAGTACTCCATCCCTATCCTGAGATGTTTTCTCCAATCATCCTCTGAATAATCAATTGAGTTGGTGTTTACTTGATGAAAATCCATATTTATTAATTAAATAAAAATAAAACGTAGTTTTATTTGATTTTCATATTTATTATATAATTCAGTGACAGCTGTTTCGGTACACTGTACCTTCTTCAGACATGTTAACAAATTATGAATTGTGTTCCAACTGATCTAAGCAACAATATAACAATATTATTTAATTTTTTTAATTTAACAAAGGGGATTCATTCAAATTAAGTTGAGAATTTAACAGTGTTTTACTACTTTTAAATTTATTAATTTCTACAGCCTCCAAAAGATCTAACTTCTTACCCTTATCACAAATATGTAAAATTTCAAAATTTGGATCGAAACAATGATTAAATTGGAATAGGTGGTTAGCATATTTTGAATTTTCTAAATTTCTGTTATATGCTCTCATGTGTTCCTTTATCCGAGAGATAAAAGATCTACCAGTTTGTCCTACATAGACATTGTCACATGTGCCACACTTCATATTGTTGTATTGTTGCTTAGATCAGTTGGAACACAATTCATAATTTGTTAACATGTCTGAAGAAGGTACAGTGTGCCGAAACAGCTGTCACTGAATTATATAATAAATATGAAAATCAAATAAAACTACGTTTTATTTTTATTTAATTAATCCTCTGAATAATCTACTACCCTCAAATCATAGTTATGTTATTCTCCCACCTCATTATTGGTCTACCAACTGGACGTTTTCCTTCTGGTTTTCCTACAAGAAGCTTCCATGCAAGTCTTTCATTCCCCATTCGTGTTACATGTCCCCCCATCGCATTCTACGAGACTTAACTTTCTCATTATATCTGGCTTCCTATAAAGACCATGTAGTTCACTGTTATGTAAGTCTTCTCCATTCATCTGTCTGTTCATCTCTCTTTGGTCCAAAAAATGTCCTAAGAACTTTATTCTCAAATACTCGTAATTTCCTTTCCTCCCTTAAAGTAAGAGTCAATGTTCCGCATCCATATAATATAACTGGTAGAATAATAGTTTTATATACTCGTATTTTAAGTTTATCGTTTTTTGAAAGGAGTTGGGACATCAGAGTCTCTGGTAAAGCAGAAAACAACTACAAACGTTTTATTTTGTTCATAAATAAAGTTAATAAAAAACTTTAGTTAGACAAAATTGTATAATGAATCACAACTTTGACACTAACTATAAGCCCTAATGTGCCTTAGGTGAAAAAAGGGTTTATAAATTTCGGATAATAAATAATCTCTTAAAAAGTCGTATTTTTCAATTCTTTCTTCATTTTTTTTTTAATTTGTATCAGTATTCTCCGAGATCAAACCGACGACCTACAGAAACCAAGAGACCAGACTTCTATGTGAAATTGATATCTTGGCATTTAACCAACAGGTAGTGTGTTCTATTACCGTAGAACAATTTGCTCTGTTCTTCTCAGCAAAGCGTGACAAGTTTCCTGATTGGTTAAACGAATGTAGGAGTGCATCTCATTAATTTGGAATTGAATGTCGGTACTGTATTTTTTTCGAATGCACGGATTGAAATGGAAGGAAGTTCCTGGCACCTTAATAACACCGGATGCTTCTGTGTCAACATACCACATATAAAACTAGTTCCCTTTAATCAGCCTTCAGTTCAAGAAGATCCGCCATTTCCTTCCTATTGATTTATTCTAACGTCAGGATGACATTCCGGTCTGTTTCACACAAAACCTTACCTAACCTCAAGTTAGTGTTTTCTCATTCTAGTGAATAGTAATATTATATGAATGCGAAACATGGACTCTTAATTTAAGGGAAGAAAGGAGATTAGGAGTATTTGAGAATAAAGTACTTAGGAACATTTTTGGACCAAAGAGAGAGGAACAGACAGGTAAATGGATAAGACTTCATAGCAGTCTTTATAGGAAGCCAGATATAATGAGAACAGTCAAGTCTCGTAGACTGCGATGGGCAGGACATGTGGTAAGAACGGGGAATGAAAGACGTGAATGGAAGCTTCTTGTAGGAAAACTAGAGGGAAAACTCTCAGTTGGTAGACCATGAATGAGGTGAGAGAATAACATTAACTACGACTTGAGGGAAGTAGATTATACAGGTAGTGATTGGAAAACATTAGCTCAGGTTAGGGATGTATGTAGAGCTTATGTCCGCGAGTGCCAATGAGTTAGTTAGTTAGTTAGTTAGTTAGTGAATAGCAATATAAGTGTACATTTTTACTACTCTTTACTTTTTTACATTTTCATGCTATGCTTGCAGCTTTACTAGGGAATTGTAGGTGTGGTAGCTTCCAGTTGCTTTCCACACTGGTGAAGTATGATGATGATGATGATGATGGCCATATGATTTCGGAGACCGTTTGGACCTTAAAGTTTTCCTGACATTTGTCTTCAGGTGAGGAAAAACCCCGATAAAAACCTCACCCAGAAAACTGCCCCGATCGGGGATCGAACCCGGGCCCGCTGCGTGACAAGGCAGCACGCTACTTCGAGATCACAGCGGTGGACCACCCTATGATAATTAGACGTAAATATATTTAATTACCCCTTTAATTAATTATTGACAAACCCTAAAATCACGGTTAATGTTATTATCACATCTCATTCTTGGCCTACCTAATGGACAATTTACCTCCGCTTTCCCTACAAGAAATACTTCCGTTCCCCATTCGTGTCATATGTCCTGTACATCACAATCTACAAGACCTTCTTATTATAACTGGTTTTTCGCAAAGATGGCGTGGCTCACTATTAAACAGCTTTCTCCATTCACCTGTCAGTTCGGCTCTCGTTCGTCCAAAATATTTCCATTGAACTTTATTATCAACTATCCATAACGTTTCTCCTCCCTTAAGGCAAGAGTCAATATTTCGCATCCATGTAACTCGAAGAACAACAGGTTTATATGTTTTAAGTTTAACTTTTTTAGAAAAGTTGGGATGACACGAGTCCTTTTAATGCCTTAAATCACTCGTTTTCTTATGTGAGCCTATGTTTAATTAATCTGGCATATTATTCTTGTTTTTAATTACTCACTGGCACTATCGAACCCGTAGGTTCATGGCCGCGCGGACATAAGCTCTCCATACATCCCTATCCTGAGCTAATGCTTTCCAATCATTCTCTGTATAGTCTTCTTCCTTCAAACCATAATTAATGTTATTCTCTCACCTCATTCTTGGTCTACCAACTAGGCGTTTTCCTTCTGGTTTTCCTACAAGAAGCTTCCATTCACGTTTTTCATTCCCCATACGTCCCAGATGTCCTGCCCATCGCAGTCTACGAGACTGAACTATTCTTATTATACCTGGCTTCCTATAAACACCATGTAGTTCACTGTTATGTAGTCTTCTCCATTTGCCTCACAGTTCATATATCACAGGTCCAAAATTTTTCCTAAGTACTTTATTCTCAAATACCCATAATCTCCTTTCCTCCCTTAAAGTAAGACTCCATATTTCGCATCCATATAATATATTGGTAGAATAATTGTTTTATCAGATTAACGTTTTTGAAAGGAGTTGGGACATCAAAATCTCTGTAATGCATAATAGCACGCATTTAGGTATTCAAATTCAGCCACGTCTTCAAAATTACCCTCATTTGTCATTTACTGTCCATTTCTATTAAATAATGTATTTATACGTGTAACGACGCATAGGCTATAGTTTTATTAATATTTATTTCCAACCCCACTTTCTTAGTATTATTTAATAGAATGTGGTATTGGCTTTTAGTGTACTCTCATTATGGCCTAATGATATTACATTATCAGCATATATCAACAGCTGATTAATAAAATTCAGTTGTACGCCCCCTTTGTTCTCTAAAGATCTGATTACATGATGGAGTTAAAAATTGAATAGGAGAAAAGAAAGTGTATTCCCTTGCTTCTAACCAATGTGGATTTCAAAAGCATCTTAAAACTGTTTGTACACACGCTCTCTACTCCTTGTTCCATTTAAACATATTCGAATAAATCCAATATTTTAGGTGTTCCAAATTCCGAGTTCTATACTATAAGTTCGTACTAGAGCATGCCATCAAATCTTTAGAGAATAAAAAAGGCCTACAATTCAATGGTATTAACAAGCTATTAGGTTATGCTGAAGATGCAATACTGCTGGGCTATGGCGAAGAGATGCTAAAGGCCAGCACGCACACACTATTGAGTAACACTAAGAAATTGGGACTGGAAGTAAATATCAATAAAACTAAATATATGGTCACACACAGAAATATATTATATAACGGAAATGGACAGCTAATGACAAATGAGGGAAATTTTGAAGAAGTGGCTGAATTCAAATACCTAGGAACAATAATCACAAATAGGAATGACATGCAGAAAGAAATTAAACATAGGCTCAATTCCTTTCGAAAAAAAACATTAAACTGAAAATACGTAAACTGTTATTCTCCCAGTTATATTATACGGATGTGAAACATGGACTCTTACTTTAAGGGAGGAAAGGAGATTACGAGTATTTGAGAATGAAGTTCTTTGGAAAATGTTTGGACCTATGATATATGAACAGACAGGTGAATGGAGAAGACTACAAACAGTGAACTACATTGTCTTTATAGGAAGCCAAATATAATAAGAACAGTTAAGTCTCGTAGACTGCGATGGGCAGGGCATTTGACACGAATGGGGAATGAAAGACGTGCATGGAAGCTTCTTGTAGGAAAACCAGAGGGAAAACCCCAGTTGGTAGACCAAGAATAAGGTGGGACAATAACATGAACTATGATTTGAGGGAAGTAGATTATACAGGGAATGATTGGAAATCATTAGCTCAGGATAGGGATGTGCGGAGAGCTAATGCCCGCGCGGCCATCAACCTACAGGTTCGATAGTGCCAGTTAGTTAGTTATACTATAACTTGAAGTTTTTTCTATAAAACGTCCCCCTCTTAATTCAATCATATATTTTTTTAAAGTCTGGGTTTATAACACCATAATATTCACATTTAAATATGGATATTTGTATCCATTGCTATTAGGAAATTCCGAAACAACAAAGTTATTAATATTGTCTCATGAAAATATGTTTGAAACATTTTTACACATCTCTGGTAGTAGGCACCGAAAATGGACATGCTGCAATGCATTTCGATAGGTCGGAAGTTTATTCGACCATATGGTTATCGATCAACTTGTACATTTCACGTTCGAGTTGTGAATTCAGGTCCAGCTAGCTGGTAGTCAATAAAAAATCGATGACTTTAAACATAAACTTCGTCTAGTGTGGGTTATCGATGATTTAGCAGCCACACATTGAAATAAATACGCATGTGTGAATTCATATATAATGTAGTAGTTGGTGTTACAAAAAGTAAAGAGAACGCGGGAGGCTCCGTCAAGCCGAATGCGATAGAGGTCTGCTGGTGGTGCTCGAAATTATAATTTTAATGTTCACGAGTAATTGTTTTGAATAAAATTAGGCAAATGCATTATTTTATTTTAATCCAAAATTATGAATATACTAATTACCCTAGGTGTGCGCGGGTAGCTGAGGTTGAATGCACGCCACTGATTTAAATCCAAGTTTATTAATATATCAGTTACCACTGCACTGCTCGGGTAGCGCGGGTAGAACGCACGCTACTGCAATATTATGATGCAGTAGTGTAGACTTCCATGGACAGAGGTATTATTGATAATCTAATAAGTGGTTTTTTTTCTGAACAAAATCACGAGCTCATAAAGTTGCGAGTGAAAAATCAACTTCGCGTTGGATTTGGAGTGACTGTAATACATCAGAAGATAAAAATAATTATAATGTTTAATATTTACCAAATGTGAGGTTATGTATTCCGATCTTACTTCCGGGCGATTTCTATCTAAGCTGGCTGTATAGCATATATTTACTGTTAAATCTCTTTGGGATGGGGAAAAAAACAATAATAGGTGTTTGTATGAGAAATAACTATTACCAATAATGCAGATTCATTATATAACAGTTAATATTTTTTTAGAGCAACAGAACTAACTTTGTTTTTGTAATTTTTGAGGATGTTTTCTTTTGGTATTTCTTGCTATACCATATCGATCGTATATTATGCAATCGATATCCTTGTCAAAGAGTTAATTCGCGGAGATATCTCTCATTACGAACAGGAAGAGGCAATTTTATCAACAGGAAGGGGCAAAATTATTGGTCTATGAGATAAATAGTCTTGCTAATCGCACTGACGGTCAAAATTTAAAGACGTCGCCGCCGGATTGACGGTAAATCCGCTTCAATTAGCGGTTCCCTTTGAAATGAACTTTTAACAATACCACAAACATTATTAGCGGAGAAAAAGGCAAGCCGCTCATCTACGCGATTAGACGAGGCTATAATAATAATAATAATAATAATAATAATAATAATAATAATAATAATAATAATAATAATAATAATAATAATAATTAATAACAATAATAACAATAATAACAATAATAATAGTAACAATAATAATAATAATAATAATAATAATAATAGTAATAATAATATAATAATAATAAAATTAATAATAATAAATTAGTAGAACTATATATCAGGCGAATAGTGAAAGAGCCTATAAAATGTATTTTTGAAGAACTTATTTTAAAATAAATAACAAATGAACCTTGGCGTTATAGTGGAGCTAAATCAAATGTCTTTTAAATTTTATCCATAGCCTAAATTTATTTATTCCATGGAATAGTATACTACGATGCGAGTTTGGGAAGTGGTGTTTACAAATGGAGGAAAAAGTTTAAAAAACTAGCGATAGCGAGGTTTTTAATTTCCGAGATTCTGTAAAACACTTCACAAACGTGCGTTGTACATTATTTTTTGCGCGATGATGTTTTCAAAATAATAAATAATAGTAAAATGGTAACATCTTTGTTGGAAATATTTGCGTTCATTATAAACAATTAACTAACTTTAACAGTGTGGGCAATGTTTATTAGTTGAAACAACAGGAGGCCTTGAGAACAATTATTGATAACATGGCCGCAGGTACATATTTACTGTTTTATATTGTTTCAAATAAAGTTCAGTTCATTTAATATGCAGTGATTTGTTTCGTATAATGTAGGTATATTAATACTATCTTTTGGATATTTTTTGTATATACATTTTATGTAGTATACATAGAGGGCAATGGTTTTACTTCCCACACGTGGGTGTAAATGTAATATTACAGTATAGTTATTTAGGTTGGCAACCCCGAAATGTAGGAAGTTGAACTTTCAATAATGGTCGCCATTGCTGTAAATACGACAAAACGCACTATCGTGTAAAAACAGAGTTTATTTTTAATTTGAGATTGGTTAGTTGTGAAGTTGAACGTGATAGTTGTTGTAGTAAAAACAGATGAATGACTTTGTGTGCAAGTAAACTTACTACGACTTATTGGAAACAATAAATTTTATTTTATTTTTTTTTTGTAGAGGAACTGGGAAGCATCAATCGATAAACACACTTGATAGTGTCTAGACGTAACACAAATTTGTCTTCTAAAGCGGACGTGTTAAGCTACACACAGTCTCGGTATTTGTTTTTCAACAAAATTATTTAGTTTAAAAAAAACTATCGTTACAACTGCAAACTTATCTTATTTTATGCACTATGTAACTAATGTATACCTACTTACTGCTATTGTTGATGTGCATCGTAATTTGACATTCCCGCATACAATCTTGGTTGCTATGAAAACAAAAGACACCTCAATACTTTAAAAAATGACCAATATCACTAGTGCGGTAAGTAAATATATATATATATATATTCCGTCCACCGCTGTGGTCTTGAGGCAGGTTGCTGCCTTGTCACGCAGCGGGCCCGGATTCGATCCCCGATCGGGGCAGTTTTTCTGGGTGAGGTTTTTATCGGGTTTTTTTCTCACCTGTAAGACAAATGTCAGGAAAACTTTAAGGCGCAAACGGTCCCCGAAGTCATATGGCCATCATCATCATCCTTATCATTATCATCATCATCATCATCATCATCATCATCCTTCATCGGTGTGGAAAGCAACGGGAAGCTACCACACCTACAATTCCCTAGCAAAGCTGCAAGCATAGCATGAAAATGCTATGATTGCAGTGAAGGACCTGCCTTCCTGCAGAATTACTGTGGATGGATGTTATATTCCATTCCATAGTGTTCTGCCCGAGGGCAGGTCTCCCACTGCAATTAAAAGCATTTTCTTGCTATGCTTTGCTAGGAAATTATAGGCATGGTAGCTTACCACACCGGTGAAGGATGTTGATAATAATGATGACCGAATTATTTTCGGGGACCGTTGGGCACTAAGTTTTCTGAGATTTGTCTTACAGGTGAGCAAAAATCTCGAAAAAAACCTCACCCAGGAGCCTGTTCCGACCGGGAATCGAACCCGGGTCCGCTGCGTGATAAGGCAGCACGCTACCTCGAGACCACAGCGGTGAACCATATATATATATTTGTGTATTTATGCATCATCATCAACAAAAAGGATTAAGCCCAATGGCCTGTTCCGATCTCATTATACGTCGAATTGGTCATTCCATCTCTTCAATAGTCTTCCCAACATTCTTCTCCCTTTTGGTTTATAATTATACATTCTTATTTGTATGCGCTGTTCATTCGTTCGTAATACATGCTGAAGATAAGCATTTTGATAATATTTTATTCTTTCAGAGAGATTAAATATATTAAGTTCTGTTCTTATATTTTGGTTTTTTTTTATCGGTCCTTTGGTATCCTGCTATTGCTCTCAACATCTTCATTTCAGCAGCCTCCATTTGTTTACTATCTGCCTTTGTTAATGTCCAGGTTTCAAATCCATAGATAAGAGATGTATTTATTTATTTATTTACTTTATGACAAATATAAAAAGTGTATGCCTTGATTTTTAAGTTAAATGTTCATCTACTTTTTCTGGTGTTAATACCAATAAAGAGTTTAGAAATTTGTTTAGCATTTTATTCTGATGAATATTACGGGATGAATTAGAACTTTTAAAGTAATATTGCGAAATAATAATTATAGCTGGATCACACTATACATAGAATCCGAATTGTATTCTTAATAAACGAAATGAAAACTTTCATAAGGTCTTGTGTTTTTATAAAATAATAAATCAGTACGGCATTAGCTCTATAAAACACGGATTGATAGTTTTCAGTTAGGAGTCGTAAATACACTGATATGGTGTTTAGAACTTCACAATATACGACAGCAGAGCTTTTATACGAAACAAGTTCAATAAATTCATGAAACTGCCATATGAGCAACTTTATTAGTATCTTACATTTTGTTGCATTACAAAAGTAGTTCACAATATACAGTAGAAGCAAACAAGTCATAAAATTGCAGTGAATTCATCGTATATATAGTATATGGTGGTAATATTTTGTTATATTCGTGTATTTCTCCTTTGATGTCTGCATAGCCTACGTATATGTGACACCTTTGGATTTAACAGTTTGGGGAAAAAATATATATTCAAAAAAACATACTAGAACCATGAACTTCGAGATTCCGGACGAACTGAGCTTGATTACAAAGTTCTTCAAAATTACAACAGATGGCAGTTTAGAAAATGATTCATTCCAAAGAACACCAGATGGCAGCTTAGAAAATAATTCCTTCAAAAGAACACCAGATGACAGTTTGGATAATTACCGGCCAAAGAAAAAATTCACAGTCGTGAAAACAGCTGACGATGGTGACAATGGGTCGCCGATCTGCAGTGCTGTGTTTAAAAAAAAACATAGAAGTATGAGGTAAGAAGAAATCACGATTCATTTAATTCTTATTACTTGTACAATTGTAGCATTCCAAATTTACTTTTCTTATAGATTATTGGTCTACCACTGTGGTCTTGTCACGCAGCGGGCCCGGGTTCGACTCACTGTCGGGACAAGATTCCTGGGTGAGGTTTTTTCGGGTTTTTTCCTCACCTGGAAGACAAATGTCAGGAAGCTTTGAGGCCTGAAAGGACGTCGACCATCATCTGGCCGTCATCTTCATGATCATTCCCGGTGTGGAAGGCAACGAGTAGCTATCAGTCCTATTATTTCCTAGTCGTCATCATCATCATCAACAACAAGGATTAAGCCCAGTGGCCTGTTCCGATCTCATTATAGGTCGAATTGGTCCTTCCATCTCTTCAATGGTCTTCCCAACATTCTTCCTCCTTTTGGTTTATAATTATACATTCTTCTCGGTATGCGCTGTTCATTCATTCGTAATACGTGCTGAAGATAAGCATTTTGATCTTTCACAGAGATTAAATATATTAAGTTCTGTTCTTATATCTTCGTTTTTCTTTTTATCGATTCTTTGGTATCCTGCTATTGCTCTCAACATCTTCATTTCAGCAGCCTCTATTTGTTTACTATCTGCCTTTGTTAATGTCCAAGTTTCACATCGATAGATAAAAGATGGAACTGCCAATACTTTGTAAAACTTCAAAATAGTTTCTTTTCTAGTCTTATTCAATAAAGTATGTTTAATTGTGCCACATAGATAATTGAATCGTTGTATTTTAGTGCGTTTATCTAAATTTCTGTCATTGCCTAAATGACATCCCAAATAATTAAAATTCTGAACTTGGTCTATAATTACATTGTTTATCATTATTTTTCCTAGTAAAACTGCAAAGCATAGCATGAAAATTCTGTTGCAGTGGAGCACCTCCTAGGGCAGAACAATATAGCGTAGAATAGATTACTCAAAGGTACAGTAACATTGCTTTGTATAAAGTTCTCTAAATTCCCGTATTTATATTTATCTGCTATGAAACAATATCTGAATTGAATTTTATGAAAGGATACCTAGTTGCATTTAGCATATTATCGAGTTTTAATTTCCGATTCACTTACTATTGAATTATCAAATACAATATTGCAAGAATAAAACTGGTTTTACATTTACTTTTTTTATGACGTTTACAACAGGAAATAGAAATATTATTTAACAATGAGACAGGATAAAAAATGTGAAATATTTTCTTTTATTATCATTATAATATGATAAGTATCTTCATATTAATTGCGTTTATTCATGTGGAAATAAACTATTTTATCGGTTGTTCATATAGTTATGTTTTATATATGTCGGTTGATTAATGTCTTTGGCATTGTCCGATTCCTAATAACCAATTTTGTCGGTCCATCCAATCTCCTGGTTGTAGATATTTCTCCTTCATATATAAACATATTCCCTGACTCCAGGAGGTTTCAGGTCTTCCTCTGCTTCGTCTTCCCTCAGGTTTCCATTCCAAAACAGATTTTGGTAGTCGATCCTCTTCCATTCGCTGGACATGCCCGTACCATCTTAATTGCTGAGTTTGAATATAATCTAAAATAGTGTATTCAATCTTAATTTTCTCCCTTATAACTGAGTTCCTAATTTTTTCTCTTCTTGAAATTCTTGCGGCCCTTGGTATAATATATATATATATATATATATATATATATATATATATATATAAACGAAGTCTGTCTATCTGTCTGTCTTTTTGTCATTTATGCGCTGCCTTATTGTTTATCCTACTGTGATGGGGGCTTTTCACTAAATGTTCAAGAGTTCCAGGAACGATTTTAGGTCATAATAGAGTTAATACTAATAATATTCATATCAAATTCCGTTCACGTGAATAGTCTTAAGATAAAAGTTTAAAAATAAATAAAAAAACATTAGCATAGCTAATAAAACAGAAAACAAATTAAACAACATAATATACAATGGCATAGAAGAACACAGTAAATTCAACAACAAGGGAGTCTACAAACTAGCATGTAAAGATTGTAATAAATTTTATATTGGCCGAAATTTCAATATAATATATAAGGAACACCTAGAAGATTTCATGTACGCGGGTGATAAATCAAGCTATGCTAAACATCTCATTAACACAGGTCACCAAATGAATACAATAGAAAATACTCTTACGATATTTCACAGTGAAAGCATTCCAGCAAAGATAAACATATTTAAAGACATCGAAATTATAAAGGAAATAAACAACACCTCACTTCTTAATGAGAACGCACCCCAGTCAAACAACCCGTTATACAAGGTCGTCAAAAACAAGTCAGTTGCTGCTACAAACACTTGGAGTATACATCATCGTAAACAACAATAACTAGTAGCAGAAGCTCAACCTGCTGATGATGGAAGTTAGCTTCCAAAAGGCCTCCAGTTAATTTTATATATACCATTTTAACAAAGTTGAGGACGACAGCACCTGCCAACACTTGCATTTCAATTTTTAACTTTTGTCATAATAGAGTTGTAATACTCAACTCCTTCGCCCTTAAAAATCCCCCTTTATAGTGAGAAAACGTGTTTTTCGGAACTTTTTGGACGCTTAAATTATTTACGCTGCCTAAATCATAACATATATACCAAATTAATGGACACATAACTAAATATCTCAACAAAATCTACAAAAAAATTCCGGGATAGCATATGTCTATATTTTATGGATTGCTCATAATAACGATTTTTATCTCTCAGCTCATTGATGCCAAGAAGATCGGGACTACTAGATCCCCGGGCAAGCGTAGCAGCGCACGGCGAGTATTCTTTTACGGATAAGTCTGAATAACCATTTTTGTCTTTCAACTCATTTATGCCAAGAAGATCGGAATAAGTAGATTCTGGGCAACGCCGGGTTATCAGCATGGGGTATCTAAAAATAATTACGATATAAATTTATTATTTTTTTTATTTTCACTTATTCAACTGAACATACGAACACATTAAATTTATTAGCAGCGCACGCCGGATATTAGCTAGTTACGTTATCTATAATCTATAATGGTGTAGCCCATTGTTGAGCCATAACCTCTTCTTTGTAAGGAGTTACTAGATCAAGTTAATTTTTAGTAACTTATTTGCTCTTAGATGTCAAGGATGGTATGCACTTATCACACCGACCCAGTGCGACATCTAACAGGCAACTAAGGTAATACTAGGACATTGATGCCGGTAAATTTTGTTTAGAGGCATCTTTATTCAGGCATCTATTACGAGCCAGAAAATCTTCAGACTCGGGACCCACGGAGTGAAGTCCCTCCAGGAGGACTTGCTCCTTGAATTTTCCCATCCTAAAAAAGAACATCAACCCCGGCCGGATTTGAATCCGCGATCCTCGGAACCAGAGGCAAGGAGCATAACCACTAAAATAAAAACAAACTACTATTCGTATGAAATTCCCAACCATACTTGTAGTGTGGAAGTTATAAGCCATTTTTCGGATCGATTCACTGTTTTTATATCAATTTAATATGTTTGAAAGCCATATGCGAAGCCTTCAAGATGTCCATAATCTTCTTCTGAAACAGTGCTCTGATTGTACGCAGTAAGTGAATGGAACTTCAGTCATGTATGCGTCAAGCATCTTTATAAAAAGACATCCTTTCACAGGACGGAGCTGGCGATATAATAAATATAACTCTTATTAAAAATATAGTAGGCATTTGCATCTTAATAATGAGAAAGCAGAATCCATTCTATTATGTCTAATTTACTGATATGCATATTAACACTGAACACTTAAAATGCATTCCCATGGAATAAAATCACTCTACTGAACAATACCAAGAGCAAACCACATCCCAAGCTGTGATTTATATGTAAATTCAGGGTCATTAAGAGTTGTTGAATCTGTTTTTTCTGCAGACTTGCAAACGCACAATAAAATAAACCGTTTACAAAGTCAAAGCTGTGTGATTATATTATAGAATATATTATTTAATAGAAGCATAGAATAAAGTAGCACAAAAATGGCGCATGTAGAATAGTCATATAGGTATTAGTTAGTTTATTTATTCAGGGTGTTTCAGAATAAGTATTACAAACTTCTAGGGGTTGTAGAGGGAACTTAGTAGATAAAGTTTTGATAAGGAACCCATGTCCAGAAACGTACCATTTCGATGTTAAATAGGTTTGAATATCGAAACACAATGGGCTGATATGGCGTGTCTTGTGTTTCAGAATAAGTATTGGAGACTTCTAGGAGTTGTAAAGGGGAGTTAGTAGATAATGTTTCTATAAGAAACACGTATCCGGAAACATAACATTTTGATGTGAAATAGGTTTGAAGATCGAAACAATATGAGCTGATATGTTGTGTCTTGTATTTCAGAATAAATACTTCAGACTTCTAGGGGTTGCACACGGGACTTAGTAGATAAAGTTTTGATAAGGTAGCCATGTCCAGAAACATACTATTTCGATGTGAAATAGGTTTGAAGATCGAAACACTACAGGCTGATATGGTGTGTCTTGTGTTTCAGAATAAGTGTTACAGACTTCTAGTGATTGTACTACAAGTGTGGTTCCACTAAATGACCCTGTTGGTCGTTGCACAAAGTGTACCTATGACGCATGTTTTCATAACACGCCCCACAAGACATTGTGTGTGCTCAATAATTTTTGCTCTTACCAGAATTCGTGCAAGAAGATTTTCCTACGACTCGACAGGTGTAATACAACCCCTAGAAGTCTGTAATACTTATTCTGAAACATAAGACACACGATATCAGCTCATTGTGTTCGATCTTTAAACCTATTTTACTTCGAAATGGTACATTTTCGGACATGGGTTCCTTATCAAAACTTTATCTACTAAGTCCCTTCTACAACACCTAGAAGTCTATAATACTTATTCTGAAACACAAGACACACGATATCAGCCCATTTTGTTTCGATTTTGAAAACTATTTTACATCGAAATGGTACATTTCCGGACATGGTTTCTTTATAAATATTTTATGTACTAAGTCCCCTCTACAATCCCTAAAAGTCTGTAATACTTATTCTGAAACACAAGACACACGATATCAGCTCATTGTGTTTCGATCTTTTAATTTATCTTATATCGAAATGGTACGTTTCCGGACGTGGATACCTTATCAAAACTTTATCTATTAAGTCCTCTCTACAACCCCTAGAAGTATGTATTACTTATTCTGTAACATCCTGTATATTTATAATATATTACACAATGTTGATCACTACTTAAACCGACGAAGCGCATTCTAAACACCGACTATGTAATTATTCTATTCCCAGAGAAAGAAAGAACCCCCGCGGTGATGACGGTCTAGTCCGGATCGGGGGGTGTTGAGTTTTACATGCAGGTGGATTCCTCGAACACCATTGGTTAGTGACGACGCGACGTGGGTATTGTTGTACTACACATAGAAAATTAAATTAGTTGGTACAGATTTTTTGCAATCAAGAAAGATTTGTTGTGTTAAGGGGGTGACGGGTGAAAAATTGACCATTTGTGATCAAAATAGGAATTTTTTGTTTTTTATACTAAAAAAATAGCATGTACGCTAATGTATATGTTGGCAAAGTTTCAGAGGCCTATGGCGCTCTTAGTGCCCTAAATTACTTCAGAGTTAAAGGCTGCGCCAGTTAAATACTACCTGCATGCAAATCTTTAAACCTGTTTTTCCACACGTTTATTTCCACTGCAATTTTGTACATTCAAAATTGAATGGGATTCAGAAATGTTGTCCCAGAAGGTTAAAATTTTTACTGAATGTCCTAAAAACAATGGGTAACAAAGTAGTGCATAGGTTTGTGATTGAAGTGGTATTTTAAGAAATAAAAATTAAAGTGTATGCAATTATTATTTTTTTTGTAATTCCACGCATGAGGTACAACATTTTTTTTTCTCCCTTTGAATTCATATTATAAGAATTATAATGCATGATGTTTTTCTAAATATTTTAGGGGTCTGGTAAAAAAGTCAGTGATTTTACTAAAAAATTGTACAACCCATTTAATTATAATATATACAAATTTTAAAAAAATATCCATCCATCCATAGTAATTCTGCCCGAGGGCAGGTCTTTCACTGCAATCATAGCATTTTCACGCTATGCTTTGCAGCTTTACTTGGGAATTTTAGGTGTGGTAGTTTCCCGTTGCTTTCCACACCGATGAAGTATGATGATGATAATGATAAGGGTGATGATGATGACGGCCTCATGATTTCGGGGACTGTTTGGGCCTTAAAGTTGTCCTGGCATTTGTGTTAAAGGTGAGCAAAACCCCGATAAAAACCTCACCCAGAAGAACTGCCCCGACCGGGGATCGACCCGGGCCCGCTGCGTGACAAGGCAGCACGCTACCTCGAGACCACAGCGGTGAACTTTAAAAATATAATATTTAAAAAATTCATAAAATAAATGTTTCACATCAATGAAACTTAAACACGTCATTATGTATCATGCAGTGAATGTTTGTACAACAAATCAAGTCTCTAGCTCAAAAAATGTAGAACATAGAAATTTCATCCATAACTCCCCTTAATTTTACTGTTACACTCATATGATCTCACATTATTTATAAATGTTATATTTGTTTTAAATTATGTCACATCACATTGCCAATCTATGTTTTCAAAGTGTACTATAGAACCTAGACGTGTGGCATTAGGATGGACCGCATTCCTTTTCTTTCTCCGGAAGTACATTATGCACGATGTTCCAAAATGACGGACGGGGTTTTAAGTAGTTGGTACAGCTTTACAAACGAAATTGGATGCGTGATTATTTGCTATATTGAAAGAAAAACTGTGTAAGTTTCATATCCTCTATGCCATCGTTTCCCAACCTGTATTTCGCGAACCCCCTAGGAGTTCGCAAAATATATCAAGGGGTTCGCCAAAACTTTTCCGTAATGGCAGGTTTCGAGGTTAGGTCTATTACTGTATTGATGATCTTGAAGAATATTTTCGGGCTGTAGGCCGTGGTCGTGAGGCTTGTATTTCCCCGACGTTTCGCCAGAGACTGCGTCTGACATCTTCAAAACAACCCTTGAGGATGCCAGACGCAGTCTCTGGCGAAACGTCGGGGAACTACAAGCCTCACGACCACGGCCTACAGCCCGAAAATCTTCTTCAAGATCATCATAGCAACTCCGGCCGTGAAGGTCTACGTGAATACATATTATTGTATTGTTTCCTCCATTTATGTGGCATTAAACCTTTTGCTTGGAATTAAATTTTATGCATGTCTACTGTATGTATATTTAAAAGCCAGTGGGTCACCCAACTCAATCGTTGTGGAAGGGGTTCGCGTGTGGTAACAGGTTGCGAACCGCTGCTCTATACAGTAATTTGTTTCTTGTCATTATTACGTCACAGCGTTAAATTTGTGAAAATGGCGACTCCTCTACAATAGTCATTCTGTGTGTTGCAATTTGCGTGGTCTGGTTCCATTGTTGCACTACAGCGAGCTTTTCGATGGCAATTTGGAATTGATTCTCCGACAGATAAGAGTATCCGTCGATGGTATTGACAGAAACAACTGAATGTATTTGTAAAAGGAAAAGTCCAGGACGTCCACGAGCACCAAATGAAAGAATCGAGAATGTCAGAGAAGCTTTCATAAGTAGTCCACAATAATCTGTGCGGCGTGCTCGTCTCAACTGCAAATGCCTGCTACGGCATTGTGGAGAGTTTTACGAAAGCAGTTTCATATGCGACCTTGCGTTTGTAGTTAGTGAAAGCCCTAAAACTGACATATGCTGACCAAGGTTTGGGTGGAATTCGACTATCGGCTAGATGTTTGCCGTGTAACGAAAGGTGCTCACATCGAACACGTATAAGGTATGTTATGAAACCTCGAAGAGTTTCTATTTAAGCCCATGTAAATTTTCTTCTTATACAGCGTGCTCTAAAATTTCCCTTACAAAATTCTAGGACTTGTAGAGGGGACTGTGTTGATAATATTTAGAATGGAAATCATGTACGGAAACTTACCGTTCCCGTGCTACAGCGGTTTGAAAACAAGTTTCGCCTGAACGTACGGCACATGTCTCAACAAGTAATAGCTTCGCGATTCGTCTAAATTGAAAATTTCCCTATCGATTATTCCAAGACTTGGTTTTTTTTTAATGTCAATTTTTTTCGAAATTTTGAAAATTGCAAAAATTTATTGTGGAGGATGTATCCGGGATTATTGATGCAAGTCATGATTGAGTTTCCGTTTTGTTTCTTTGGTTATTATTGAGTTGAATTGTAAAACAAGTGATGCACTGTGTCACGCCTCATAATTAATTACTTGTAAATGTGGTCGCGTTAAAAACATGTTTTCAAGCGGCTGTAGCACTGAAACGGTAAGTTTCCGGACATAGCTTTCAATTCTGATTATTATCAACTCTACAAGTCTTAGAAGTTTGTAAGGGAAAATTTTAGAGCACCCTTTATATATGACGTAAGGGAAATTAAACAACTCTGAAACCCGTCCATCATTTTGGAACACCGTGTATAAGAGAGTAGGACTTCAGAACTACCAGAAATCATAAATATAAACAGCAATGTTGCCGATTTATAAAAATTAACTGTTTCTGATTACATTATCAATAATTTTAAATATATCTTAAGTATAAACTAAGCTTCAAAACTAATGGGAAGATTGTTATTACTAGAGAGCGGAATTAGTTTCACAATGCTTACTTGTACTGGTATTGACTTATATAATAAGTAGGTCTGATAAGTTGAATAGTCTGATAGTGCATTTAATGTCTGCAGGGCCGGGGGGAGGGGGGTTGAGCGTGCGGTGTGTATATGTGTGGGAGTGTGTGGATGTATGTGTGTGTGTTTTTTTTTTCTAATTTGTTTTCTAGCATTTTTTTTTAATATTAATGTACGGAATGTGGATGAATGTAGATATGCATTATTGTGATTTAGTGTAGACATAGATTTTACTTATATGTAGCTTGTTATTGTTTTTTGATACAGGTGTATTTGAGGTATTTGTTTATATTATTAGTTCATCATCATCATCATGAACAAATTCGTTTTAGGCCATGTGGCCTGTACGGTAAACCTAGCGAAGATGGTCTTGATCTTTCCACCGATGTTTTGGTCTTCCTTGGTCCCTATGTCCAGTTGGGGTATATTGGGATGCCAATTTTGGAAGTCTATTTCTTGCCATTCTTCTCAGATGATTTTTCCATTCTTGTTGGTATTTTTGGATATCTTCATTTAAACTTGCTACTCCAAGTTTATTATTAGTTTTATTTTTTATTCATGGAAAAATAATGCACGTACGGCTAAGCAGGCCCGTGCGCAATGTAAATGCATATGTATTTTCTTTATTCTGAAAAAAAGGCAATAAATTCCATTATATATATATATATATATATATATATACACACATTTAAAGACTGTACTAGAGCATTCGTAATAGGGGTGGGATGGGGTGTATCACATGTCTGCATACCTATCGGGCGACTCTTCTGTAATACAAACATTAAACGTAGTCACTGGCACTATTAAACCCATAGGTTCATGACCGCGCAGACATAGGTAACCTCTTCATGCACCCCTATCCTTAAATAATGTTTTCCAATCATACCTTGTATAATCTACTTCCCTCAAATCATGGTAAATGTTATTCTCTAAGCCCATAGTTGGTCTACCAACTGGACGTTTTCCTTCGATTTTCTACAAGAAGCTTCCATGCACCTCTTTCATTCCCCATCCGTGTCACATGTCCTGCCCATCGCACTCTACGAGACTCATCTGTTATTATATCAGGCTTCTTATAAAGAATATGTAGTTCACTGTTATGCAAGTCTTCTCCATTCGCCTGTCTGTTAAACTCTCTTTGGCCCAAAAATGTCCAGTAATATAAGCATTAGGAAGTAACATAAGGTGCATGATGCAATAGAATATATTTATCGTATCTTATTCATTTATTACAAGTTAATGAAACGTTTTAATACAAAGATTTCTCAATCGCATGCATATTTGTTTTCGTTTTGTGTAGCATTTCAATTCACGTACGATCAGGTACGCGTAATATCAAATACCGACATACTCTACAATACCGGTAACTCAATTTCGTTACCAAATGAAACGTTGTCTGTCTTTCTACATAACATAGCTCTCTTCATAGCCCGGTAGGTATGCATCTTTGTGATACACGCCATCCCATCCCCTCGCGCGCGTTCTCATATATTCTACACCCCCCCCTCAAATGACTTTGACAATGAATGGAAAAATGAACGAGACACATCGAGAAAGCAACAATGAGGGCTAGGAGCCGGACAAGCGAAATGCTTACTAATATGACAAAATTGCGAAACATACTGATGCGTATACTAGAATAGGTGGGAGCGACCATGCTGTATGGCTCAGAATTATGGGATATGGAATGAACGGGGACACTAGATAAAAGTCAAGTTATGTTTCTGAAGAGAGCGTTAAGGTTAGCAACGGGAACTTCAAATTATGGTATACTTAAAGAATTCGGTACATTTTCGGATACAATAAGGGGCAATATTATGACTATTAAGAATTGGTTGGACATAATAAACGGGAATCAGGACTCACTCGGAGCAGAGTGTTACATGGAACAGAGAAGGCAGTGTGTTTCGGGGGATTGGATAATCGGTGTAGAAGGAGATTGAAGGGCATAAGGATGGGTTTGGGTATGGGAGAGGAATACGTGGAATAATAAAAATGTTTGGAGGAAATTTAAGAAGAGATTAATTTATATAGTCAGGGAGTACATAGAAGCCGAGTGTAACCTGAAAATATTACAGCAGTGACCAGCTCAGCTGCACTTAGGAAGTGCCGTATGCACTCGCGAGTAGGCAGGAGCATCCCGTGTAGCCGTCCTCTCATCTATGACTCCCAGATGATGTTTCGGGGAATATTTGGGCCTTAAAATGTCCTGAAATTTTGTTATTGATTACGGAGAACCCCGAAAAAAAACCTCAGCCACTAAATGTGTCCCAACTGGAAATCGAACCGGACCTGCTGCATTTGAGAAAACTATGTTTCTGTTACACAACAGGCGTGGACTAAGATTCGCTTTTGCTTTACAGATACTTCCATTTCTTTCTGTACACTTTTTAATTTTAATTATCAACACTTATGGGTATAAGTCCACCGCTGTGGTCTCGAGGTAGCGTGCTGCCTTGTCACGCAGCGGGCCCGGGTTCGATCCCCGGTCGGGGCAAATAACAAAATACAAACCTAAAGGCACCCGAGATGTGGGCAGACCTAGAAAGAGATGGGCTGAAGTCGGAACGGGTCAACAGACCTAATCCATGAATGCAGATGATGATGAGGTTTTTATCGGGGTTTTTCCTCACCTGTAAGAAAATGTCAGGAAAACTTTAAGGCCCAAACGGTCCCCGAAATCACATGGCCATCATCATCATCATTATCATTTTCATCATCATCATCATCATCCTTCACCGGTGTGGGAAGCTACCACACCTACAATTCCCTAGTAAAACTGCAAGCATAGCATGAAAATGCTATGATTGCAGTGAAGGACCTGCCTTCCGGCAGAATTACTATGGATGGATGGACTATAAAATAAATTTCATCTTTTTCCCATTTTTAGCTTATTTTGTACATTTCCCCTTCTTTTTTAAACAAATATTTGACCTAAAAAATTGTAAGTTTATTAATAAATAATACTTTTATTATGGTTGTTATTATAATTATGTGTAGGTATGCATTACGTTTATAATTTGAAATTTATTTGCAAATTAATTGAATGTTAACGTGTTTGTTTACAGAACTCTCCTGCCCTGGAACATTTGACGGCTGGTCCTGTTGGCCTGAAACGCCTGCGGGAACTACTGCTTTTGCTCCATGTCCAGACTTCATTACAGGATTCGATCCCAACAGTGAGTAACCTGTCTCAAATATGAATATTAACGATGTGGGTGACGCCTCTAATTACCAAGATTCTACATCGCCAGCTTCTCCAAACCTTCACTCACCTACTTCATATGTGACGCTACAGTCAACTTTTGCATTCGTTAATGTAATGAGATTAAATTATCACCTTCTTTCTCACACAAATAACCTGGCGTCCCAACATGTTTAATGATGTTCATTAATTACGGCATTAAAAACAAAAAAAAAGTTAGAATTAAAAGCTAAATTAGTACTAAAATCCACAAGAATAATAGTATATTACAATGCGAAGTTGGGAAGTGATTTTACAGAAGCCAGGAAATGTTTAAAAACAGAGCGATAGCGAGGTTTTTAATATCCTAGATTCTGTAAAACTCTTCAGAAACGTGCGTTGTACATTATTTTTTGCGCTATGGTGTTTTCAATTTTAAACAACTGACTAACGTTAACAGTGTGGGCAATGTTTATTAGTTGAAACTATAGCAGACCGTGAGACCAATCAGGGATAAAATGGTGGCAAGTACGAATTTATTGTTTTATATTGTTTCAAATAACGTTCAGCTGATTTAAAATGCAGTGATGTGCTTCGTATAATGTGTATTAACACTATATTTTAGATATATTTTTATATATGCATTGTACATAGTATACATAAAGGTTTTACATCCCGCACTACGTAGGTAATTTGTAATATTACAGTATAGTTATTTAGTTATTTATAGGTTGGCAACGTGGAAATTTAGGAAATTGAACTTTTAATCATGGTCGCCATTGCTGTATGTACGACAGAACACACTATTGTGCAAAAATATATGTATATATATTTTGGCATTACCATCCCTTTTATACGGAAGTGAGATTAGGACATTAAGAAAAATGACAGAAGCAAAATAAAAACAACGAAAATTTAATTCCTCAGAAGAATATCAGATCGAAAAACGAATGAAAGAATTTTAGAACAATTAGAAGTGGAATCAGTAGAAGAAAAACTAAAAAATATATGTATTAAACTGGCTCGACCGTGTAAAAAGAATGGATAATTCAAGAATCTCAAAAATGATGATGCAATATAAACCAAATATACATCATCGACCAGGAAGACATATTTATATACTGCTAGATGGGGCCGAAACAGGTCTACAAAGGCCTAATTCGTAACGGATGATGATGATGATGATGAAAGTTAGAATTTGGAACTTACTGCTATGATGCCGGGTCAACTAGTAACCAGGAGGTAGATAATTTACACTGTAGTTATATTTTCTAGATGCATCTCCATGTTTCAATTAACGATGCATTCAAATTTATTGCTTTAATTATAAATTATAATTAACAATTACAATCTTAAGAAATAATCTTACGAAAAAATACCAGCGTGTTCAAGCAAATATTACTGAAAAATCTATTATATATTGAATGTCTTGTTCTTCATATTCTCATATTTAACAATATATTACAATGCAAATTCACCAAATTCACGCATGAGGTAGATAATTTACACTGTAGTTATATTTTCTAGATCTTCATGTTTCAATTAATGATGCATTCAAATTTATTGCTTTAATTATAAATTATAATTAACAATTACAATCTTAAGAAGTAATCTTACGAAAAAATACCAGCGTGTTCAAGCAAATATTACTGAAAAATCTATTATATATTGAATGCCTTGTTCTTCATATTCTCATATTTAACAATATATTACAATGTGAGGTTGGGAAGTGGTTTTTACAGAAGCGAGGAAAAGTTTAAAAACCGCGCGGTAGCGATAGTGTTTTCAAAATAATAAATAATAGTAAAATAATAAGATCTTTGTTCGAAATATTTGCGTTCATTATAAACTACTGATCAACGTTAATAGTGTGGGCAATGTTTATTAGTTGAGACTACAGCAGGCCGTGACACCAATCAGTCATAAAATGGCGGCAAGTACGTACTTATTGTTTTATATTATTTCAAATAGGTTCACTTTATTTAAATTGCAGTGATTTGTTTCGTATAATGCATGTTAACACTACCTTTTGGATATAGTTTTGTGTATACATGTACATAGTATACATAAAGGGCAGTGGTTTTATTTTTCGCACGTGGTTTGTAACATATAATATTACAGTATTGTTATTTAGGTTGGCAACTCCGAAATGTAGGAAGTTGAACTTTATATCATGGTCGCCATTTCTGTAAATGCCACAAAACGCACTATAGCCTAAAAAAAAATCGAATTGTGAAACATGGGGGAATTCCCAACTCCTTTCAAAAAACGTTAAACTGAAAATGTATAAAACTATTATTCTACCAGTTGTATTATATGGATGCGAAACATAGACTCTTATTTTAAGGCAGGAAAGAGATTAGGAGTAACTTATTTGAGAATAAAGTTCTTAGGAATTTTTTTGTACCAAAGAGAGATGAAGAGACAGGTGAATGGAGAAGACTGCATAACAGTGAATTACATGGTCTTTATAGGAAGCCAAATATAATGAGAACAGTTAAATCTAGTAGACCTCGATGGGCGGGACATGTGGCACGACTGGGGAATGAAAGACGTGCATGGAAGATAAGTGATAGTGGTTGATTCTGTGTCTCTGGCTATTGATCATGCAGATAAGTGATAGTGGTTGATTCTGTGTTTCTGGCGAATCATGCAGAGAATTTCTCTTCAAGGAGAAAGTAGAATAACCCTAGAAAGACGTAAATTGCCGCCAAATGATTAATTACAAAGTCCCAGTGTATCAGAGATTAGTCGCTGCTGGTATTATCAGGGATCAATTGGACACTGTAATCCTGTTCATTGAAACCTCCACCTGGGAAACAATCTATCATTTCCGCTGACAGCCTCTAGGGAATACAAATATTGTATATATATGTAATTGTGATCTTCCATAGTTTGTCATTTAACGTTTTAAGTCTAAATTGAAGTAAGGAGCAAGTATTTTAAGTTCTGTGATCTTAAAGATATTTTCTCTTCTGTTATGTGCCCGATATTAGAATATCCAAAATTTTTCATATTTTAAAATCTGGAGTAGTCCGCTCATTAGGGGTTTTCAGAAAAAGGAACAGATTTAAAACATTTATTTCTTCCAAACTAGAAAACATAGAAACATAATCCCAACGTTCCTGGAAAGAGGAAAGTTCAAATTTTACAATTTTATGCATTCAATATGAGCACCATGTGTTACACGACAAATATCAAAACGGTGGCTCATTTCTTGCCTCATACGATTTAGCTGGTCTCTAGTTATCGAATTCACAGCTTCAACAATTCGATGTCGCCGATTTTCAAAAGTGTCTGGTATAGGGGGTGATAAAAACACAGTTTTTACGTAACCCAACAGATAAAAATCACACGGAGTTAGGTCTGATGACCTGAGAGGCCACCAGCGATGAAATTTATCTTCTACTCCTCCTCCTATTCCAATCCAACGTCCTGGAATGGTGTTATTGAGGTAACGTCGGACGTGGTTAGAGAAATGCGGCCGTGATCGAAACTTCAAACTTTTCTCTTTACAGTGATGTTGGAATTGTGTTTCTGTTTTTTGTAGTTTGGAAGGAATACATTTTTGAAGTCTGTTCCTTCTTTTTGAATAGCTCTGTATTTCAAATTCCACTCTAAGCCTTAAAATAAATTTTCAGGCTTTATGTTTTTCAGTTTTACTAACTAACTAACTAACTTACTTACTTACTAAGCCACTGGCTCTATAGAACCCATAGGTTCATAGCCGCGCGGACCTAAGCTCTCCATACATCCCTATCCTGAGCTAATGTTTTTCAATCATCTCCTGTATAATCTATTCCTCAAATAATGGATAATGTTATTCTCATTCTTGATCTACTAACTGGGCGTTTTTCCTCTGATTTTCCTGCAAGAAGCTTCCATGCACCTCTTTCATCCCCCATATATGCCACATATCCTGCCCATCGCAGTCTATGACACTTTACTGTTTTTACTACATCTGGCTTTTTATAAAGAGCACGTAGTTCACTGTTATGCAGTCTTCTCCATTCACCTGTCTCTTCATCTCTCTTTGGCCCAAAATGTTTCCTAAGAATTTTATTCTCAAATACTCGTAATCTCCTTATCTCTCTTAAAGTAAGAGTCCATGTTTCGCACCCATATAATATAACTGGTAGAATAATAGTTTTATATATTTTCAGCTTAACGTTTTTTGAAAGGATTTGGGACATCAAAAGTCTCTGCAATGCATAATAGCATGCATTTCCAGAATTGAGCCTATGTTTAATTTCTTTGTGCATCTCATTCCTACTTGTGATTATTGTACCTAGGTATTTGAATTCAGCCACTTCCTCAAAATTTCCCTCATTTGTCATTAGCTGACCATTTCCATTATATAATGTACTTTTATGTGTGACCATATATTTAGTTTTATTGATATTTAATTCTAGTCCCAAATTCTAAATGTTACTCAATAGTGTGTGCGTCTTGATCTTTAGTATCTCCTCGCTATCACCCAATAGTACTACGTCATCAGCATAAACTAACAGCTTATTAATCCAAAGAAAACATTATTGATAAAGAATGGCACTTTCCAGAGTTGAAAACGGTTATACTTTTAATATAAACGTACAAAGCTATTAAAAGAAAATAAATAAAATGTTTCTTGAGTTTAAGGATCTGTATTTTTTTTCAAAACAAATCCACGTGAACAAGCTCAATATCTTCATTCCTTTAGAATTCGCTAATAGAAACACGGAGACTATAGGTTAGGTTACACCTAAAAATCCTACAAGGCGATTTAACCCTGATATTAATGAGTCTATAGAGAAGATAAAAGAAAATAGTACATTACGATGCGAGGTTATGAAGCACTTTTTACAGAAGTAAGGAAATGTTTAAAAACCGAGCGATAGCGAGGTTTTTAATTTCCGAGATTCTATAAAACACTTCACAAACGTGCGTTCTACATTATTTTATGCACGATGGTGTTTTCAAAATAATAAATAATAGTAAAATAACATATTTGTTGGAAATATTTACGTTCATTATAAACAACTGACCAACGTTAACAGTGTGGGCAATGTTTATTAGTTGAGACTACAGCTGGCGGCAAGTACTTATTTATTGTTTTATATTGTTTCAAATAAAGTTCAGTTCATTTAAAATGCAGTATTGTATTGTATTGTATTGTATGGTAAGCCCATGTTTTTCCCTTTACAGAGATTTAGGCGCTCTCCCCTTACAGGGAAGAATTTTAGTTACACTTGTTTTCGTATAGATGTCATTTTGAGTGGTCCGTGATCAGCGCACCGCCTCATACAGACATCTAGGAAACCAAGGTAGTACTAGGACGGGAAAATTCGGTAAATTTTGCTTAGAGGCCTTTTCATTCAGGCTTAAAGATTTTTTACGAGCCTGAAAATCTTCAGATTCGGGACCCACGGCTTAAACTCCCTCCCGGAGGACTTGCTCCTTAGATTTTTCCGTCCTAAAAAATCCATCGACTCCGGCCGCGTTTGAACCCGCGATCCTCGGGACCAGAGGCAAGGAGCATAACCACTAGTCCACCGCGGATAATGTATATTAACACTACCTTTTGGATATATTTTTGTATATACATTGTACGAAGTATACATATATGGCAGTGGTTTTACTTCCCGCACGAGATTTGTAATATGTATTATGAAGGGTCTAACTGCAAACTCACATTCTCCACTTTTGGGCGAAATAAATGTTTTGTTGTATCCCTGCTCTAAATGTTGATCTCCATGTGAATCAAGTCAAATTATGTAGATAAATTCATGAAAATTACAGAATAAGTTCAAATTAATGTTTGGTTTCATTGGTAATATATATATATATATATATATATATATATATATATATTGCTGTTTACTTAAAATTTTAAAAAGTGGAGAATGTGAGTTTTGCAGTTAGACCCCCTTCATATTACAGTATAGTTATTTAGGTTGACTGGCAACCACGAAATGTAGGAAGTTGAACTTTCTATCATGGTCGCCATTGCACTTGAACGATGTCATCTCGAAGATTGTTCCACACTTAAAAAACTCTTTGTTATCTTCAATTTCCTGTAATCAATTGATCTGGGTTTGCTCGATGAAAATCCATATATTTTTTTACTAAATACATCTATCAAAGTTTTATTGATTTTCATAAATATTTATTTTAATCAATATTCATGACAGCTGTTTCGATACGCTGTTTCTTCTTCAAATTTATGTCAAATTCTCTTATTTATATAATCAAATAATAATAATAATAATAATAATAATAATAATAATAATAATAATAATAATAATGATTTTATAGCAGCCAAATAGCCAGGATTAAAATAAGAATACATTTAAATGTACATTTTTGCATATTCACATATTGTCTTTGTTCTTTTTGTGCATAGCTCAATGTGATATCGGTCACATGTCTTTTCACATAGCATACATTTACAATCAATATTGAGTTCATGGAATGTTGTGTTCTTGCATATCAGGTGGTGGAATCCGTGGACTGCCAACCTAGTGATGACGTGTCTCATTTCGAAATTTTCCTTTGTCCACGCACGGTCCACCATGGCCCTTGTGCTGCACAATTCTGGGCGTATTTCTTCTCTTTTCCTATTCAGTGTTGTTAGCAGCTTCTGTGATGCGCTGCTGCTGGGTAGGAGTATGCTTATTCTGAGGTCGTCTATGAGGAAAGTTTCCTTCGCCAGTAGGTATGCGAGTCTTGACTTCGTTACTTTTGATACTCCTAATACTCTCTTTATGTATTATCTCGCTTTTACCCTCTCTAGAAAGGAAAGATTCGTAATTGTTAAATGTGTCCAGATGACGTCTATGCCGTATGTCGGTAAAACTTTTACTCTAAACAACAGCATTGTCGTCTCTAAGGTAAGGGATCTAATGTTTCTTATTCATGCATTGTCATTATTGCCTAGGTTGTCTTTTCTGTGATATGTTTTGTAAAGCTTTTTGCGCTTGTTTGTAGCGATGATGTCAAGGTATTTGAAGTCTGGTACTATTTTCAGTTTTGTTTCTCTTATGTATATTTCTTCTTTTGTGGCTGCTCTTCCTCCGTTTCTGAAGATCACTGTGTCCGTTTGTGATATGTTAATGTCCAGCTTGTTCTTGGAGAACCATTTTTCCACTTCACTTATTGTTTCCTGGAGTTTTGTTATGTCTCTGGAACCCATTATGATGTCCGCATATGCGCACGAGAGGATTCTCTCGTTTTAGGTAATATATAAACAAATGTAACTAGGCAACATTTAAAAAAAATAACAAGAGCAATGTATAAAATATACATATTTTTAATTTTTAAAATGTTGCCTACTTACATTTGTTTATATATCATCATCATCATCATCATCCGGTATCATGACAGCTGCCGCCGTCTTCCGGAAACCAAACGCCATTCCTCTCTGTCCATCCATTGATCTTCCTCCAATCCTCCGATAATCATAGCCACTTGCACATCTCCTATCCAGGTTTTCTTTGGTCTTCCTTTCTTCCTCCTTTGCAGTAGGATCAATTCCATAATTACTTTAGGCAATCTTTGTCCTGGCATTCTCTTGACATGGCCACACCACTGTAATATTTTCTTTTCTATAATGTCTGTGATGTCTGGCTCCTCTTGTACACCTATAATTTCCCTTATTTCTTTATTTCGTATTCTATTAATTCTAGATTATCCAGCTGATCTTCTTAAAACATCCATTTCTGTGCTTAAAATTATGTTCATTCCCCTGGTAGAAATTTGTCAAACTTCAGCACCATATGTTAAAATGCTCTGTACTGTGGTTTGATATAAGCCTTATGTTTAGTTTTCTATTTCTTGCAATATTTGTGCTCCACCAAACAGAGTTTAATACACTTATTCCATGTTTTATTTGTGCCATTCTATTTTTAATTTTCACTGTGTTATCGTCTAAATGGTATAATTTTGTTCGTAAATAAGTGCATTCAATACTACGTTTTAGTTCTTCTCCATTGTTGAAATTCATATAAATAAGAAAATGTATTTGTAATTTTGGCATACATTAGAGGCAGATACAGTGTATCGAATATTGATTAAAGTAAATATTTATGAAAGTCAATACAATTTTAATAATTTTATTTAGTAAATAAAAATATATTTCCTATATGTTCAGAATCTATGATCATTCCTTTATTATGTACAAAAGTGAAACATCGGCGTTTAAGGCAAGTTAGTAGAGAATTTATAGCGTATATAAATGTATTCAGATTATAATGAAGTGTATCTGAGTTAATATTAGAATTAGTTTTCATCATCTGGCCATAAATCTCGAAGTTTTTATAAAATATGTTTTAGTAAACTACTTAATGTGAGACTTGGCAGCTCTGCAAATGTCTCTCTCTTCAAAATGTCGGAGCCATGTTTCCTTATAACAGCTTCAACTGACGTAGAAATTAGATGCTCTTGAATTTAATTGAAATCTTTATTATTTTTAATTTAGCTTGCAATAAAATGAAGCTCTTATATTTCATCAAGTTTTCTCTTCTTTCAGGATACTCTTTGTAATTATTATTTTGTTGGAATTTTAACTACTCAACGATGTGCACATTAGCCATCATTTACAATAACGCTGGGATTTGAAAAATCACATTCGCGCGTGTAAGGGAGTGATGTTTTATTTCAATTGTCAATCAAAATTGTGTGATATCTAACTGACGTATGTATATAATTTCTATCATAATATCTAATTCAGAAATCTAAACGATCAGTTTGCCAAAAATTGTGGCAAAAGAATTTAATAGGTTATTATTAGGGAAAGTATTTTGAGGTGCGGCACATTTTCAAAAACATAGCTATTTTCATACAAATAGTTTAATATATGTATTTGGGGGATGAAATGAAGTGAAATGAACACAATTCGATGCACCTTTTCGTGAGATTACTACATTTCTCCCCTTTTTCCCTCTTTTTTATGCTTCAGCAACTTTTCCTCCACGTTTTTAAAAGATAGGACAGAAAAATGTACATTTTTTCTTTTTGAACAGGTTTTTAATATTTCAATCAGAAGTCAACAATATTTCAATAAACTAAAGAACTATGAATTACCTCTAATGGACTCTATAAAGAAGAAATCTTTGGTGCAAAATGATATGCATATTATATAAACTCAGATCATGTAACTGGTGTAAACCTTAATTCAATTGTTTCAGAATGACCTTTTTTTTTGCACCTTTTTGTATATGCTTTCAGAACTTTTCCCCCCTTTTACGACGAAAATTTGCACCTTAAAATCCCTTCCCTAGTTATAATAAATTTCGATTGGAAGCAGTTGAGACGAGACTTTCAAGAAATATAGCAGGTTGTACTCTGCTGGATAAGAAAAGAAATGAAGACATTAGAAAGGAACTAAATATTTTCAAACTTACAGATCGAATAATTAAATATAGGAACGCTTGGAAAGAACATGTTGATAGAACAGCAGAAGAAATATTTCCAAAATTATTGATAAATTATAAACCACATGGAAGTAGAAATGTTGGACGCCCACATAGATGATCTGAACAATTTTAACAATTCTAGCTTTCATGAAACCGGCTTTCATCCCTGGACGATGAAGAAGAAGACATTTCTATATTTATTTACATGTAAGAGTTAGAACAACCTATGTGTTGCAAATTATTTCTATATTTTTCGATTACATTGGGAACCATCTTCGATTACATGTAGTATTGCAAAGTTAATGGGTGTTAAGAATTCCACTCGGTGGAAAATTTCTAAGCTACGGTAAGTTATTTCTGATATCGTCTTTAATTGAATTGATATGAGTAAAATATAATTCTAGTAAATTGCCAACATTTGAAAACATTTTCATGGTAGAGCTACATTGTCGACGACCTCGTTTTCCGGACGTTTTCAGTCCTATTCTACCCGTAATTTATATCTGTAATGCGTTATAATATATTTCACTGCCAAAGTAGGTGTTAGACTTTACAACTATCGTGTCGCTTTCTATCTGTCTTCAATCATTCGTCTCCAGCCCCTTATAATCAATATTTTCATATCTTCTCCTACATCGTCATCTATCAATTTGAGGTCTTCTCCCTCTTAATTATCTCCATCGCATTAGTATATTTTTCTCCTCCATCCTCATCACGTCTGGATCAGGTAATAACATTTAGCAACATACTTAATAGATTTTCCTAATAATTCTTATCTACCTGGAATACCTTTTATAAGGATTATTTTTGGGAAATTAACCTAATTTGTCATTGGTCAATCCAATTTATTTCACATAGAACACTATATATTTCACAAGCAGGGCTAATACTCATATTTGAGTTAAAATTGTGATTTTAAAAGTATGTTTTAGAACATGTTACTTTTCTACCTTAGACAAAAAAATGAGTCGTCTCTTGAACGCACGTTTATTCTAAGTCCTTCTCGGCACAGCGCTGGGTTCAAACTAGCAAACTTGTCATAATTGTGCAGTCCCTGAGCTACTGTGTTATGTGGCATGAACTGAAGACACTCCTACGTGTCCTGTTAGGTCAGCGGTAAAACATGTAGTCACTGTTTCTGTTAATAAAGGTTGCAGGTTCGCGTCCTCAATTATACAGTTTTTTTCGTGATATTTGTATTAAAATGTTTTATGAATTAAATACAACATTTTATTTTGACATTTGAATTAAATTAATGTTAATGTCGTTATTTTAACAATTATATTTACCACATTCAGGGTTTGTTCTAGGTAATTTCAATGTATTGCATTCAATAGACTGTAATGCGCAGACGTCTGTGCGAAAGCAATAGCCTCTAACAAGTTTGTTTATAATGAATCATATCGAGTTTTACCATGGCTCAGTGAACACACAAGGGCATAGGCACAAGGCAATCTCAATGCCCCGCAGATTGAGAACGGTAATAGATGCTGAGGGTTCATACACCCGATATTGATTTTATCTTTATTAAAGTTTTCATTTTAGATGATATTATTTTCTTTCCTCATTTATTTATTAGAACAAGGTTTTAATTTATGTTTTTGTGTGTTTTGTGTGTACATTAAATCCATAAAACTCAAATATAAAATTAAATGTGATACTATATTAAAGGTGAAATGCTATTGTAACATTCAATTTAAAAAAAAGTAGAACGGGAATCGAACCCGTGAGGTTATGAACGCAGATGATGTATGTTAAACCACTCGACCACGGAAACACACTAAGCCAAGCTCTCTCTTTCATCTGGCTTGAGTGTGCACTGCGTTAACTAGCAAACAACCCAGTACAATGACTGTAAACGTGTTGATGTGAATACGGCTTCTGCGAGCGCTCACGAAGTTACCGATCGATTGATAGAATCTGAGGATGACTCGTTTGTTTTATCTAAGGGTGTACAATGATCTAAATAAAATAGTAAATTGGTATTGACAGTTCATTAGCCTCAGCATAGTTGGTTAAAGCAATATGTATGATTCATGCCGGAAGATTGGATGTTCGATTTCCGGTGGGGTTACTTACTTACTTACTTACTCACTGGCATTATCGAACCCGTAGGTTCATGGCCGCGCGGACATAAGCTCTCCATACATCCCTATCCTGAGCTAATGCTTTCCAATCATTCCCTGTATAATCTACTTCCCTCAAATCACAGTTAATGTTGTTCTCCCACCTCATTCTTGTTCTACCAACTGGGCGTTTTCCTTCTGGCTTTCCTACAAGAAGTTTCCATGCACGTCTTTCATTCCCCATACGCGCAACATGTCCTGCCCATCGCAGTCTACGAGACTTAACTGTTCTTATTATATCTGGCTTCCTATAAAGACCATGTAGTTCATTTGTATGTAGTCTTCTCCATTCACCTGTCTGTTCAGTGGGGTTAGGTTGTTTAAAATGGTATAAACTTTCAGATGACACCATGTCTCTGGGGTCAACTCAGTCTTTGACGAATATTAGTACCAGATGGTTATTCTGAGGGTAAAGGCGGCCGTCACTTAAGGCTGATATGCAGTGCCGATTGTCTAAATAGGTGGGAGCCTTAACCGCCTACTACCCCGGGATTTCTGGAAGCCTGTAATGGGATCACTCTACCATTTAACTGTATATTGTTTTGATAAAGCGTATAATAAAATAATAATAATGAGTAGGGCCCGGATTTTGATGAAGTGTCATCTTTTTTTACGAGTTGTTAGAGACGATGCAGATTAATAATTAAGTGCATTGTGCAATAAATATGTTAGATATATGAGGTTTTGTAGGTCATTAAAGTGCTTTTTTTTTCAACATTTTCTCATAGTCATTTTACAATTTTCATTTGTAATTTTAGGTCATTTAATTTATTTTTCGTATTTTATACGTCAGTTTTTAATAATGTTCATTGGAAAAGTCAATAGAGTTAATCAACAGTGCTGGAAATTGTACAAAGAGTGTAAAAGGAGAGATTGGGGAAGCAGTTAAAAATTGAAATTTGTGTTAGATAAAAATAAAGGATTTCAAACAATACGTCAAATAGCCTGTGTTTTGCCAAGTAAAGAATTCATAATGGAAAATTCTTGACGAATATTTAATAGCCAGTGACAGTGTTTTTCAAATAAGCACACGTTACATCTATGGAAGTAGAGAGGTTTCTTCAAGTGTTTGCTGACAACCGCAGAATCCTTCACTTTTGATAACTAAAGGATGTATACGGTGGTGTATTGTAATGCCAACTAAGATATGTTTAGTTAATAACTTTCCATATTAGTTTAATAAAAATGAGATTGACCTAGTGATAATTACACTGAGCAACAAAAAAAATTTGTTTTGTCTCACAAAACAAATATGTGATTCTGATAGTATGTTTTCTCCTGAATTCAAATATGAAATCGGTTTTTCTCCATCACGCAAGGTTTCCGAGAGACAGGAATTTATAATTTCAAACACTTTAATATTTTCTATATTCGTAACTACATAATATTCGAACATTCGGACTCACCTAGAAAGTAAGAAATGACGATTTTCTGCTATATTTCGCCTGTGGAACATCCCTCTTGATGGTCCAAGAATAATCGGCCAGCATATTAGGATTCCATTTGCCTTGATACATGTTTTCTATAGCAGAAATCTCCTGATGAAAGTGTTCCCCATTTTATTTTACAATGGACGAAAAAACGTTTATTAAAAAATAATTATTTACATCCATTAAATGAAATTGAAATAAAAGAAAAACTGTGGGTGATGGAGAAATTCTGAATACATATTTGAAAACCGATAAATCTGCATTGTGTACAACTATTGGTACCCATGAGACAAAAATAATTTGACCAGTGTTATTAATGTTTTAATTATTTTATCTTAATACTAAGAACATGAACTGCTTCTATATTCGTAACTACATAATATTCGAACATTCGGACTCACCTAGAAAGTAAGAAATGACGATTTTCTGCTATATTTCGCCTGTGGAACATCCCTCTTGATGGTCCAAGAATAATCGGCCAGCATATTAGGATTCCATTTGCCTTGATACATGTTTTCTATAGCAGAAATCTCCTGATGAAAGTGTTCCCCATTTTATTTTACAATGGACGAAAAAACGTTTATTAAAAAATAATTATTTACATCCATTAAATGAAATTGAAATAAAAGAAAAACTGTGGGTGATGGAGAAATTCTGAATACATATTTGAAAACCGATAAATCTGCATTGTGTACAACTATTGGTACCCATGAGACAAAAATAATTTGACCAGTGTTATTAATGTTTTAATTATTTTATCTTAATACTAAGAACATGAACTGCTTTAGAACAGTTACCCCTATAAATAATCATTATTTGTCTCAGATAATTTTTAATTAATAAATTAACACTTATTAATTATTTAATTACTACGAAATTTATTATTTTCGTTAGGTCATTTCTTTACAGTTTTAGGTCATTTAAGAGAATTTTATAGGTTATTTTTTAAACATTTTAAGGTCATAAACATCCGGGCCCTATTAATGAGCATTGTACTATTTTAGAAAGAGACCGGCCCCCTGAAATGTGAGTAGAAGCTGTTTCAGATAACAGTTTTAATTAAAAGGCCACGATACTGGAGCGGGATTTCCATTAACTGGGCGGCCATATCTAAATGCTACTAAAATAATAACACAAGAGCTTTGTATAAATAAAATGAAGGGCAAGTTTAAAAACATCATGTGGAGAGTAAATGAAATTATTACCGATGTAAAAAAATACAAAAGTTTTAATTAATCTTTATTTTTAATTATTTATTTAGCCTGGTGGAGTTAAGGACATGTGGCATTCTCTTCCACTTACCAGGACAAACATATTATGTTCTATTAGAATATGGGAATCACAATTAACTCTAATATTAAATACTAAGTGAAAATGTGATCAGTAATGTAATAGCTATAAGACTAAGATGGATGACATAATGTTAATGACTATTTAACTCATGCCCCAAATGGGAGTCAATGACCAATCACGTTTCAATGAATTTTGTTTTACAATCAATGACAGTCCTGCTTCACCTCGATAATTGTCGAATTTTGATTACCAAAATAAAGAAAACTCCTCCTTTTTAATATTCTGAACAGGTCACACAATGATTTGCAGTGACTGACTCTCTAACAAATACGTTGAATGTAACAAATAATGAACAGATTCCTTCGAACTACATTTTTGATAATTGTGGGTTCAATAATTGTGTTTCTAATACTGATTTTACTGAGTTTTTCTTAAAAACATAATTAATAGCCTATAATGTTTTTTTTAAATGATCCAGGTTTGTCTTTCGACATTCCTGGTTTCTCTCCTGACATGGCGTACTTGTAACCCACTTCTGAGGTTGGGGCGCCTGGAAGGCGGGGTTACGTTTCCCCATGATATGATGGGTGATGATGATGATAATGGTGAGTCAGCAGAATCCCTAATCCTTAGCTAAACCTAAGATGAATATGAATGATGATGATTGCGATGGCCAAATGATTTCGGGAACCGTCTTATTCTTCTTCTTGTTCTTCACTTCCTGGTTTACGCAAGAGTTGCCTGTTCCGTCTTCACTAATAGATCTAAGACCATCTCTTCCGAGGACGTCCGACATCTCTTCTTCCTCTTGGAAAATAATGGAAGATTTTATTTGGTAATCTTCTTTCTTCCATTCTTTCTACATGTTCTTTCCACTGTATCTTGTTGTTAAATATATTTTTTTTATGGAATAGATCTGCAGTTCTTCACGGATATCCTCGTTTCTTATCTGGTCCATTCTAGTGCAGCCTTTTACTCTTCTTAAAAATTTCATCTCGGCTGCTTGGATTTTACTTTCTTGTTTGGTAGTGGTAATCCAAGATTCACTCCCATACAAAAGGACAGGGACAGCCATTGTTTTATAAAATTTTAATTTTGTTTGTTTATGGGCTTTATTATTCAATGTTCTATTTATTGTACCACAAATAGCTTGAAACTGATGTGTTTTGTGTTCAATATCTTTATCATACCCATAGCTGATGTCACATCTTAAATATTTAAAGTGGGATACTTGCTCAATAATTTCGTCTCTAATTACTATTTTTGCACGCAGAGTATTTCTTCCACAAAATACCATTACTTTTGTTTTACTTATTGAAATATTAAAATTATAATCGCTACATATTGCATTTAGTTTGTAAGCGCCAATTGTAACAGATCTTCATCATGGTGTAGTAAGACCAAATCATCGGCGAAAAGTAAGTTATTAATTCTTGAGTTATTGTTCAATCTAAGGCCTTTGTCCATTATAATTTTCCATTGTTTCATAATGTCATCGATATATATATATATATATTAAAAACAGTGGGCGATAGACTACACCCTTGTCTAACTCCTTGATTTATTAAAATTTCTTCTGACCTTTTTCCATGTTTTTATCACTACTTTAGTTTCTTCATATAAGCCTTGGACTGATTTTATTAGATGGTGTGGATATCCTCGTTCCTTCATTATTTCCCATAGTAATATCTATTTACTCTGTCAAAGGCCTTTCGGGGACCGTTTGGGCCTTAACATTTTCCTGACATTTGTCTTACAGGTGAGGAAAAACCTCGATAAAAACCTCACCCAGAAAAACTGTCCCAAGCGGGGATCGAACCCGGGCCCGCTGCGTGACAAGGCAGCACGCTACCCCGAGACCACAACGTTGGACATAACCTATAATGTTGGCTATAATATACCGTTTGCTGTGTTTAATTTTTTCTCACTAGGGTGCATTCATTCAATATGCTCAGGTTGCAGTGATGAACAAATTAAACATAACCAAACATTTCTCATTTGTTTTCAAACATTGCCGTTTATATTATATATATATATATATATATATATATATATGTATATATATGTATATATATTTAAAGGATCTACATTTAAATAAAGAGTTGAGTAAACAGCTTAATTATATTCGTTAAATAGTCCTAACAAATGTCACTTTTGATTTCCAAATCCTCTAAAAAAATTGTAAATCACTCGTGACATTACTTATGGCAAATAAGGAGATATAATGAACTACTTTGTCTGTTAGACAACTTAAAATATTCGTCGTTATCAATAAATTATATATTTAATGAATTTGTTCCCCCGACAAAAACATGCAGAAATGTTATGTTATAGGAAAGCAAGATTAAGAAAAATGAAAATAAAACCATCATCACAAGAATTAATATAAGTTAAAATATTATATTCAGGCTCTATATTTTGTGCGGACATTGCTCTAGGGGCAAAGTTCCTTGTCTCTGGTCCCAAGGATCGCGAATTCAAACCCGGCCGGGCTCAATAGATATTTATGATTGAAAAAATCCAAAGTCCTCAGGGAGGTACTTTGAGACGTTGGTCTCGCAAAATAACTTCAACCCTCAATTAAAACTTGTGAGCAACATTTAATCGGTCTTTCCCAATCACGTAATACTTTAGTTTGTATAAAAGTATTTCTATGAGGCGATGAGCTAACCACTTATTACTTGCTGACGTCTATAGCGAAGTAAGTGTAACTAATTTAGCTTGGTTAAGTAACTACGGCAAGGGATTATCCTTACCCAACGTCGGGATGTACTGGTATAGACTTCATACATCTTAATTTATCTAATATATAAAAATGAATGTTTGTTTGTTCGTACTTTATGCGCGGCTATACCGTTGATCCGATTGTGATGGGGTTTTTTTGCAAAATGTTCAGGAGATTCCCCGGATGAACATATGCTATAACAGAGTTGTGATACTCAACTTCTACCCCCTTAAAAATCGTCCTTTTTAGTGAAGACGTGAAAAAAGTAGCTCTTTAGACGCTTAAATGGCTTACGTTGCCTAAACCATAACAAATACGCAAAATTAATGTACACAGAATTGAATATCTCAAACAGCTCTACAAACAAAGTCCGCGACAGTATGAGTTTATCTCTTACGGATAATTCACAATAACCATTTTTGTCTTTCATTGATGCCAACAAGATCGAGACAAGTTCAAGTTCATAGATTCCAGTGCAAGCATAGCAGCACATGGCGGGTATTCTTTTACGGATAACTCACAATACCGAATTTTGTCTTTTAGCTCATTTATGCCAAGAAGATCGAGATAAGTAGATTCCCGGGCAACGCTGGGTAATCAGCACGGGATATCTAAAAAATATAACTGTATAATTATTGTTCCTTTTACTTATTAAACTAAACATAAAAGAGCATTAATTTTCATTTATTTAGGCGTAGCAGCGCACGCCGTGTATTAGCTAGTAAATTTATAAAAATCTGCAAGCTTTAATATCTGCGAAAATTGTTTCCAGTAAAATAGTGAATTAAAATGTCACACACATTTATCTTTTTAAAACTGTGACATCGCAAAACTTTTTCATATCTGAGTGAAATCAAGGACAATGTAATTACTCCACCGAAAGTCTAATTTTACGTTGACCTCTTTCCCTGAGAAAGAATCGATTCAAAGTTCAAGCTCGACTGTGTTACATTGATGATCGAGAATTATCTCTGAATTTACTAGAAGTCAGAGATGATTGTACACTCGGAACGAATGACATCGATCTCATTTTCAACTTAACTCTCTGCCTAAGAACGTCACATTCACAATTTATCTTGTGCGATATAAATCATCTCTATAAACCGTTCTCCTACTGCTTTAAGCACCGTGCTTCATTTAAGCAGTGTGTGGACTATTCTTCATGCTATATATTTGCAAATAACAATGGATTAGTATTTATCAAATTTCTTAATAATAATGTATATATAGTATATATATATATATATATATATATATATAGATAGATCATCGGTTGATTAATATCTTTGACATCGTCCGATTCATAATAGCCAATTTTGTCGGTCCATCCAATCTCCTGGTTGTAGATGTTTCTCCTTCATGTATAAACATATTCCCTGACTCCAGGAGGTTTTAGGTCTTCCTCTGCCTCGTCTTCCCTCAGGTTTCCATTCCAAAACAGATTTTGGTAGTCGATCCACTTCCATTCGCTGGACATGTCCGACCATCTTAATTGCTGAGTTTTAATATAATCTAAAATAGTGTCTTCAATCTTCATTTTCTCCCTTATAACTGAGTTCCTAATTTTTTCTCTTCTTGAAATTCTTGCTGCCCTTCGTGTAAAATTCATTTCCGTTGCCAAAAGATACTTACTTGTTTTTGTTGTTAATGGCCAAAGTTCTGCTCCATAACTAATGATGCCTTTAACAATTGTATGATATATATTAATTTTATTTTTATTACTTATATTTTTATCCCAGAATATTCCATTGAGGCAAGCAATTGCAAAATTTCCTTTATTATTTCTATTTCCTCTTCATAACTCCCATTTATATATATATATATATATATATATATATATACATAACAGTGAACTACATGATATTTATAGAAAGCCAGATATAATATGAAAAGTTAAGTCTCGTAGACTGCGATGGACAGGGCATGTGGCACGAATGAGGAATGAAAGATGTGCATGGAAGCTTCTTGTAGGAAAACCAGAGGGAAAATGCCCAGTCGGTAGACCAAGAATGAGATGGGAGAATAACATTAACTATGATTTGAGGGAAGTAGATTGATTATACAAGGAATGATTGGAAAATACTAGCTCAGGATAGGGATGTATGGAGTTCTTATGTCCGCGCGGCCATGAACCTACGGATTCGATAATGCCAGTTTGTTATATATATTTTTTATTTATTTATTTAAATGTAGTGGCGTTTGACAATTGTCATTAGCCAACAATGACTGCGGAAAACAAATAATAACAATAACAAGAAAGATTATGAAAGGTTCATCGTCTTCTCCCTGGCTTCCCAGTATCTGCCCACGAAATTACTGTTAAGGATGGGCACATGAACCCGAGTTTCTAAACTCTGTCTGTTTAGCGCTGTAACCACCTGAGCTACTCAGGAATAGTAACACAAACATTTATTTTTCTTATGTATGTATGTATGTATGTATATATATATATATATATATATATATATATATATATATATTATTCTCAATTTACACAAGGTATAGGGGGATATCGTTCCTACTGCCATCTAGTGGCTACTATAACAAGTAAGCATATTTAAAGAGAAAATTTACTTTATAGCAGTAACGTTTGTATATTTAGATGTTGTAACTATATTTTTGACATTTAGCAATGAAGGCAAATATGACATGAAAAGAAAAGTAAATGCCTGAGTCGGGATTTGAACCCGAGTTTCTAAACTCTGTACGTTTAGCGCTATAACCATCTGAGCTACTTAGCAATGTGTGTGTGTGTGTGTGTGTGTGTGTGAGACATGAAAAGAAAACGGATGCTTGGAGGGGGATTAGAATCCGAACCACTGAACTGATACTTCAGTGCGCTGCCAGTTACGCTATCCAAGAATCCTCCTATACGCATTCATGTTTTCTTTATATATATAAATATATATATATATATATATATAGCCTATATATTTTTTTTCTCTATTACGAGAGGTACACTCTCGTCAAACTCAGAAATTCTTTCTTAGAGTACGGGCGAGAATGCACATGCCATGGATAGTATCGAACCATTGCGTGACTCAACTGCTGTCCGAGCATGGGCATTTCAAGGGGAAACTGTTTGAGAGAGGACTAGCCGAAACACCAATGTGCGACTGCAACAACCCTGAAGAGGACACCGTTCCTCATGTGCTGTATCACTACACCAAGTATTGTGTCTTCAGAAGGGAACTCGAGGTTGCACCCATGAGGGAGAAGTGAACTGGTCTCCGCCCGGAGTTCTGGACATGGAAGCAACCTTATAAAGCAGTCTCACATTACATCGGAAGAGTTCTTCGATTAAGAAGCGTAGAACATGGCAGAAGAAGATTGATCCGTCAATAACACTCCCATCTTCACAGTCTCACACACACACACACACATACACACACATACACAAATAAGCACAAAACACAAAATCACATACACACACTAATAATAATAATAATAATAATAATAATAATAATAATAATAATAATAATAATAATAACTTTATTTATTCACACAAAGAAACACAACACACTTTTATTCTTACATGATGTATCGTCAAACACAATTATCTTTATTTCATGCATTATGTACAGTTATTTTTATTTTATGTAACATCAAACACAATCATAGAAACACACACTTATACGCATACACAAACAAAAAACTGGCAGCATATTATAGCATTCTGTAGAGAGACAGAACAACTTAGATTACAGATGCTCAGGTCGGATCGAGGGAGAGTGGCGTGTTGGGATCTTTTAGGACGGTTCGAGAGTGAATCAAAAACATGCAAATTTTTGGGTACAGTAAGAATATTGAGATATAACAAAATTGTAGATTAAGGATATATGTATTAACAATAAGAAGAATCTCAATATGGTCTTTGTTTTCGATCTTTAATCATGTTATATAATAAGTAGGTCGGATAAGTTGAATAGTCTGATAGTGCATTTAATGTCTGCAGGGACGGGGGGAGGGGGGTATGAGCGTGCGGTGTGTATATGTGTGGGGGTGTGTGGGTGTATGTGTGTGTGAGTTTTTTTTTTCTAATTTGTTTTCTAGCATTTTTTTTTTAATATTAATGTACGGAATGTGGATGAATGTAGATGTGTATTATTGTGATTTAGTGTAAACATAGATTTTACTTATATGTAGCCTGTTATTGTTTTTTGATACAGGTGTATTTGTAGGTATTTGTTTATATTATTAGTTTTATTTTTTCATTCATGGAAAAATAATGCACGTACGGCCAAGCAGGCCCGTGCGCAATGTAAATGCACATGCATTTTCTTTATTCTGAAAAAAAGGCAATAAATTCCATTATCTACTACTACTACACAAACAAACAAATCACACTTTATTTTTTATTTTACTGTATCATCTACACTTTTCACATACCCGAAAATATATTTATTATGTATATTTTTTTTTCAATAAAGATTTTATAGATAGGGACATAGAGCAGACCCGGGGATAAGGGCATTATGCCCGAGGGAACCTGGAGTGGTGGTGGTGGTGGTGGTGGGGCTCTAAATAAAATAAATATATGAACATATTGCGATATCATCTATTGAAAACTCTCATTACATTCAAACTGGAAGACTCCTATATATTCCAACAAGTATACGACTTCAATCTTACGGCGAGGGCTACTTTAAATAATCAGGCACAACTAAAAACACCTCACTAATTAATCATAAAACATTAGAGGGAATTATCAGATAAAAAGGCGGCTCCGTAGCGCAAAGCAGTTAGACGTCGCCTCTCACCGCTGGGGTCCCTTGATCGAGTCTCGGTCACCCATGTGGGTTTCGTGGTGGACGAAACGGAGCTTGAGCAGGTTTTTCTCGGGGTTTTCTCCCATTTTCGCCTGCCAAATTTTCATTTTGTCTTACCCATTTTGTTTCATTTTGTTCATCTGCCCCTGTGGTGGTGCTTCAGGCGTGGTTGGCCGGCAACCTCGTCATTCCATAGACCTTCATATACGACCCGACCTTGAGTTGGAAACCAGTTGAGGATATATATATCATATTTGCCTAAAATTGTTATGGAATGGATCTCAATGGAAAGGAGGAAGAGAGGAAGATCGAAGAAAACTTGGATAGAAGGAGTTCAAGCAGCTATGAATATCAGAGGATTGGAGGAAGATCAATGGATGGACAGAGAGGAATGGCGTTTGGTTTCCGGAAGACGGCCGCAGCTGCCATGACACCGGATGATAATGATGATATATCACATAAAATAACATACACTTAGAAAATTGTTTTGAGTAGTTAAAGCCAGAATGGAAGAAAATAATTTCAGATATGGTTAAGATACTTGTAGATTCGACGTCAAACCAGAGTTAAGGCCTTTCTAAAAGCGGATGGTCTCCATATGAGATATTAGATAAAGGATTTGCTTAACCTTTTTCTTCTTTAGAAGACATGCGACCCTAGAAGTAAGTGTTTACCTGCAACCCAAAATTAAAAATTCGATTTGGCAACTGAAATGTTTACTTCAACACAATGCATACCATGCATTAAATTAACCCATAATTTGGTAGGATATCCGATTAGATGCAACGATTTAATGTATTTAATATTTTTAATAAAGTATTGTAAAAATTAATTAGTATATAATATTTAAGCTTGTGTCAGATTATATAACAATATGAAAATAGGTAATAACTTATGGCTATGCATTAATTGTTTTTCACTGCAGTCCGACGCTTTTAAATAAGCTGGCATCAAAAGTTAGTTTCTGAAATTAAAAAAGAGAATAAATAAATATAGGCTATTCTTTACAAGTCCACCGCTGTAGTCTCGAGGTAAGCGTGCTGTCTCGTCACGCAGCGCCCGGGTTCGATTCCCGGTAGGGACAGGCTCCTGGGTGAGGTTTTTTCGGTGTTTTTCCTCACCTGTAAGACAAATGTCAGGAAGCTTAGGGCCCAACGGTCCCCGAAAATCATTCACCCATCATTATCATCCTTAACATTATCATCACCATCCTTCACCGGTGTAGAAAGCAACGGGAAGCTACCACATCTATAATTCCCTTGTAAAGCTGCAACGCATAGCATGAAAAAGATATGATTGCAGTGAAAGATCTGCCCTCGGGCAGAATTGCTATGGATTATTTACAACCTGTGTTGTGACTTTTTAATTCCTTCATAAACTCCTGTAAAATTGTATTCTTAGAGTTTCATAAAAAATAAATGTGGAAATGGGTATATGGAGAAATCGAGCATACAGTAGGCTATTCAAAGTCAGCCCAAGCATGGAGGACAATTACAAACATGCGAAATGATAATATGGCAAAGAGTTTTAATTTAGTACCAATGAAAACTTTTCAGGAATATTTTAAAATGCTTTTAACAGAAACTAGGAGAGAATTTATAGACTATGCTATATTGGATAATGAACAGGGTGACTTAATAGAACCTATAACAGAAGAGGAGATAAGAAACGTGTTGAGAACAGCAAAAAATGGAAAAGCGGCAGGTCCACGAGGAATAACCATGGAACTAATTAAATATGGTGGTTCAGGAATTATAATAATTTTAACTAGACTTTTTAACCAAGTGATAGAAGGAGATCCTATTCCAGATGAGTAGAAGTTATCGTTATTAGTGCAATATACAAAAATTAAGGGAATAAAAGAGATCCATCAAACTATAGAGGTATCAGTGCTATGGCAGCAATTAGTAGAACGTTAAGTACAATTATTAAAATCAAATAGAATATCAGAAGAACAAACAGGTTTCACAGCAGGTAAATCGTGCCTTGATTATATATTTGTGATCAGGCAGATTACGGAAAAGATATTGGCTAAAGGAAAAGAAGTTCATATGGCATTCATAGACCTGGAAAAGGCATATGACTCTGTACCCATCAACAAGCTTTGGGTGGCAATGGAGAAGTTTGGAATATCTAAATCTATCATACATTGTTTAAAAAGATTGTATGATTGTAAAGCAAGTATTAAAGTTGGAAATAGAATATCCTCAGAATTTGATATAACAAAAGGATTAAGACAAGGATGCGGGATGTCACCAACATTGTTCAAGATATATTTAGACGATGTATTAATGAAATGGAATAAGTCATGTAGGGGAATAGGAATCGACATTAATGGTCATTTACTGCACAATTTATTATTCGCTGATGACCAGATTATAATAGGACAAGATAAAGAAGATATAGAATATATGATCAGAAAGTTGGTCGATGCATTTGAGGTAGGTGGACTGAAGATAAATTATATTAAAACAGAATATATGGTAATCGGAGGAAATTCAGAAGACCTACAAATAAATAATATAATAATTAATCGTATTGAAGAATTTAAATATCTTGGATCTATAATAGATAAATCTGGTACTTGTGAAAAAGATATTAACAGAGTAAATTGTACAAGGAAGGCGATTAGACCCCTGAATGGTCTTTTATGGTATAGAAATTTGACCAGAATAACAAAAAAGGGATTATACAGACAATAATAGAAAGTATACTTACATATGGATCAGAAAGCTGGACAATAAATGAAAGGATGCAGAAAATAATCTTGGCGACAGAAATGGATGGATTAATAATAATAATAATAATAATAATAATAATAATAATAGCTTTATTTTACCTGGCAGAGTTAAGGCCTTAAGGCCTTGTCTACCACTCAACCAGGTTTAAAAAAAAATTACAAAAGAAAAGTCTTAAATCTAAATTACAATATATAGGCCTATATATATAAACGATTACAAGTTATGAGTACAATACAATTAATATTTATAATGTATTTTGATTTACTCTAAATTTAACGAATTAAATATATAATATGTACAAGATATATAAAAAGACGAGGAAAAGATTAATGACATAGTATAAAATTAAATAAATAGAGAAAAATTAATTATTAGACAACAGGTAACTGTATAAGCGTGACTTAAAGGTGCCAAGTGTGCGGCAACCCCTGATATCTTGAGGAAGGAGATTCCAGGAGCGGGCAGAGGCTACTGTGAAGGAAGTAGAATAGGAGGAAGTGCTATGAAGAGGAATTGTTAGCAGACTGCTATCTTGTGACCTAGTGTCAATATTTGTGGTAGGAGGATAACTTCTCAAATCTGGACGCCAGGTAAGTAGGAATGTAGGAATTCAGAAGCTTGAAAAGAAGCGAAAGAGAGTGCAATTTACGTCTGTCAGTAAGACAGAGCCAAGAGAGGTTATTAAAGTGTTCGGAAATATGGTCATAACGGCGGATATTGAAAATGAAGATTACGGAGAAGTATGAGAATATCCAGGCTACAACATATTCGAAATACATATATCAGACAAGAAATAGATGCACAAGAAACTGTTATATATAAGATAACAAAGAGAGCTCTACAATGGTATGGACATGTACAACGGATGTCGGAAGACCAGTGGCCTATACAGGTGTTGGATTGGATGGTACCAGGCAGAAGGAGAAGGGGAAGAAGTAGAAGAGCATGGTGTGACGGAATATATGATGTCATGATGAAGGGGGGTATGGAAGATGGACAATGGGAAGATACGGATCTCTGGAAAACAGGAATCAAAGGCAAACTGCTGTAAAGTGGAAAGCCTGTATTAAGTAAGTTAAGTAAGAGTTTCATTTTTCAAATTATTTCCCACTATTTACAATGATTTTTACATTTTTTCTAGCGATTATTTCGACGTATTTTTCTATGACAATTAACTACATACGTACCATTAAGACATGGCAGCCATATTGATTTTAACGAATATCCAATGCAACCAACATAGAGTGTGTACTAGATGACTATACACATATACTTCAGAATTTTAGAACTTACTAATTATTTTTGGGCCTTGCATTTTTCCACAGGTTAGAATGCTGTTCAAAATTAGAAAAAAATAAGAAATACTTTCATACGAAAAAAAAATTAGATATTCAATAGTAAATTATATAAGATACAAGCAATTGAATTGGTATGGGCATCTACGACGAATGCAAGAAGAAAAGTTACCCAAAAAAAACAATGGAACGGTGTCCATCTGGAAGAAGTAGGAAAAAAAAGACCTCGAAACTCGCGGATGTAAGAAATAAGAACTGGAATGAGAACAAGAGGACTGGAGGACATGGAGTGGATGGATAGAGACGAGTGGAAAAAGAAAATAAAACTTTAGGCCCAGAAAGATTTGTAAACATTGAAAAATGTTTATTGTATTATTATTATTATTTATTATTATTATTATTATTATTATTATTATTATTATTATTATTATTATTATTATTATTATTATTATTATTATTATTATTATTATTATTATTATTATTATTATTATTATTATTATTATTATTATTATTATTATTATTATGGCCAAAGTTTTGCTCGATCAGTAATGATGCTTTTAACAATTCTATATTCATTTTAATTTTATTACTTATATTTTTATCTCACAATATTCCATTGAGGCAAGCAATTGCAAATTTTCCTTTATTATTTCTATTTCCTCTTCATAACTTCCACTTTTATTTTTTAAATTCCTAAATATAAAAACTCAGTGATTAAGATGGTACAGACATGTCCAGCGAATGGAAGAGAATCGGCTACCAAAATGTGTTTTGGAATGGATACCTGAGGGAAGACGAGGCATAGGAAGACCTAAAACATCCTGGAGTCAGTCAATATATTTATACATGAAGGAGAAACATCTATAACCAAGAGATTTGATGGACCTACAAAATTGTCTATTAGGAATCGGACGATGTCAAATACATTAATCAACCGATGATTTATCATTTATCTATATATCTATCTATTCTATCTATCATTAGTATTATTATTAGAAATGCATTATATAATGGAAATGGACAGCTAATGACAAAAGAGGGAAATTTTGAGGAAGTGGCTGAATTCAAATACCTAGGAACAATAATCACAAATAGGAATGAGATGCACAAAGTAATTAAACATAGGCTCAATTCTGGAAATGCGTGCTATTATGCATTGCAGACTCTCTTGATGTCCCAACTCCTTTCAAAAACGTTAAACTGAAATTATATAAAACTATTATTCTACCAGTTATATTATATGGGTGCGAAACATGGACTCTTACTTTAAGAAAGGAAAGGAGATTACAAGTATTTGAGAATAAAGTACTTAGGAACATTTTTGGACCAAAGAGAGATGAACAAACAGGTGAATGGAGAAAACTACAAACAATGAACTACATGGTGTTTATAGGAAGCCAGATATAATAAGAACAGTTAATTCTCGTAGACTGCGATGGGCAGGACATGTTGCACGTATGGGGAATGAAAGACGTGCATGGAAGCTTCTTGTAGGAAAGCCAGAGGGAAAACGTCCAGTTAGTAGACCAAGAATGAGGTGGGAGAATAACATTAACTATGATTTGAGGGAAGTAGATTATACAGGGAATGATTGGAAAGCATTAGCTCTGGATAGGGATGTATGGAGAGCGTATGTCCGCGCGGCCATGAACCTACGGGTTCGATAGTGCCAGTGAGTAAGTATTATTATTATTATTATTATTATTATTATTATTATTATTATTAAGAGAACGTGTGTCTGTTTGATTGCAGTTTTTTCCCAATCAATTGCTGAAAATTATTTATAAATAGAGTATGAATAATAAATATTGGTCGGAATCATTCTAATCTTCATGGATATTGTTATAATATACTTAAAGCAGTGGTTTAATGAAAATTGTTATGAATTTAATGTTTCATTGTAATATCCTGGTCAATTAACATGAGAGAAATGTGTAGTGTGTGCGGGAATGTTGGAATAATCCTGCTAAATGAAATCCTCCACAATACAGGACAACATGCACCAGATTTACCAAACATAATCCCTGCTCTTTCTCTTTCTCCGTCATTCAAGTTGATATATCAAAGGTGTTCAATAATTCAGATGCCTTAGGTAACACTCCATAGTATAAAGCGATATATTTACCGTATCGCAACATTTCACGGTTGTTTATTGTAATCAAGATGAGGTATATTTGCCTTGGGCCCAGAGAATCATCCGTTCATATCGTAATCTAGTTTTACTTGTCAAAAATGTATTCTTGATATTAAATATTATTTGAGAATCAATTCAGAACAGAAATTAGAACAATCAGAATCAAGGTGCTAATACTGTTATTGTTGATGTGGATCATAATTTGACATTCCCGCATACAATCTTGGTTGCTATGAAAACAAAAGAATTCTCAATACTTTAAAAATGACCAAAAGCGCTAGTGTGGTAAGTAAAAACATTTATTTCGAAATTTTGACAGTGATACTGCAATTTGTATTAAGTTCGGTATTAAATCATCACATCCAGCTTTCCACGCCTCTTCTATTTCACCATCACTGCACACATCGTCTAAATGTTTCTCCATAATAAGAAATAAACACATAATCAAATTGGTTTTACTTTTTTAATAAATATAAGATGGCGACATGACCAACAATACTTATTATTTCTCCATTTATAGTCGATTCACCTTCTGAAATCTAACGTTTATCTTTAATTATATTTATTAATACTTAGATATCTCGGAATGCAGACCGATTAATCGAGGAGTTAGACAAGGATGTGGTCTTTCACCAATGCTCTTCATAATATACATGAACTCAATTATTAAAGAATGGAGACTACAACCGCATGACAGTATACCACTTAATAGATTATATAATTTAGACACCCTATTATTTGCAAATACATTGTGTTTATAGCGAATTCAGAAGATGACCTACAACGTTCAGTCCACTCTTTTCATCAAATTGCAATAAACTACAACATGGAAATCTCAACAGAAAAATCTAAAGTCATGGCTTTCCTAGTAAAAGACCCAGTTCGCAGTAAAATTGTTATTAATAATAAAATATTAGAACAAACCAACACATTTAACTATCTCGGATACCAAGTTACATACGAGGAGAAAAAAGATTTTAGTCAAAAAATTATTAAATTTAACAGAGTAACAGGAATTATAAATAATGTTTTCAAGCCAAACACAGTACAGCAACACACATGAACTAGAATTTATAAAACACTGGCCAGACCCATATTATGTTACGGCAGTGAGGCCTGGACAATTGCAGTGTAGATGAACAAAGACTAACTGCGGCAGAAATGAAATTTATGAGACGTACTGCAGGCTGCTCAAGAACAGACCATAAAAGGAATTCTGAGATTCTCAAAGAATTACAAATAGAATCAGTCATGGAATATGTACAAAAATACAGAAACAACTGGAAATCTCACATAAGAAGAATGAGCAGAACAAGAATACCACGTCTGATCTTAAATTACCAGTCACCAGGCAATATATCTTTGGGCAGACCCTTCAAATGTTGGATTGAGACCGTAACAGATCACTAGGTCTATCACATGAAAGGAAGAAGAAGAATATTTAGATAATAGCTTAATTACTAACATAAATGCACATAGTGCAAATAATAGTATGCAATACCCATGTGGTAAACACATACCGATAACGGAATCTCGGAAATTTAAAAAACTCGGCGCAAGTGCGTCTTTTTTTTTTTAATTTTTCCTCGATCCGTATCAAGTGTTTGCCACCCTCGTATCGCAATATACTATTGTGTCATTTAATAATTCGATGACCACGCATCAGGATAATTTGGGAAAAGTTTAACAATGCAGGGTATTTCAGAATAAGTATTAGAAACTTCTAGGGGTTGTAGATGGTACTTAGTAGATAAAGTTTTGTTAAGTAACCCACATCCGGAAACGTACCATTTCGATATAAAATAAGATTGAAGATCGAAGCACAATGGGCTGATATTGTGTGTATTCTGTTGCAGAATAAGTATTACTGACTTCTAGGGGTTGTGCTACACCTGTCGAGTCGTAGGAAGATCTTCTTGCACGAATTCTGGCGGCAGCAGAAACTACTGAGCACACACCTGGTCTTGTAGGGCGCGTGTATGAAAAGATGCGTCGCAGGTACACTTTGTGCAACGAACAAGAGGGTCGCCACGTGGAACCACACTTGTAATATAATCCCTAGAAGTCTGTAATACATATTTTGAAACAATACATGATATCGGCCCATTATTTTTCGATCTTCAAACCTATTTTACATCGAAATGGCACGTTTCCGGACATGGGTTCCTTATCAAAACTTTATCTACTAAGTCCCCTCTACAACCCCTAGAAGGCTGTAATACGTATTCTGAAACACCTTGTATATTAGGTAGAAAATGTGTCTCCCTCTTTTTTTATTGAGGAAATGCAGGAAAATATCTTAATAATGGATCCAATTTGGATTTTCTGAATGACTGTTCTGTCGCAGGAATGGATTACCTTTTTATATATTTCATCCATTAATTGTTTTAGCTCCTCTAGTCATCTTTAATTTGATTTCATGCTACTAAATGAATTTGTAAAAATCTTAGGAATAATAAATAATACATTAAAAACTAAATTAGTACAAAAATCCACAAGAATAAAAATTTATAATACTTTGGCATTAACTAACTCACTGGCACTATCGAACCCGTAGGTTCATGGCCGTACGGACATTTGCTCTCCATACATCCCTATCCTGAGCCAATTTTTTCCAATCATCCGCTGTATAATCTACTTCCCTCAAATCATAGTTAATATTATTCCCCCACTTCGTTATTAGTCTACCAACTGGGCGTTTTCCCTCTGGTTTTCCTACAAGAAGCTTTCATGAACCTCTTTTATTCCCCATTCGTGCCACATGTCCTGCCCTTCGCATGTCTACGAGACTTAACTGTTCTCATTATATCTGACTTCCTATAAAGACCATGTAATTCACTGTTAAACAGTCTCCTCCATTCACCGTCTGTCCATCTCTCTTTGGCATTACCCTCCCTTTTATACGAAAGTGAGATTTGAACATTAATAAAAAGAGACAGGAGCAGAATCAAAGCAACGGAAATGAAAGTTCTCAGAAGGACTGCAGGATACACGTTTTTACACCGAAAAAATAATGAAGAAATTTTAGAAAAATTAAAAGTAGAATCAGTAGAAGATAAGCTTAACAAATATAAATTAAACTAGCTAAGCCATGTAAAAAGAATGGGTAATGCAAGAATCCCAAAAATGAATATGCAATATAAACCCAAAGGACATCGTCGAACAGGAATACCTCTTAAAAGATAGCTAGATGGAGCCGAAACAGGTCTACAAAGGCCCTAATTCGTGACGGATAATGAGTTAGTAAGTGATATAGAATGTTAAGTTAATAGTTTTAGAAGCATGATCGGTAAATGGTCTCTAGAATTTATATTTAACATGTCCTTAGTTAAAGTTTCCTTTCCATTGGTACAGCATGATATGGTTCAAGCCATGTGGAAACTACAGTTCATTCCAGATGACGGAATTCACTCCACTGTTCATAAAAATAATATCTCGCAGTGAATTCAATGTAGATATGGTATGCTATTGATCATGATTCCGTTATATTCAAAATACTTGTCTAGGGATGTTCAGATGTATCTCGCATTTGTTAGTGATCAATGAACTTACTCCATCCCGTGTCCTGAGGGAAATATTTCAGTCTCTGTTCGCAACTTCCCATCATCACAATAAGCAGTGACGCTAGCGTTAAACAATAGCTCATCCAGATATTTGCTTACTGAGTATACATAGCCAATGTTTATAAACACTGCACGTCGACTGTTAAATAGCTTAATCCACCGACTTCTCTTCACTTAAATACACGCATGTCGGCACAGAATATAATGGAGATTATATACGTAGAACATACTCAGGTTTATTCTTGAACTGGAAAAACACTGCTTCCAAACAGACTAAGAGACTCTAACTACCTAACTAACTAACACACTGGCTCTATCGAACCTGTAGGTTCATGGCCGCGCGGACATAAGCTCTCCATACATCCCTATCCTGAACCATTTTTTACAATCATCCCCGTATAATCTGATCCGATTGAGGGTCTTTCCACTTTTCAGCGGTTGCCCTTTTACCAGCCGGCTGCTGGCCCTTCACATCCACATGTGTCAATCACAGAGGTAGATGATCAACAGCCAGTGTAGGGGTGACATGTGGTTAGCATGTCGAGTCCCCCAGCCGTTATAGCTGGTTCCTCAACCTGGAGCCGCTACTTATTGTAGCTACCCAATTGCCTCACGATGCTGGGTGGGCACCGGTCCCATACTGGCCGAAATACCATGAGAAAATTTCTTCCCCCATGGAGACTCGAAACAGCGCAAGTCCCGTAGCTCTGCGCCAAGGCTTCCTACCTTAACCGCTCGGCTACGGCGCGGGACCCGTATAATCTACTTCCTTCAAATCATGGATAATGTTATTCTCCCTCCTCATTCTTGGTCTACCAACTGGGCGTTTTCCTTCTGATTTTCCTACAAGAAGCTTCCATGCACCTCTTTGATTCCCCATACCTGCCACATTTCCTGCTCATGACAGTGTATGAGACTTGACTATTCTTATTATATCTGGCTTCCTATACATACCATGTAGGTCACAATTAAGTAGTTTCTCCATTCACCTGTCTGTTCATCTCATTTTGGCTCAAACATTTTCCTAAGAACTTTATTCCCAAATGCTCGTAATCTTCTTTCCTCCCTAAAATTATGTGAATGTTATGTGAAGTGAATGTTTTTTACAGATAGCATCCTCAATTATTAAAATATACGTATTCGTGTAAAGTGGTCCCTGGTCTTCGTGGAGGGTCCACATTAAACGAATTCCTTTGTTATGTTTAATTATGTAATACAGCCACCATGTCACATAATATCAAACCAAAAGCATCAGTATATTAAAACAACATCTACATAATATAATATATTTAGGAGTTTTTTTCAACATTTGCAATATTCAATAGCAGAAACTAAGGATTGATTCTTAGCTTGGAAAACTTTTAAAGTGGTATTTTTCATAAATATCACAAATAAACCATTCTTCGCACAAAGGATAAAAGAAACTTGCCTTGAACCCGTGAAAGTTTATGAGGGGAAGAAGTTAACATATTTTCTGTTCGAGGGCAGCACCAATTAAGGTAGATAATAACAGGGTCCACTCAAACAGAATGATCCACTTTATCCGAACTTCCCTATATATTGTGTAATTCCACATATATTTCAGTAATTTCTGATCGTTAGCTTGTCTTGTTTTATTAAAACTATTAGATATATTAAAATAATTGATGTATCCTATAGGATACATTGCGAATTTAAGGGTTAATTACTCTGTAATATGCTCTTCTTGTTACGTATTGGCTTGGTTGCCCGAATATTTCAAATGTGTCTCATGACAATATGGAATCATTTGGTTAATTAAACACATTAAGCCGCGTTATGGATTCTGATTCAGCTATTTTCAGAAATTAAATGCACACACGAATAAATTATTACACGATAAATTATTCAGGAAGCAATTAGGGTAATTATTTAATTTGGGTAAATCATTTGATCTCATTGTTAACAATTGAGGTTTAGTTGGAACTTGCGATTTTGGATGAAGTGTTTTGTTTTATAAAATAACTCGTCTTTTCGCATACCCATTCACTCTATGAATAACATTTTATTTATAATCCATCCATCCATAGTAATCGTGCCCGAAGGTAGGTCTTTCACTGCAATCATAGCGTTTTCATGCTATGCTTTGCAGCTTTACTAAGGGATTATAGGTGTGGTAGCTTCCCATTTCTTTCCACACCGATGAAGGATGATAATGATGGCCGGATGATTTTCGGGGACCGTTGGGCCCTAAGTTTCCTGACATTTGTCTTACAGGAGAAGAAAAACCTCGAAAAAAAACTCACCCAGGAGCTTGTCCCGACCGGGAATCGAACCCGGGCCTGCTGCGTGACAAGGCAGCACGCTACCTCGAGACCACAGCTGTGTATGTTATTTATAAAAGTTGTATTAATCATTGTTTACTCTAGCAATAACTGCAGATGCCAAAAATTGCCATTCAATTTTAGCACCATCATTTTCACCTCAGAAACTTAATTAATTTATTTTTAAACAGATCTACAATGTAATAAAATATATTCCTGTGCCCAACGTTTTGGAAATTTTGGAAATGGTTTCATTAAGATATTTAAACATTTTGTTTTTTTTTTCTATTTTTTTTTCATCTTCTTTCTTCATTCTTCTCTATCTTCCCATTCCAATTCTTCCATACCTAACTCCATCATCCTTCTTCTCATGCCATCCATCTATTTAAATCTAGGTCGACCTCTCTTTCCTTTCCCAGGCGGAATCCATTTCAAAGATTGTCTGGGTAACAAAAACCGGATTACCTTATTGAATTAGCGCCATCTTGAATCAGTTCTACAATATATATATATATATATATATATATATATATATATATATATATGTATATCTATATATGTTTGTGTGTTTGTGTGTTTGCGTGTTTGCGTGTTTGTGTGTTTGTCCACCGCTGTGGTCTCGAGGTAGCTTGCTGCCTTGTCACGCAGCGGGCCCGGGTTCGATTGCCAGTCGGGACAGGCTCCTGGGTGAGGTTTTTTTCGGGGTTTATCCTCACCTGTAAGACATATGTCAGGAAGCTTAGGGTCCAAGTCCCCGGAAATCATCCGGCCATCATCATCATCCTTATCATTATAATCATCATCACCCTTCATCGGTGCGGAAAGAAACGGGAAGCTACCACACATATAATTCCCTAGTAAAGCTACAAAGGATAGTATGAAAATGCTATGATTGCGGTGAAAGATCTGCCCTCGGGCAGAATTACTATGGATGTTGAAGTAATGAATGAGCGTTTCAATTTTGACGCAAATTGTACCATCTGAGCACATCCTGATCTTTTCGTCCCCAACTTAATGAGCTCAATTGCAGATTTAACCCAATTCACTCTCGAAAGTAAATGAAGCAGTGAATATTGATATATCTTGGGCTCATATAGAGTTACCTGCTGCTAAATCTCCACGTTTATTTCTCATAAATCTATCTACATTGATCTATACAGCCTATTGTTAGGCCTTAGCCTCTCCTTTGTTAGGAGTTACTAGACCAGTTTATTTAGTTACATATTTACATAGAGATGTCATGAATGGTCTTTAAGAATAAGAAATCACTAGAACCTCTAGAGAGTAAAAAGATAGACCAATTCTAGCATGAGATCGGAACACACCTTAAGGCCTAATCCTTCATGCTGATTATTATTATTATTATTATTATTATTATTGTTATTGTTATTACCAAAGATGATGGATGATATCAGAAGAGGTATGAGGGAAATAGGTCTGGAAAAAATTAGAATGGGAAGATAGTGAAGAATGGAGAAAGAAGATAAAAATTTTAACGCTTTGGACGCAGGAAGATTTTTTTTACATTGTTAACCTGTTTATAAATAAATTACCAAAGACAGATAGACAGGCGAATGGAGAAGACTATAAAACAGTGAGCTACACGATCTTTATAGGAAACCAAGTACGAGGGCGGATCGGAAAGTAACGCACAATAATTTTTTTCTGCCTTGGTATTGCAGCTAGAATGTTGAAATTTCACAGAGATATAGTTTGAAGTTTTCACTACAGATGGTATGTTTTTCTCAGGTGCACCTCTTGCGAGAGAAACTTGAACTATGCAACAAAGATGGCGCGCATGCTACAGTCGTCCACCTGTGAGGAACAGAGAAGTGTTGTTCGATTTTTGTGGGCCAAAGGGCATAAATCCAGTGAAATTCACAGGGACATGCGTGGCGTGTATGGGGATGATTGTATGGACCGTAGCAATGTCTCCAGGTGGTGCACATTCTTCCAAGAGGGACGCGTGAACCTTAGTGATTCGCCACGCTCCGGCCGGCCGACAACAGCAGCAATCCCGCAGAATGTCAGAGGCATTGAGGCGGCAATTCTGAACGACCGGCGTGTGCAACTGCGAGCCTTATCGCAGAAGTTCAACATTTCCTATGGTGCGGTGTACGATATTGTTCATGAAAATTTGAAATTCCGTAAAGTTAGTGCTCGCTGGGTGCCTAAGAACCTGACAGACGACCACAAGGGCCAGCGAATGATGGCAAGCTTGGACCACTTAACGCGGTACACCGCACAAGGACATGACTTTCTGGAAGGAATCGTCACAGGTGATGAGTCGTGGGCGTACCACTATACGCCCGAAACAAAGCAGGCATCAATGGAGTGGAAACATGCTGGTTCCCCAGTAAAGAAAAAATTCAAAGTGACTCAATCTGCCAGGAAAGTGCTTGTGACAGTGTTCTGGGATATGCATTGTGTTTTATTGGTGGACTTTGCTGAACACGGGACCACTGTGAATGCTGCGGCCTACATTAAAACTTTGGTGAAGTTGCGTCGTGCCATTCGTGACAAACGTCACAACATTAACGTTAAACTTCTTCATGATAATGCTCGCCCCCATGTTGCTGCTGTCGTTCGTCAGAAAATCGCCGAATTTGGTTGGGAGGTGCTCCAGCATCCACCATACAGTCCGGATCTTGCACCATCGGACTTTCATCTGTTTGGTCCCATAAAGAAATTCCTGGCCGGCAAACGCTTTGAGACAGATGTGGAAGTGAAATCAGCAGTGTGCAGATGGCTACACTCCAACCAAACGGACTTCTACGAACAGGGCATATTGAAACTGGTAACACGATGGGAAAAATGTGTTGAGAAATTTGGTGACTATGTCGAAAAGTAGGTAAAAGATGTAAGTTCATTTGTGATTTTTTTCCTTTTTTTTTTACTATTAAACTTTTTTAAAAAATTATTGTGCATTACTTTCCGATCCGCCCTCGTATAATAAGAGTAGTTACGTCTCGTAGAATGCGATGGACAGGACATGTGGCAAGAATGGGGAATGAAAGAGTGGCATGGAACCTTCTCGTAGGAAAACCAGAGGGGAAACGTCCAGAAAGTAGATCAAGAATGATCTGGAAGAATAAAATTGACTATGATTTGACGGAAGTACATCTAGAGGATGTAAAGATAGTCGAAGAGGACCGAGATTTGTTTCCAATTCACAGTTTTCAGTGTCGCTAAACGACATTTAAATACATGTTTTCGCCCTAGCATCCCTAAGGAGGGATGAGTAATAAAATGATGACCGAGATCATCATCATCATCCGGTATCATGGCAGCTGCCGCCGTCTTCCGGAAACCAAACGCCATTCCTCTCTGTCCATCCATTGATCTTCCTCCAATCCTCTGATATTCATAGCTGTTTGTACCCCTTCTATCCAAATTTTCTTCGGTCTTCCTCTCTTCCTCCTTTCCATTGGGATCCATTACATAACAATTTTAGGCAATATGTATTTGCTCTGGCATTCTTTTGACATGGCCATACCACTGTAATCGTTTCTTTTCTATAATGTCTATGATGACCGAGATAAGTGTCGAAATCACAGTTTTCATTATACTAAGCTGATTGATGTCTAGTAGATACCGCGCCGGGTAATGAGCTAGTGTAGTATGCACTTTTCTATGTTGTTCGTAGCAAACTCGAACCAGCTTGCCAGAAGTTAGGAATCCTAATATCTGTGTAAGCACCGCTGACATCTCCTGAAATATAGAACATATATTTCATAAGCATGATAATACAAATAAAATAGAGGACAGAAGCGATTTGTTAAGAGTCTAAAATACCGCACAAGCCGGTAGTGAAGGAAACAAAAGAAGTGCGAAGTGAGTAATATGGTAATATCCATGTGACGTGTTTCCCCGAGCTTTTTCTTTGCCTCGCAAATTTCCTTGATGTTTATAGAGAAGGTTTCCCAAAGGCATACACACTCACATTCTCAACGATTTTTCTTCTCTGGTAGATAAAATGAAAAGAAAAAAGTGTTCCATCTACTCGGAATTGAGACCGAGATGTAAGCATTGGATTACGTGCAACTTGGCGTAAGAGCATCTCCACGGTTAACTAAACCCATATCCGAGATCGAGAACACACCATTTTGTACCACCATCAATACAAGTCCTAAATTATATACCGGGTGTTATAAAAACTCTACTCCAAACTTATTTGTATTAGCCTATAAAAATATTTGCGCTATTATGTACAAATTCATAGTAGAACACATACTTAGAAATTTAAAAAAATAAAAATGAAAATTATGAAGAGGAAAATAAGAAATGGAAATAACAAAAGAAATTTTGCAATTTCTTGCTTTAATGGAATATTGTGGGATAAAAATATAAGTAATAAAAATAAAAGTAATACCGGTATATGTTATACAATTGTTAAAAGCATCATTACTTATGGAGCAGAACCATTAACAACAAAAACAATAAGTATATTTTGACAATGTAAATTGATTTTATACGAAGGACAGCAAGAATTTCAAGAAGAGAAAAAATTAGAAACGTAGTTATAAGGGAGAAAATGAAGATTGAAGACACTATTTTAGATTATATTAAAACTCAGCAATTAAAATGGTATGGACATGTCCAGCGAATGGAAGAAGATCGGCTACCAAAATGTATTTTGGATTGGATACCTGAGGGAAGACGAGGTAGAGGAAGACCTAAAACCTCCTGGAGTCAGGGAATATATTTATTCATGAAGGAGAAACATCTACAACCACAAAATTGACTATTGGGAATCCGACTATGCCATGGCATTAATCAACCGATGATGTATATATGTACGAAACCTGTTCAAACATTAACAAATACAGTTTTATGATCCAGAGATAGACTTTAAAAGCTAAAAAAAATTAACCATTAAGTCGTTTCCGCTGATTGCGTTACACTGATGGTCATTCCCACAATTCTAAAAATACACTCAAAAGAACCAGTCTCAAATTAGCTATTATTGCTTTTTCTTTCGGAGAATGAAACAGCTGTGAGACACAACTGAATATTAAGTTCATAAATAACATTTCAACTCTAAAAAATCTGTGTAATGGTATCACATTTCCTCTGTTTAATATTAATCTATATATGTATAATGGCATAGCCCAATGTTGAGCCATAGCCTCTCCTTATTTTCTCGTTGATGTCATGCGGTCAACACACCGACCAAATGAGACATCTAACTGGCAACTGATATATTACCAGGACGTTGTTATCAGTAAATCTTGCTTAGATGCCTCTTTATTCCGTTTATTATACAAGTGGAAAAGCATGTCGTCTTGAGAAGTTTAACATAATTTTATATTTTAATGTTTTTTTCTAAATTGGTTAAGACATCACTGATTAATAAATAGCAGTATTACGATGGGATTGTACTTACTTACGGAACTTAAGACAATTTTAATGCAATTTGTCCCATTACTAAGTGATACTTGTAACATTTATCCCCGGAAAATTACCATGGTGCAAGTATGTTAATGTAATGTGAAATTTACGAGTGGAAATTTGATTTTACGTTGTAACTGTCAGCTATTTTGAATTTCAGTAGAAGAGTTTTTTACGTATTTAAACACATTTTAAAATGTAACGAACATACAAAAAAAATAACCTAACCTAATTCAATCACTCTAAACTAGGTGAATCCCATGAAACGCACTTTTTTTTGTTTTACACGGTTAAATATGTCCATTTGTTTGTGTTTTAGGCGGCTAAATTCGGGCATAAGTCAGTTATTATCGACGGAGATGCAGTGTTTATCGACAGAGCCGTTGGTTTATCGCTGGTTATTAGTGTGGTATCGCAGGTATTAATGTGATTATCGCTGATTATTTATGTGGTTATCGCTGGTTCATAGAATAAAATTTGTAACTAGAATGGTCATGACAGGAAATAGTCCCATTTTTGTTTCATATTTACGACTAAAAGAGTTAAAGATAATTAAATTCCGGGTCCAATTATTTTTTATATATAATTTTATAATTATTTATTGCATTAAAGTGGTGTTTAAGTGCGTAATTAAATATGGTGCCAGCTTCCACAGCGCTGAATATCAGTGTATTATTCCACCTTAGCTGGTTAGTCTCGTTGAAGCCACACTCAGTATGAAGTTAAATAATATGTTTTACAAGCGGTGAAGACAATGTGTAGGCCTATGTTGTTTATATTGGAGCAGGTTATGAGAAATTGATACAAGTGGAGCAATACATTGTAAAACAATTCAGCTGCTAGCATACACCGACTATATTGGCATAAATGGAAGAAAATCAAAGCAGTTAAAAAAAAAGTTTATAAATTGATTAAATAAAAATAAAATGTAGTGTTATTTGATTTTCATATTTATTATATAATTCAGTGACAGCTGTTTCGGTACACTGTACCTTCTTCAGACATGTTAACAAATTATGAATTGTGTTCTAACTTATCTAAGCAACAATACAACAATATTTATTTACATTTTTAAATTTAACAAAGGGGATTCATTCAAATCAAGTTGAGAATTTAACAGTTTGTTACTACTTTTCAATTTATTAATTTCTACAGCCTCCAAAAGATCTAACTTCTTACCCTTATCACAAACATGTTTTGAATGAATCCCCTTTGTTAAATTAAAAAATTTAAATAAATATTGTTGTGTTGTTGCTTAGATCAGTTAGAACACAATTTATAATTTGTTTACATGTCTGAAGAAGGTACAGTGTACCGAAACAGCTGTCACTGAATTATATAATAAATATGAAAATCAAATAAAACTACGTTTTATTTTTGTTTAATTAATAAATATGGATTTTCATCAAGTAAACACCAACTCAATTGATTATTTAAAGTTTATAAAGTTGCAAAATGCTGAACAAAGTATTGTATTAAAAATAAATGAGGAGAAAACGAAGCTCATACCTAGCAATATAAATTGTTTTAAAGTAAATAAATGTGGTTCTGAAAAGGCTGAAGAATTTAAATATATAGGTAAAATTATTACTGGAGAAGATACGATTGACGCAGAAATGAATAAAAGACCAACGTTAGCTTATATGGTATATTACGATGCGCGGTTGGGAAGTGGTTTTTTTTCAGAAGCGAGGAAAGTTTAAAAACCGAGTGATAGCGAGGTTTTTAATTTCCGATATTCTGTAGAACACTTCATAAACGTGCGTTGTACATTATTTTTTGCGGGATGGTGTTTTCAAAATAATAAATAATAGTAAAACAATATCATTCTTGAAAATATTTGCGTTCATTATAAACAACTGGCTTAAGTTAACAGTGTGGGCAATGTTTATTAGTTGAGACCACTGCAGGCCGTGACACCAATCAGTTATAAAATGGCGGAAAGTACGTATTTATTTTTTATATTATTTCAAATAAATTTCAGTTCATTTCAAATACGAGTACAGTGGTTTGCTTCGTATAATGTAAACTGTGTCCCATTCAAATATCCCACATTTTAATTAATTATAACTCTCAAAGTATGAGGGATTATGAAATGAGGTTGGTATTAAGAGAATTTTTGTTTTCATTGTTGCAGTTAATTCATCTTTCGCACGTTGGCCAATTATGACATAAAACAAAATGACGACTCATCAGCAACGAGCACAAACTGATTTCTGGTATGCAAAAGAACGTGTGTTTGCGACTCCGGTACACGATCTTCATGATTTACGAATCCGTATCCTTGACACAATTGCAACAGTACCACTGGACATGTTGGACAAAACATAGCACGAAATCGAATACAGACTTGATATTGTTCATGCTACTAATGGTGAACATATAGAGGTGTTTTACTGTGTGGAAATGTGTGACAATGAAAATTCTTTGAGTTTCTGTTTCGTTTAATACCGGCCTCATTTCATAATTCTGCATACTTTGTTAGTTATGATTAATTAAAATGTGGGAGGTTTGAATGGGACACCCTGTATATTTTGGATATATTGTTGTATATACATTATACGTAGTATACATAGAGGACAGTTGTTTTATTTCCCACATGCATGTTTGTGATGCATAATTAATCTATACTTACTTACTTACTTACTCACTGGCACTATCGAACCCGTAGGTTCATGGCCGCGCGGACATACGCTCTCCATACATCCCTATCCTGAGCTAATACTTTCCAATCATTCCCTGTATAATCTACTTCCCTCAAATCATAGTTAATGTTATTCTCCCACCTCATTCTTGGTCTACCAACTGGGCGTTTTCCCTCTGGCTTTCCTACAAGAAGCTTCCATTCAAGTCTTTCATTCCCCATACGTGCAACATGTCCTGCCCATCGCAGTCTACGAGACTTAACTGTTCTTATTATATCTGGCTTCCTATAAAGACCATGTAGTTCATTGTTATGTAGTCTTCTCCATTCACCTGTCTGTTCATCTCTCTTTGGTCCAAAAATTTTCCTAAGTACTTTATTCTCAAATACTTGTAATCTCCTTTCCTCCCTTAAAGTAAGAGTCCATGTTTCGCACCCATATAATATAACTGGTAGAATATTAGTTTTATATATTTTCAGTTTAACGTTTTTTGAAAGGAGTTGGGATATCAAGAGTCTCTGCAATGCATAATAGCACCTGCGTGTGTCAGACACCAAGCCGTGCGCGAGGGCACGATAATTACTCTATAGTTATTTTATTACAGTATAGTTATTTATTAAGGTTGGTAACCCCTAAACGTAGGAAGTTGAACTTTCAATCAGGGGCGCAATTACTGTAAGTACGACAAAACGCAATAACGCGCAAAAAAAATTTTTTGCACTGAAGAAACAATTGAGCTCTCGGTATCTCACTATTTAAAGAAAAACAAAAAAAAACATATGAAACACTTCTGAGACTTATAACTTACGTCAGCGAGGCTCGGTACTGACCAAGATGCTACAAATTCCACTCCATGCCGCGACAGATCTAGAAGGCCGTTAGCCTACTACTCGGCTGCTGGCCTTGTATCCACATGTGTTAATCACATAGGTACACGATAATTTAGCTAATATTGGGGTGATATGTAGTTATGTTAAATATAATTATGTTATAATTAATTATTATGGATTTTGCAGAACTATACAACATAACAATATCTAATATTTTAATGAAACCAAAGGACTTAAAAACGATAACCTATATGTATTATTTTCACTTTATTTTATTATAAGTAAAGCCACGACTGATTTCCAATTTATCTAGAGGATTTGGAAATCAAGAGTGGCATTTGTTAGAACTACTTAACGAATAAAATTAAGCTGTTTACTCACAAATCATTATTTAAATATAGTTATTTTAAAATATTTATATATTTAATGTAAACGGTGATGTTTGAAAACAAATGATAAATGTTTGGTTGTGCTTCATGTTTCATTTATTCATCATTGCAACGTGATCATACTATTTATTGCAAATAGGATCGCAATATTGTAGGAATGCACCCTAGTGGAGAAAAATGAACAAATCAAACTGTATATTATAACCAACATAATAGGTTATTAATTATTTTTAAGGAAATAACTGTGTAATTTTCATAGAATTGAATTGAGTAGCAAAATATCATCGTTAAATTCAATATGGTGGTATAAGCATATTTGGAAAGACACAAAAAAGATATTGGTAAAAGATTGGTGGAATTTGTTGCAATGTATGGAAGTCAGGTATGGACAATCAATAAGTTGTACTAGAATAGACTAATAGCTCTAGAAATGGATTATTTACGCAGAAGTACCAGAAAGTCTAAATTAGAACATGTCACAAATAAGGAAATTATAAACATAATGGAAGCAGAAGAAAGCATAATTGAAAGAATTGAGAAGAAGGAATTAAAGTGGTTAGGACATGTTTTAAGAATGGAAGATGAGCGATGGTCAAAGCAACTATATCAATGGCATCCGAACAGAAAGAAGAAAAGAGGGAGACCAAAGTTAACATGGAAGGAAAACATGAAGACAGTAATGCAAGCTAGAGGGCTAAGCATCGAAGATGCCCAAGATCGTAGACTTTGGAGGTTTGGCACGGGAAGACGGCAGCAGCTGTAAAAACCCGAAGATAGAAAGAGAGAAACAACTCTGTAAAATCATTATTTAAAAACATAATTATTGAACACACTATTATCAAATGTGTAGTTCGAAGGAATTTGTTCATTATTTTCTATCTTCATCGCATTTGTTAGAGAGTTCAGTTACTGCAAAAAAATGGTCGTACCTGTTTAGAATGTTAAAAAGGAGGATCTTTCTTTATTTTGGTAAACAGAATTCGATAAAATCGAGGTGAAACACGACTGTGATTGATTGTAAAATAAAACTCGCTGAAACGTCATTGGTCATTGACTCCCATTTGGAGGATGAGTTAAATAGACGTAGACATTAGATTACAGAAACTGAGCCATCACTGATTATGAATACGAGAACACGTTTCAAATGGGAAATTTTTTTTTTTCCCGTAGGTCTGTACAGACTGTGGATGATAAAAGTTTCGTTTGATTTCACAGAGACCTCGCATATGTTGTACTTTTTCAGAAATTAAATTGCGTGAGGGAAAAAACTGAAATTTCATGCGAGAGAGAATAAGTATCAGTGGTCAGGAGAATAAATTATATGACAACGCATTTTCCCTGAGGCCTGCGCTTTTGTAACTGAACCAATCTTTTGTGTCTCCGCATTTTTTCCCTTCCCAAATCCTCTCTATTGCCTTAGAAGATTCACAATTTATTCATCCTTACATATTATCGACTTCTTTAAATCACTTCAGAAGTTCTCTCTTCACCTTATTTTAAATCTCTTTATAGACAATTTTACTGCCCCACGCCTCCCAGGCCTTACAGGTGCAATGCCTGTCGGGAGATGATTTTGAAAATTTGAATTACACACATTTTAATTATCGGCCGCGGTGGACTAGTGGTTATGCTCCTTGCCTCTGGTCCCGAGGGTCGCGGGTTCAAACCCGGATGGGTTTTTTAGGACGGAAAAATCCAAGCAGCAAGTCCTCCGGGAGGGACTTTAAGCCGTGGGTCCCCGACTCTGAGGATTTTCAGGCTCGTAAAACATCCTTAAGCCTGAATGAAAAGGCATCTAAGCAACATTTACCGAATTTTCCCGTCCTAGTACTACCTTGCTTTCGTAGATGTCAGTATGAGGCGGAACGCTAACCACGGACCACTCAAATGACATCTATACGAAAACAAGTGTAACTAAATTAGTATGGTTCAAATTCTTCCCTGTAGAGGGAGAGCGCCTAAATCTCTGTTAAGGGAAACATGGGCTTACAAGTAGAACCTTTTAGCCACATAAGGGCCTTCCCTGATGAGTGATCAGTGTAAGATATATATATATTAATTGGTGTTTCCCGTATAATGTATCATATTTATATTATTATTATTATTATTATTATTATTATTATTAATATTATCGTATCATTATTGTTATTACCCTATAAAATGTTGTTTGTATATGACATTTACATTGTTACATTTATTATATCTTTAACTGTTTATAATTAGTATAGTGTATATTTATATTTGTCGAATATTTATTTGTATTTGTACTGGTTGAGTGGAAGAGAGGGCCTTATGGCCTTAACTCTGCCAGAATAAATAAAGTATTATTATTATTATTATTATTATTATTATTATTATTATTATTATTATTATTATCAGCTCAATGCATGGGCCACCTCCGACACAATACGAACATTTAAGACAATACACACCATTCACTCCTAATATTAATACTAAATAAGAGGAAAATTTTGGATGATCGTAATAACCAGATAATGTTCTGGTACCATTTGGGCCTTAAGTGTAGCTATGAGTGAATATTGAAAATCTAAAGCTATTAAAGGCAGATTTTTTAAATGTTTTATCTGAATTTCTCTAAAAACATGACACGTCCTGCAGTTTTTGCCTTCTTCAAACTTATCAATCAGAGAATATGACTTTCACTGGATTTTAATCAAAATGTCCATGAGTTAGCATTATATACTGTCACAGTTAATTTATTTTCCATCAACATAAAAAAAATAATTTCAAACATTTTTCCGTTAATTATAAATCCAATACGTCTGCCTCCGAGGAGTGATTTTGGAAATAAACAGGATGAAAATCCTACAAATTATGATTAAGATGAAAAAAGAAACATATTTTATTACTTAAAAGTATTAACAGCATAGATAAATCCAATGCCAATTTTGAAACAATGAGAATAATAAGTATCCAGATCAAATATTACAAAAAATGGAAACAATGAAACATATCAAACTGTATATTATAACCAACATTATACGTTATTATTTTTAGGAAAAAACTGAGTAAAATCATTATTTAAAAATACCATTATTGAACACACAATTGTTTAGTGTGTAGTTCGAACAAATATGTTCATTATTTGTTGTACTCGACGTATTTGTTGGAGAGTCAGTTACTGAAAAAATAATGCTCTGACCTGTTCTGAATATTAAAAAGGAGGAACTTTATTAATTTGGTAAACGGATTTCGATAAATATCGAGGTCAGACACGACTGTCTTTGGTTGTAAAACAAAAATTCATTGAAACGTGATTGGTTATTGACTCTCATTTGGGGCATAAGGTAAACAGACGAGGAAATGGAAGAATCACTTTGCATCACTATGGAAATTCCCTGCATATTTATAAGTATAAATGATTATTTAAAATAAATAGTTCCGATGACATTTTATATTGTTTCATACTTTTATATTTTGAGGTATTGTCCACCGCTGTGGTCCCGAGGTAGCGTGCTGCCTTGTCACGCAGTGGGCACGGGTTCGATCCCCGGTGGGGACAAGTTCCTGGGTGAAGTTTTTCGGATTTTTTCTCACTTGTAAGATAAATGTCAGGAAACTTTAAGGCCCAAACGTTCCCCAAACATCATCTGGCCATCATTATCATAAATACCATATTCACTTTATTAGATTAAAATCTCTCCTGGCGCATCATTACCAATATAATCACCCATTTCATTATTGGGGCAGCGTAACCCCGCCTTCCAGGCACCCCAACCTCAGAAGTGGATTACAAACGCTAATTCCAGGAGAGAATAGCAGAAATGTCAAAATGATAAACTTCTGGCATTGAATAAAAAGTTAAGGTATATGTATTTTCAGTTTATCTATTTTTCGATGACTTTTTTTTCCTTATTCTACTTGAAACAGCTGAATGAGAAGCAAGGTGTATTTTTAAAAGTTCACATTTGTGGTTGGATGAATATACAAATATATTTGTATTTAAGTGTATAAAACACTGGTTTTTCCAACTCTTTTGCATGGTAGCGAATTATGGACGTTGAAACAGAAGGATATACAGAGACTTAGATATGCTGAAATGAGATACCTTCGGAGGACTGCAGGATACACACTATTAGATCACAAAAAAAAGAAGACAACTTAGAATTATTACACATAGAACCTTTAGAAAACAAAATTTCTGATTATAAGTCAAGGTGGAATGTAAGATCACAAGATACCCAAACAAATGTTAAGATATCAACCTGCAAGAAGAAGAAGACCAGGACGTCCACTCAAAAGACTTTCGGATGGTGTTGCTACTGAGACCGAAACAGGCCAACAAATGGCCTAAATTCGTGAATGTACTATGATGATGATGATGATAGGAAATTTGATGAGCCATATTATAGTTAGTTTCTATGCTGATATTACAAGTTGATAACTTTTAAAATGTCCAGACCAGCGTCATAACAAGGGGATTGGGGAAGTTGATTACAAGTAATCCCCCATCCTTCTTGTACAGAACACAATATATCGACAAATCCCAAGCATTATGTAGGATTTGTTCTGAAAGTAAGGAACAATGCATTCTTTCAGTAATAACATTTTTATTTTCTCTCACTGTATTCAGAATGTTTTAAGTAAGTATCTACAATAAATATCTTTATTATTAAATTTCCATAAGACTCGTTCGTTTAGTTTTGTTAATAAGTTGAGTACAACTAGCAACTTTCTCAATAGACTGACCCCATATGAGAGGAATTGTTATATTTTCTTAAATACAATTATTTTTCAGCTTAACAGGAACAAATATATTGCATATTTCTTTATATTGTTCCCTAAGAGTAGCTAATTTCATAATAATAAATTATTTTTCTCAGTCAAATATTGAGTTTATTCAAGAATTCGTCGACGTTTTGATCTCCTTACGTGAGACCATTCTCAAGACATCAATTCTTATTATTGAAATAAAAATTGTCTGCATTAAAAGATCCTGTGGAATTGATACTTCTTCCTTTCATGTGATAGACCTAGTGGTCAGTTACGGTCTCAATCCAACATTTGAAGGGTCTGCCCAAAGATCTCTTGCCTGGTGGCTGGTAATTTAAGATCTGACGTGGTATTCTCGTTCTGCTCATTCTTCTTACGTGAGATTTCCAGTTGTTTCTGTATGTTTGTACATATTCCATGACTGATTCTGTTTGCAATTCTTTGAGAATCTCAGAATTCCTTTTATGGTCTGTTCTTGAGTAGCCTGCAGTACGTCTCATAAGTTTCATTTCTGCTGCAGTTAGTCTTTGTTCATCTACACTGCGAATTGTCCAGGCCTCGATGCCGTGACATAATATGGGTCTGGCCAGTATTTTATAAATTGTAGTTCGTGTTTGTTGCTATACTGTGTTTGGCTTGAAAATATTATTTATAATTCCTGTTACTCTGTTAAATTTTATAATTTTTTGACTAAAATATGTTTCCTCTTCGTATGTAACTTGGTATCCGAGATAGTTAAATGTGTTGGTTTGTTCTAATATTTTATTATTAATAACAATTTAACTGCGAACTGGGTCTTTTCCTAGGAAAGCCATGCCATTAGATTTTTCTGTTGAGATTTCCATGTTGTAGTTTATTGCAATTTGGTGAAAAGAGTGGACTCAACATTGTAGGCCATCTTCTGAATTTGCTATAAACACAATGTCATCTGCAAATAATAGGGTGTCTAAATTATATAATCTATTAAGTGGTATACTGTCATGTGGTTGTAGTCTCCATTCTTTAAATAATTGAGTTCATGTATATTATGAAGAGCATTGGTGAAAGACCACATCCTTGTCTAACTCCTTGAGTAATTGGTCTGCATTCCGAGATTTTATTTTCAATCTTAACTTGGATGTAATTATCCTTATAAATATCATATATAGCTTTTATCACTTGGTCTGGGATTTCATCATATTTGAGGATTTCTAATAATTTGTTTCTATTTACTTTCTCAAAGTCAAATAAACGCCATGTGTGTTTCAATATTAAACTCTCTGTGTTTTTCTATTAGAATTTTAATAGTGAAGTATCCATCTATCCAGGATCTTCCTTTTCGGAATTAATTTTGCGCTTCATCTAATAAATTGTCATAATAATTAGCTAATTGATACTTCCAGCAATAATTAGATATTCACTACTTGTAAGTTACACACCATCATTTACACCTTTCACAAATTTTTCTTTCATCCAACGCTCAAATAAATCATACTCCTTGCAAAAACTTTCCTTAAAGTTTATGGATACTACTTTTTCTGTAGCCACCATTGTCTTTTCGATTATTTCAGTAGACAAATCTTCATTTTTACACATGTTGCATACATACCATTACCAAGAAAATGCTGTTTTTTGTGGTTTTTTAACAAATTTAAATTATCGAAATCAACATTCAAATTTTATGATTAAAAATATTTTATTTCAATAATAAGAATAATCTCACACAATGCGATCGAAACGTCGACGAATTATTGAATAAACTGAATATTTAAGATCCATCCATAGTAATTCTGCCCGAGGACAGGTCTTTCACTGCAATCATACTATTTTCATGCTATGCTTTGCAGCTTTACTAGGGAATTATAGGTGTGGTAGCTTCCCGTTGCTTTCCATACCGGTGATGATAAGGATGATAGTGATGGCCGGACGATTTTCGGGGACCGTTCGGCCCTAAGCGTCCTGACATTTGTCTTACAGGTGAGGAAAAACCCCGAAAAAGCTTCATCCAGGAGCCTGTCCCAACCTGGAATCGAACCCGGGCCCGCTGCGTGACAAGGGAGCACGCTACCCCGACACCACAGCGGTGAACATATTTGAGATAACGAATTTATTATTATTATTGTTATTATTATTATCATTATTATTATTATAAGTAAGTTCGGGTAATGTGGACCCTTCTGTTTGAGTGGACCCTGTTAATATCTTCTTTAATTGGTGCTGCCCTCGAACAGAAATATTTTAACTTCTTCCCCTTATTAACTTTGACGGGTTCAAGGCCATTTATTTTATTCTTTGTGCGAAGAAGGGTTTATTTGTATTATTTATGAAAATGGCCACTTTAAACGTTTTTCATGCTAAGAATCAATTCGTAATTTCCGCTACTGAACATTACAAATGTTGGAAAAACTCCTAAATATATTATATTATGTAGATGCTATTTTAATATACTGACGGGTTTGGTTTGATATTATGTGACATGGTGACTGTATAACATAACTAAACATTACAAAGGAATTCGGTTAAAGTGGACCCTGCATGAGGACTTGGGTCCACTTTACACGAATACGTATATGTTATCAATGAGGATGCTATCTGTAAAACATTCACTTAATTATTTTTATTTAATATCCTTGTAATTTTACTAAACCCAAAGACCGTCGCTTCATGCAGTTGAATGACGTGTGAATGTTATAATCAACATTTTTTTTGACAACATTAAATAAATATCAGCGCTTTTTAATTATGATCAGTTATAAATATTTTTAGATTAATCTGTGCCTGTCTGTATAAAGTAATAGAGTAAATAAACTTAAAAAGAGACTAAGGTGGACTCTGCGGTCCACTTTATCCAAATATGGAGGTTAAAGTGTGCCTTTCTTATAATGTAAAAAAAGTTTATAAAATATGAAGATGTTTCCATATTTGAATAAAATAACAATGCTATTTGATAGTTACAACACTAATGATAATCACTGTAATTAAACAAAATTCAAATCCCTTAATTAAAAGAAGAAAAAACAACAAATTCAAAACAAGGGTCCAGATTACCCGAAATTCTTCTATATATAAATACATTGCTTAAACAAATATTTATTCATTTTAATTAAATAAAAATAAAACTGTTAACGTTTGATATGATATTCATATTTATTAAAATACAAATTCGTTGCGCTGTTTCAGTACTTTGTACCTTCTTCGGACGAATTTAATCATGATTGCAAATTAATTTTGTTATTATATATAAACCCCAGTAAATAACAACTGTAACTATACAACTGAATGTAAACAAACAAATTTTAACAAACATTGTCTTATTATAAATTTGAAAGAGGTGATACATGTGAACCGAAAGTGCGTTTTTCGGCTCATTACTGCAGCGTCGTTATCCTCCCTAGACTGTGAGATTCATGAACTATGACAATATTCCTTTCTCTATGCATCTACCCCCACTCTCCCTCTTTACCTCTCCTGGTGCGCTGTTCTTACGGCGCATCTCCTCTCTACCTCGGAACCTTCAAATACGTTATGCACAGCGAGAACGTTATCATTCATTCATTCATTTTTTGATGGGATCGGAACTTTAAGTGGACAAGGTCGTCTGGAGCCGCGAGCGGCGGAGTTTAAGTTGGTCCTGAAGACCGGGGAAAGCCACCCTGTCTTGGACTTTAGCATGAATGTGGTGTTAGATATGATGTGGTTGTTTTTGTCATGTAAAAGCATTATTACTTATTTACTTTTTTGAATTATCAAATGTTTATCTTTGTTATGTTTTTACTTCAGACTTCTTGTTTACATTAAATATCATTTTTATACCAAAACCAAATTAATGTTCAAAGTGATTTATGTGCATGTGGCTGTTTGATATTCCTATACGGATACTCACTAATTTAGGAGATCATTCTAGCTCCCTTTATATTTCTGTCTAGCTTTCCTGATTAATAATTATAGTGAAAACATTCATTTTAAGTCACTCTGCTGTTTTGAGAACTATTATTGATTTATGCTTAAGTGCTTAGGAAAGAAAGATGAATCAATCTTTGCCTCATATGGGCCCGGGGCAAAAAGCTTTGTGATTAATAACCTTGGATGTAATAAAATCTACGCTAGTAGAAGCAACGGAAACAAAAGACGATCCCGTACAAATGGTAGCGAGTAGCGTGGTTGACGCCGGCACACACGTAAATCCAGTTGGGAATTTAACATCCCATTGTTCTTCTTCTTCTTCTCAAATACTTGTAATCATTATCTTTTACGGTGTCACTTACCAAAACATGGAATTCCCTTCCACCCTATGTCAGAGACTGTCAAACTATAACATCCTTCAAAAACAAACTAAAGAATTATTTAATAACAAACTAACTTATACACCTCACTGATAGTATTCTTTTAGCAATATTAATATATTTAATTATTTATGTAAATAATATTAAGAATAACAAATATTTTTATTTGTTTTGTTTTAAATATTGTATAATCGTAAAATTAGTTTTCTATATGTCATTATTTTCCTGTTTTTTATATACACTAGACAGGGACAATTTAATATGTCTTGCTTGTATACATTTTATTATTAGTTTTAGTCTTAATTTTAACTAATATTAACTGGTTCTATTATAGATCGTAATATGTATATTAGATATTATCTTTTGATCAAATTTTTACTTAGTGTTTAATATTAGAGTTAATTAAGATTGTTATATTCTTATGTAATATATGTTTGTCCTGGTGAGTGGAAGAGAAGGCCACATGGCCTTAACTCCACCAGGCTAAATAAATCTTAAATCTTAATCTCATTTCCTCCCTTAAAGTAAGAATCCATGTTTCGCACCCATATAACAAAACTGGTACAATAATATAATTAAATGTTTAACATTGAGCAATGCAAGCTTAATATGGAATGATAAGAAAAATAAATGCCTGGACGGGATTCGAACCCGGATGAGATCCGGGTTCGAATCCCATCCAGGCATTTATTTTTCTTATCATTCCATGGTACAATAATAGTTTTATATATTTTCAGTTTAACGTTTTTGAAAGGAGTTGGGACATCAAGAGTCTCTGCAATGCGTGCTATTATACATACAATAGGATACAATGTGACAGAGTAATTTACTTTACTCCTCTCATGTTATACAATTTAATTCAGTTTATATTAGTATTACATTAATTTTATAATGCAGGCAGTAATTCCGTAATGCAGGCAGTAATCCCGTTTTAAAGCAGTACAAATGTGGGCTTGTAAAAAAAAACTTTATTACTTACCGACTCCCAGAATGCAATGCGATGTAGGTGAAGTATTTAAAATTCATGAAGGAAATTGAATATTCCCTTCTGATTATTATTAGCTGGTTTCGCAAGAATCGTTTCATTCGATATCCCTTATGCATATTCACTACACGAGGTTTCTTACTAAAAATCTGCTTTATCCAACATTTTAAGAGGTATATTTTTCCATTACAAATATTTTTCTAATGTAGGCATACATTGTGAACGAATATCAAGCTATTTTTTTCTTTTTTCGCTTCCCATAATGTGTAACTTATATAGTATTCTGATGCTAGTTATATCAGGTAACAAATTATACAGCTAGTCTATAGCCTGCTTCAAAATATATAATTTTTAAATTATTTCAAGTTTGTGGAAAGTATGATATTATTGTGCGACATCCAAACATCTTCTGTAACATTGCGCATGACAATACGTTTATTTTTAATTTGGCTATCTGTCGTATATTGTCTTCAGAAAACATTTGAAGGGGGGGTTCAGAAAAAAAAACAGATAAGTCAGTATGATGATCTTGTAGAAGATATCCGAGCTGTTAGCTGTAGTCTTGAGGATGCCGGACGCAGTCTCTGGTGGGAACTACAAGCCCTTAAGACCACGGCCAACAACCCGGAAATCTTCTACAAGATCACCATAATAACTCCGGCCGTGAAAGCCTAAGTCAAGGTAAGTCAATGTTTGCTTAGAACATAGAAAACAAACTTTATTTCGTACATTACTTCCATAAATTTTGGAGATAAATAAACCGTATCTTCTATGCTTTCGGACTTCTAAAATATAGTGTTTTTCATGGTGAATCTAACGATAGCTCAAATTCCATTTTGACAAAATACTGACTTAGAACTTGTTGAAACATGACATACAAAGCTCGCGCAGGTAATCTAAGAGGTGGGGTAAGAGTCCTTAACGGTAGCCTTGTCCTCATCACTGCAAAAACGCGGTTATCACTCGTAATGAAAACATTATCCCTGAGTCTGAAGTGAGTTGGATAATTATGAACCACGTGAAATTCCTTTAAACTGGGGGAAAATTAAAATAAAGTTAATATAATTAACCCTTAAATTCGAAATGTATCCTTTTGGATACATCAGTTGGTTTAATTAATTTAATATTTTAAATAAATCAGAAGAAAACGAACAAAAAGAAACCACTTAAATGTGTTTCTAATTATAGAATATACCCAATAATAAGAGTTACACAAGATTTCGTTTTCACTGCGGTCCGCAACAGTCAAATAACTAACAGAAGAAATTTGTGTTTTGCCAATTTAAGGGTTAAATAATTTATTGGGTAAATTTATTATTCATGTTAATATTAATATTATTTTTAAGTTAAACAATATTCCCAACACTTACATTGATTGTATTGAGTACCACAACTTAATTATTGTTAATTTTCAGACGTAATTTAATTAAAATAATTAAGTCAATGGAAATGTTATCTTATTTACATAAAGAATTTCCTACTGCTATGTCCTCGGTGTTCTTCACAAAGGCTCCACACCCGGCATTTGTCCTTCTGAGTCACTTGAATTAGAACTACATAGGATTGTGTGCCTATTTTATGTGTATCAGAGAGTCAAAAGAAGCGGTGTGATAAATAATAAGGTAATGATGTGTGTACTATTTTATAGAGAAGAAATAGGGATTGGACTGTTGTACGATCTTGTAGATATGACAATAGTTACACTAAACACAGCTGTATAACTAATATCATTTAGAGTGACAGTACACTATTTTGGGAATGAATGTAAATAACTGTACCGTTAGACTACCCGCACTAAAGGTGATGAAACTCGTCTTGTGCGAAACCAAGGTCATGCTTCAACTGAGGTGAAACTAATTGTACCTAGTTATTTTCCTGAACCCTTCATTTATTAAAAAAACACTTTCTTTGTACTATATGTGGTGTTCATGGACATTAAATAAAATAATACATTACATATTAACTTTAATCAATTATATAGGTTTTTAATATGTTTAGTTTCCTATGTTTGAAAACACGAGAAGAATGCAAATACCGAAATTAAAACAAGGTTGTGCAAATTATTTTTAGATTTATTCGGAAATATAACACTCTTATATTCGTATAGTCCACCGTTGTGGTCTCGAGGTAGCGTGCTGCCTTGTCACGCAGCGGGCCCGGGTTCGATCCCCGGTCGGGGCAGTTTTTCTGGGTGAGGTTTTTATCGGGGTTTTTCCTCACCTGTAAGACAAATGTCAGGAAAACTTTAAGGCCCAAACGGTCCCCGAAATCATATGGCCATCATCATCATGATCATCCTTATCATTATCATCATCATCATCATCATCCTTCACCGGTGTGGAAAGCAACGGGAAGCTACCACACCTACACAATTCCCTAGTAAAGCTACAAGCATAGCATGAAAATGCTGAGATTGCAGTGAAGGACCTGCCTTCGGGCAGAATTACTATGGATGGATTGATATTCGTATAAATAACATTATTGTCTACTTTACTTAATCTACTCTACAAGATCTCTCTACCTCTCTCTCTCTATCTCTATCTCACTATCTATCTCTCTCCATCTCTCTCCCTCTCTCTATCTCTCTCCCTCTATCTCTCTATATCTCTCTCTATCCCTATCTCTATCTCTCTCTTTCTCTCTGTCTCTTTATCTGTCTCTTTCTCTCTCTTTCCCTCACTCTCTCTTTCTCTCTTTCTCCCTCTCTCTCTCTCTCTTTTTCTCTCTCTCTTTGGCGCGACCGGCTCAGAAAGTCTTTGACCTATCATCCGGACGCTGACCTCATATCTATTGTGGCATTTATAGAGGTGGACTAACATCCAGTCAGTATAGAGGTCATGTGGTCAGCATATAGCTGGTTTTGTCAATCTGAGCCACTACTTATTGTAGCGACTCAAATTCCTCAAGGTCACCGGTCGCCTATCTCTCTCTATCTCTCTCTGTTTCTTTCTCTCTCTATCTCTATCTCTCTCTCTCTCTATCTATCTCACTATCTCTCTCTATCTCTATCTCTCTATCTCGCTATCTCTCTCCCTCTCTCTATCTCGCTATATCTCTCTGAATCGAACCGGCGCATAACCCGTAGCCCTGGTCTAAAGCATGATGCCAAGACCGCTCGACAATGGCGCAGGACTCTGGAGTCTACAAGCAACGGAAAATATCTATTAAAGCTGAAGTATTGTCGCAAAAAAAATATATATGTATGTATTTTTGCAATTTAGTCCAGTTAAACCGATTTATTAATAACATTAGACACAAAACGAAAGTTGGTAACTCAGTAATGTAGTGATTTGATAGCAGAAGTTAATGTTATAATTATAACTCGGGGGTGGATTACTATCTAACTAACTAACTCACAACCACTATCGAACCCGTAGATTCATGGTCGTGCGGACATAAGCTCTCCATACAGCCATATCCTGAGCTAATGATATCCAATCATTCCCCGTATAATCTACTTCCCTCAAATCATGGTTAATGTTATTCTCCAACCTCATTCTTGACCTACCAAATGGACTTTTCCCTCTGGTTTCCTACAAGAAGCTTCCGTGTACGTCTTTCATTCCCATTCGTACCACATGTCCTGCCAATCGCAGTTTACGAGACTTAACTGTTCTTATTATATCTGGCTTCCTATAAAGACCATGTAGTTCACTGTTATTTAGTCTTCTCTATTCAGCTGTCTGTTCATCTCTCTTTGGTCCAAAACTTTTCCTAAGAATTTATTCTCAAATACTCGTAATCTTCTTTCCTCCCTTAAAGTAAGAGTTTGTTTCGCATCCATATAATATAACTGGCAGAATAATAGTTTTATATATTTTCAGTTTAACATTTTTTTTAAAGGAATTGGGACGTCAAGAGTCTCTGTAATGCCTAATACCACGCATTTCCAGAATTGAACCTACGTTTAATTTCTTTGTGCATCTCAATCCTATTTGTGATTATTGTTCCTAGGTATTTGAATTCATCCATTTCCTCACATGCCATATTTTTTAAACCTTTATTTTCAGTTTCTAGTAAGTAAATAACATTTAACTAGGTCTTCCCATGAAAATTTATTGGATTTTACTTTGTCTTAAAAGTCATATTTCTCAAGTTTTCTTTCCTTTTTTTTAGATTTATGGTCATACTTATCAATGTTTTTAAAATACATTACGAAACTCCGATGAGGTTACTGTGTTAAAGTTTTAATAATTGTAAAACAGTGCCTGATATCTCAGTCGTCCTCAATAATTTGCCGTGTTGTTTTATAGGAGGGCATTCGATAATTCATGTATCATCTTCTGCTTTCATTTTGGTGCATATTTGATCTAATTTCTGTAATAAAGTTACATTGAATCAAATTTCAGAGATTTTTATACGTCGTTAGCCAAGTTTAAATAACCAATATAACGTATGTAAGTCGCAAGTTGCATGGTTTTTTGTTCGAAGGTCGCTTTTTATTCTTCGAAAAACTGGACCGTTAAACCCCCCCGCTTTCACTCCATGGTGAAAAGTTGGAAAATATTTTCATGATTGAACAATAGTATGAAAATGTGTAATACATTCATTCAATTATAAGGTTATATATTTTTTGTGATATTTAAACACTTGTATCCATATTTTCTTACTTTTTTGAACATAGAAATACGCCCCTCGATTATACTTGTGTGTAGACTAATAATATCTACGGAAATTTATTTCAACATGTTGAGACATCAGATTCAAAAAGTATTAAAGCAATGTAACCGGTAAAGCATCAATTATATATCAAGATAAGATACGCATAAGCAAAGTGAATATAATAATTAGAGAAGAATTTTGAGGTGCGGCACATTTCCAAAAATATAGCTGTTTTCATACCAATAGTTCAATATGTGTATTTGGGGGGTGGTGAAACGAAGCGGAATGAACACAATTTGTTGTATATTTTTGCACCTTTTCGAGAGATTACTACATTTCGCCCCTTTTCCCCTCTTTTTTTATGCTTTAGCACCTTTTCTTCCACTCCTATGTGCGTTTTTAAAAGTTTGGAAACAAAAAAAAATATATTTTTCTTCTTCAACAGCTTTTTAAAATCTCAATCAGAAGTCAACAGTATTAAATAAATATTAAAATATAATTAATGTAATTTATACCGCAGAAACAATGACAGTCACCAGCCGTTAAGTCAAATTTAAATGTCAACAGTGTTGCTGTAACAGTTTAAAATAGGGTCAGTTAGTACTGGCAATAATTTAACAGTTTTCTACCGACTTATTGTTGGCTGTGTTTTACTAGTCTGAACCACAACGTATTTTTTATCAGTATTACAACTGGGATGTCATAATAATAACATGGCGAATGTTGAGAAGGATAAGTTGTACGCACTTTCAGAAGAATTCAAAACGAAATTTATCGAAACTGATGGCACCATTCTTCGATGTTCCGTCTGCGAAGTAAATATTGCAATAAACTAAAGAACTATGAATTACCTTTTATGGACTCTATAAAGAAGGAAAATTTGGTGCAAAATTATATGCATATTATACTCGTAGAAACTGAGTTCATGTAACTTGTTTAAACCTTAATTCAATTTCAGCAGCACCTTTTTTTACACCTTTTTGTATGTATTTTCAGATCCTTTTTTCTCTCTCCCTTTTACGACCAAAATGTGTACTTAAAATCCCTTCCCTAATAATAATAATAATAATAATAATAATAATAATAATAATAATAATAATGATTATTATGATTATTATGATTATTATGATTATTATGATTATTATGATTATTATGATTATTATGATTATTATGATTATTATGATTATTATGATTATTATGATTATTATGATTATTATGATTATTATGATTATGATGATGATTATGATTATGATTATGATGATTATGATTATGATGATTATGATTATTATGATGATGATTATGATTATGATGATGATTATTATGATTATGATGATTATTATGATTATGATGGTTATGATGATGATAATTAGTATGATGATGATTATGATGATTATGATTATGATTATTATGATTATGATGATTATTATTCTATGATTATTATTATGATGCTATTATTATTATGATGATTATTATGTTGATTATGATTATGATGATTATTATTATTATGATTATTATTATGTTGATTATGATTATGATGATGATTATTATTATTATTATGATTATGATTATGATGATTATTATTATGATGATTATTATTATGATGATTATATTGTTGTTATGATGATTATTATTATGGTTATGATGATAATTATTATGAATGATTATGATGATTATGATTATGATATGATTATGTGATGTATGATTATGATGATGAATGATTATGATTAATTAATGATGATTATGATGATGATGATATGATTATGATGATGTATATTATGAGTATTGCTTATGATGATATTATGAGATGATGATTATTATTATGAATCTGATTATGATTATGATGCTTATGATCCGCTGCTGCTGCTTCTGCTTCTGCTGCTTCGCTGCCGCTGCTGCTGCCCTGCTTCTCTTGCTCGCTTCTGCTTCCTGCTGCCTTCTTCTTCTTCTTCTTCTGGCTGCTGCTTCTTCTGCTGCTGCTCTTCTTCTTTCTGCTGCTTTCTTCTTCTGGTTTCTGCCTGCTCCTTCTTCTGCTGCTTCGCTTCTGCTGCTGCTGCTGCTGCCTGCTGCTCTGCTTCTGCTGCTGCTTCTGCTGCCTGCTGCTGCTGCTTCTGCTGCTTCTGCTTCTGCTGCTGCTCGCTTCTGCTTCTGCTGCTTCTGCTTCTGCTGCTGCTGCTGCTTCTTCCCTCTGCTTCTTCTTCTCTTCTTCTTCTTCTTCTGCTATCTTCTTCTCTGCTTCTTCTTCTGCTTCTTCCGTCTTCTGCTTCTGCTTCTGCTTGCTTCTTCTGCTTCTTCTTCTGCTCTACTCTCTTTCTTCTTCTGCTCTTCTTCTTCTTCTTCTTCTCTGCTTCTGTCTGCTTCTTCTTCTTCTGCTTCTGCTTCTGTTTCTGCTGCTTCTTCTGCTTCTCTCTCTTCTTCTGCTTCTTCTTCTGCTTCTGCTTCTCTTCTCTTCTTCCTTCTGCTTCTTCTTCTTCTGGCTTCTTCTGCTGCTTCTCTTCTCTGGATGATCTATGATGATTAATGATGAGGATATGACAATAAACGATGACGATCATCAGCGTCATTTAGAGGTAGTCGATTCTCGCAAAATATTGTATTATTTATGCATGTTGAAGCAATTCTAAGCGTCATAAGAAACCTACAGAAATTAAGTTGCTGCCCATAACGAGATTTAATTTTCCTTCTTTTTTTCAAAGTTTATTTGAAAAGGTTCCGATAATAGCCGTTTTCATGTAAAAATCGTCTCGGTCTGAGAGGCTATTCAATTAGAAAGTATTTAGCTTCAGTACATGTTGAAGTGCATTTACTGATGGGCGATGGAATGAGAAAAAAGCGAAACACAAAACTGATAACGAAATTGTAACAATGCAAAACTGACATGAAAAATAATTATTTATACAGTTATGCGGGAGGTGGTTTGTGACATCACAATATTGTACAGTTCCTGACGAACTAATATGTTTCCAACAGGGTGCACCAACTTTACAATTTCACTCCATTTGTGAACATGACAAACCATTTATCACTTCTTTCTAAATATGTATTTTTATAATAAGGGGCACGCCGTAGCGTAGTGGTTAAGGCACTGCGCTACAAGTCGGAAGGTCGAGGGTTCAAGGCCCGGTTGGGTCAGGATTTTTAAACTGACCCAAACCTTCTGGTGGCACTCTGGCCCTGGGGTCGACTGAGCCTCTAACGGAAATGAGTACCAGATGCTTGTTCTTGGAGTAAAGGCGGCCGTCACGCAAAGCTGACATCGAGTGCCGATTGTCCAGAAAAAGTGGGATTACTATACTTTACTTTACTTTACTATAGTATCTAAGAATACTTTTGAATCGTTATTCGATATTATGTAAATAGCCTCTATCTGAAATAAAATTATAAATTCAGTTAATACTAGTAGGCCTACTGAGCTTATTGTAAAGAGGTAGCCATAATCTTAATTTAATTGTTATGAAAAAACTTTGAATTCAACATAATTTTGACAAAATATATGCGATTAGATATACCTGTAAAAGTCAACCTTAATATAATTCATGGTAAAATTTCGTTGAGATATTATTCAAAATTAAAATATTAAATTATGAAATATCCTAAAAGGTCCGTCTCCTCAACTTAAATATTGTTAATTATCTGCAGCGGTTTCGTAACTAGTCCCATCATCAGCAGAAGTAACGATCAAGGGTCGACAGACAAAAAACCCATATCCTGTTACTTCTGCTGATGACGGGACTAGTCCCGAAAGCTCTACAGGTAATTAACAATCTTTAAGTTGAGCAGATAGACCTTTTAGGTAAATATTTGATAATTTTATATTTTAATACCTGTAAAAGCTCCTTATTCTCGGTTCCCTTATTCGCGTGTTAAAAAATTGCTACACGTTCCTGTATTCGCGGCTAAAAGTTTCTTTATTCGCGGATGTAGTCGGTATATTAGAAGAATTAATATCGTTCATTAACGTATCGGCTACTTTTTTTACTGCAGACACGTGCCAAGGCGACTTTTACAAAGAGCGATTCAAACCAAATAGACAAATATCAAAGAAAAACAAACCTTATTGTCACTAAGCCTTAAGTTCGTTTGTAAATGCCACCACCGTCGTATTTCACGTGCCGCTATGCCCGTTATAAATGCCGCCCTCGCCACGATTGCTTCAACTTGTCATTCGTTGCAATACGTTTGATGGAATAACATGTGTATCTTCTGCATTGTTACCAATTTATAATGTCGAGTAAAAGGAAAGAAAATTAGTTTCGAAACGGAAAAAAGTAGTGTTGCCACTTAAAGTAAAAATAGATATGCTTGACCGTTTACGCGTTGGCGAGTCGTTTGCGTCTATATCACGCTGTTTCAATCTTAATGAATCAACTGTACGATTCACCAAGAAATCCGAAGACAAATAAGTAATTCTATCGCTGAATTTACAGCTGAATATCAATCTGAATTAAAACATCTTTTAAAAGCGGCAAAACAGGAAAATATTACTAAGTTCTTTAAGTCCTTGCCTATGCCTGACAGTAATAATTAATAGAAATTATTCAAAATCTCTCATTAATTTATATTATTTTGACAATTTTTATTTTATTTTGTAACCTTGGAACATATCCACTATATACCCATACAAATTATCATTCCATATTCACGGTTTCTGTATTCGTGGCATATCTGCGGAACATATCCCCCGTGAATGAGATTTTACTGTACTGGACAGACGCTAATGCTCACTCCAGGTATTTGATTTGGTTCTATTCTCTTTGGGAACTAGACGGTTCTGTTGTCTAAAGTTAATTTCATGTGACTATTTAACAATGCCCCAAATGGGAGTCAATGAGCAATCATATTTCAATGATTTTTTATTTACAAACAATCACAGTCGTATTTCACCTCGAATTTGTCAACAGAAGTTTATCATATTAAAGAAAGCTCGTCCTTTTTAACATTATGATTAGGTCATAGCATTATTTTGCAGTGACTGATTCCCAAAGAAATACGGCTGCCAGATTGTATATATAGTACATGAATGTCAGCAGATAGCGCATGCGAGAGATAATATAAAAACATTTGTAGCAGTTGATTATACCACAAAAAAAGAAACGACTGTTTGCACTTTCTTAAACGAATTATTTTCCAGGAAATGACCTTGTAAAAAATTATAATTGACATATTTACATCATAGGATATCAGATATCAATTAATACCTATAATGTTGGTTATAAATTTCTCCACTAGGGTGCATTCTTACAATATTTTTATCCTTTGGCAATAAATAATATGATCTGGGTGCAGTGATGAACAAAAGAAGCAAATGAAGCGTACCAAGTTTCTCATTTGTTTTCAAACGTCGCCGTGTACCTTAAATGTATAAATATTTAAAAATAACTATAGTTAAATAATGATTTGTGAGTAAACAGCTTAATCTTATTCGTTTAATAGTCCTAAAAAATGCCACTCTTGATTTCCGGCCGCGGTGGACTAGTGGTTATGCTTCTTGCCTCTGGTCCCGAGGATCGCGGGTTCAAACCCAGCCGGGGTCGATGGATTTTTTAGGACGGAAAAATCCAAGGACCAAGTCCTCCGGGAGGGACTTTAAGCCGTGGGTCCCGAGTCTGAAGATTTTCAGGTTCGTAAAAAATCCTTAAGCCTGAATGAAAAGGCCTCTAAGCAAAATTTACCTACTTTTCCCGTCCTAGTACTACCTTGGTTTCCTAGATATCAGTATGAGGCGGTGCGCTGACCACGGACCACTCAAAAATGACATCTATACGAAAACTAAATTAGTATGGTTGCAATTCTTCCCTGTAGGGGGAGAGCGCCTAAATCTCTGTAAAGGGAAACATGGGCTTACGATACGATTTCCAAATTCTCTAGATAAATTCACTTGACACTTAGTGAGTCGTGAATTTATCGGTAATTTGGAAATCACTCGTGGCATTACTTATGATTATGATTGATAATTTTGAGAG